>CM068590.1:32285475-32702975 GCA_035048485.1 Pteria penguin | reverse complement strand
ATACCCCCCCCCCCACAAAAAAAGAAAAAACAAAACAAAACCAAAAACAAAAACAAACAAAAACAAAAACAAACAAAAAACCAAAGAAAAACAAAAAACAAAAAAAAAAAAACAACAAACAAAAACAAAAAACAAAAAAAAAAAAAACAAACAAACAAACAAAAAAAAAAAAAAAAAAAAATAAAAACCCAAGAAATAAAAAATTAATAAGACAATTCCCCTAAAATATTTAATACAGTAAATGCAATGTGTTCCGACTCTAGTGGATAAAGGTGTCAATTCAAAATAAGAAATACTATGAGTATTACAGAGGACTCAATAAGTGAAAAGTAACACTAGATATTAGTTACTGTATTTGTTATTAGATGTGTGTTTTATAATGAAGTAATATGATTTGTAAGTAGGTAGTCGACATGCCGACAGGAGGAACAGCCTTCGTAATGGAACATCTGGAATTCAAAGCGTTACATTCACAATCAGCAAAACTTGGTGAATTAATTGCCAGGTAATATTAACTATCCAGACAAAATTATTTTATTGAATTAATTGCCGGACAGTTTTAACAATTCATACAAAATGAAATTATTGAATTAATTGGCAGGTAACATCAACATACAGACAAAATCAATATATTGTATTAATTTCCTTGGTAACGTTAATAATTCAGACAAAGTAACTTTGATTGTTATGACGTCATATAATTATGACGTAAGTTGCCAACATAAAAGTGCCCACATCGAGAACAACGGATTTGGTAGGTGACTAAATGCAAACTGTGACGGATTTTAGTAGTTGCGATACTCCGTATTGCCAGGTAGTTTTAACAATTTTAGACAAATTTTATTTCGTAGTTTTATCAGACAGACAGACATAACTTGGTGAAGTTATTGCCAGACAGCTTTAACAGTTGAGACAAGATAAGCTTGTTTTCAAACTTAATAGAATTATTTCTTGGAATCAAATAAAGTATAGAATGAGTAACTAAATACAAAAATGTATTGACACTATTTCATGAAAATTAATCTATAAATATTATGACAGTCATCTGAATTCTGAAGTCACTTAATTACCATTGTTAATCATTTTGTATGATTAAAATGAAATGTTCAATATGATAATTATAAGTATTGGACTTGTACTGAGTTGTGTAATGCCATCACATTTTTGATGGATAATATTTATGTACAATTTAATGGCAAGATTTATCAACAGATTATTGGGATTCCTATGGGCACTAACTGTGTTCCCCTTATAGCAGATTTATTTTTATACTGTTATGAGAGAGACTTTATGCATTGTGTTCAAACTTCTAAAGGTTTCGATCTTATTGATAAGTTCAATGACACCTCTAGATATCATGATGATATTTTAGTAATAGATAACCCTGAGTTTGAAAACTATATATCTGACATTTATCCATCTGAACTTCAATTAAACAAAGCCAATATTTCCGTCCAGGAAACACCTTTTTTGGACTTAAATATTAAAATTATTAACAACAATATTCATACTAACATATATGATATACGTGATGACTTTGGATTTCCTATTGTAAATTTCCCTTATCTAGATGGTGATGTCCCCAGACTCCCATCATATGGTATTTATATTAGTCAATTGGTTCGTTTTGCTAGAGCCTGCACCGATGTTTTGGACGAAAAAAATTCTCAGATTACTTTTATACTTTTTACTCAGGGTTACAGATATTATAAGCTTCGAAAAACTTTTGGTAAATTTTATAGATCTTATTCAGACACTTTATCCAAATTCCGAACTGTTACTTTTCAACACTATGTATCAAGAGGAATATCCCATCCTAATTTCTACGGTGATCTAGTGTACAAACTAAGGAGGGTCAAATGTTCCGATAATTTCATATCGGCAGGTTATAAAATTATTAAACGCCTTCGACATCGACTGTATGACCCCGAGATCATCGCTAAGACCATATATCTTGTATTGGGTCCCTCTACAGCCTAATGCAGATTTTTACTTGAGCGTGTATGCTGACTAACAGGGTGGTGGGGATTCTATGACGGGCCTTGTCCGAACCTTTTCAGAGGAGACAAGGTCCTGATCCTCGTCCCCTCTGACTGTTAGTCGGGACTCCTATTGATCAAGGATCTGAGCTCGCTTACAGACGGGCAGAACACGGATTACTTATGTTGATGTCTCCTTACATATTTTTGATAGCAACATATTATTTTATAATTGTTTCGTGTGTAATAAATTTTAATGACCTCTCTCCTTCAGAAACCTGTTGATCCTTGTTCTTCATATGGAGGATTATTTATAAATTTTTAAATGTGTGTCCTTTGATTGTGCTGTTTTTACGGTGAGTGGGAAGGTGGGCGCCCGTAAACCTGTTAACCACACGAATTGAGTGACTTTTGTTACTTCAATTGACCGTCCTAAGTCGGTATCGTAACCGCAGCGCAATCGAATATTTTTGTAATGTCGTTCCGTGTATATTTTGCTGTTGTCATTTTTTGTGTGCAGGTCCTTGGTGATTTGTGTCAGCTTTGTCAGATGTCTTCGTTTTTCTCTCTGATATCACACTTAGCATTTTTCGTCCCATCTTCCTTTTCAAAGCTTCATTACTGTTTAACGAATGCCATTATACGAGTAAATATTTCATAAGAAGTTGACTGGTACGACAGATAAGGAGATAATATGGGTATTATTCATTGTAAAGAGTGCAAATACAACTATTTGATATTTTGCTTGTTTGGGTATTTTCTTGAGGAAGCGTTGTTTATGTAGTTTCATGATAAGTTTTTATCCTATTTAGATATATTATATGCTGTATATATGCTGTTTATGAACTTGAACTTTAATTGTTGAATTTTACAAGATTACACTTAAAAAATTCTGAACTCGAAGAAAAGGCACAGAAAAGCGATAAATTTGTTGGTAGGAGTGGGAAATATAATTTCGTGGATAAATTTGGATTCGATGTGGAAACGTTTACAGGATACATACCACAAGACAACACATGGTGTTCCGATTGGGCGGTACTTATTGAATTTGAAATCGATTTCTTCTTAACTCAAATAATTTTGTAGACAGGTAACTTAATCTTAGGAATTTGAAATTTTGGAATTTTGAAAAAATATTCATATTTTTCAGAGACTTGCAACAAATACATGTAAATTCGAGGAATTAATTCCTTGTTTTGGAAAAAAAAACAACTCTCTGTATAACATATATACTTATTATTACATGACCTCTCTCCTTCAGAAACCTGTTGATCCTTGTTCTTCATATGGAGGATTATTTATAAATTTTTAAATGTGTGTCCTTTGATTGTGCTGTTTTTACGGTGAGTGGGAAGGTGGGCGCCCGTAAACCTGTTAACCACACGAATTGAGTGACTTTTGTTACTTCAATTGACCGTCCTAAGTCGGTATCGTAACCGCAGCGCAATCGAATATTTTTGTAATGTCGTTCCGTGTATATTTTGCTGTTGTCATTTTTTGTGTGCAGGTCCTTGGTGATTTGTGTCAGCTTTGTCAGATGTCTTCGTTTTTCTCTCTGATATCACACTTAGCATTTTTCGTCCCATCTTCCTTTTCAAAGCTTCATTACTGTTTAACGAATGCCATTATACGAGTAAATATTTCATAAGAAGTTGACTGGTACGACAGATAAGGAGATAATATGGGTATTATTCATTGTAAAGAGTGCAAATACAACTATTTGATATTTTGCTTGTTTGGGTATTTTCTTGAGGAAGCGTTGTTTATGTAGTTTCATGATAAGTTTTTATCCTATTTAGATATATTATATGCTGTATATATGCTGTTTATGAACTTGAACTTTAATTGTTGAATTTTACAAGATTACACTTAAAAAATTCTGAACTCGAAGAAAAGGCACAGAAAAGCGATAAATTTGTTGGTAGGAGTGGGAAATATAATTTCGTGGATAAATTTGGATTCGATGTGGAAACGTTTACAGGATACATACCACAAGACAACACATGGTGTTCCGATTGGGCGGTACTTATTGAATTTGAAATCGATTTCTTCTTAACTCAAATAATTTTGTAGACAGGTAACTTAATCTTAGGAATTTGAAATTTTGGAATTTTGAAAAAATATTCATATTTTCAGAGACTTGCAACAAATACATGTAAATTCGAGGAATTAATTCCTTGTTTTGGAAAAAAAAACAACTCTCTGTATAACATATATACTTATTATTACATGACCTCTCTCCTTCAGAAACCTGTTGATCCTTGTTCTTCATATGGAGGATTATTTATAAATTTTTAAATGTGTGTCCTTTGATTGTGCTGTTTTTACGGTGAGTGGGAAGGTGGGCGCCCGTAAACCTGTTAACCACACGAATTGAGTGACTTTTGTTACTTCAATTGACCGTCCTAAGTCGGTATCGTAACCGCAGCGCAATCGAATATTTTTGTAATGTCGTTCCGTGTATATTTTGCTGTTGTCATTTTTTGTGTGCAGGTCCTTGGTGATTTGTGTCAGCTTTGTCAGATGTCTTCGTTTTTCTCTCTGATATCACACTTAGCATTTTTCGTCCCATCTTCCTTTTCAAAGCTTCATTACTGTTTAACGAATGCCATTATACGAGTAAATATTTCATAAGAAGTTGACTGGTACGACAGATAAGGAGATAATATGGGTATTATTCATTGTAAAGAGTGCAAATACAACTATTTGATATTTTGCTTGTTTGGGTATTTTCTTGAGGAAGCGTTGTTTATGTAGTTTCATGATAAGTTTTTATCCTATTTAGATATATTATATGCTGTATATATGCTGTTTATGAACTTGAACTTTAATTGTTGAATTTTACAAGATTACACTTAAAAAATTCTGAACTCGAAGAAAAGGCACAGAAAAGCGATAAATTTGTTGGTAGGAGTGGGAAATATAATTTCGTGGATAAATTTGGATTCGATGTGGAAACGTTTACAGGATACATACCACAAGACAACACATGGTGTTCCGATTGGGCGGTACTTATTGAATTTGAAATCGATTTCTTCTTAACTCAAATAATTTTGTAGACAGGTAACTTAATCTTAGGAATTTGAAATTTTGGAATTTTGAAAAAATATTCATATTTTCAGAGACTTGCAACAAATACATGTAAATTCGAGGAATTAATTCCTTGTTTTGGAAAAAAAACAACTCTCTGTATAACATATATACTTATTATTACATGACCTCTCTCCTTCAGAAACCTGTTGATCCTTGTTCTTCATATGGAGGATTATTTATAAATTTTTAAATGTGTGTCCTTTGATTGTGCTGTTTTTACGGTGAGTGGGAAGGTGGGCGCCCGTAAACCTGTTAACCACACGAATTGAGTGACTTTTGTTACTTCAATTGACCGTCCTAAGTCGGTATCGTAACCGCAGCGCAATCGAATATTTTTGTAATGTCGTTCCGTGTATATTTTGCTGTTGTCATTTTTTGTGTGCAGGTCCTTGGTGATTTGTGTCAGCTTTGTCAGATGTCTTCGTTTTTCTCTCTGATATCACACTTAGCATTTTTCGTCCCATCTTCCTTTTCAAAGCTTCATTACTGTTTAACGAATGCCATTATACGAGTAAATATTTCATAAGAAGTTGACTGGTACGACAGATAAGGAGATAATATGGGTATTATTCATTGTAAAGAGTGCAAATACAACTATTTGATATTTTGCTTGTTTGGGTATTTTCTTGAGGAAGCGTTGTTTATGTAGTTTCATGATAAGTTTTTATCCTATTTAGATATATTAAATGCTGTATATATGCTGTTTATGAACTTGAACTTTAATTGTTGAATTTTACAAGATTACACTTAAAAAATTCTGAACTCGAAGAAAAGGCACAGAAAAGCGATAAATTTGTTGGTAGGAGTGGGAAATATAATTTCGTGGATAAATTTGGATTCGATGTGGAAACGTTTACAGGATACATACCACAAGACAACACATGGTGTTCCGATTGGGCGGTACTTATTGAATTTGAAATCGATTTCTTCTTAACTCAAATAATTTTGTAGACAGGTAACTTAATCTTAGGAATTTGAAATTTTGGAATTTTGAAAAAATATTCATATTTTCAGAGACTTGCAACAAATACATGTAAATTCGAGGAATTAATTCCTTGTTTTGGAAAAAAAACAACTCTCTGTATAACATATATACTTATTATTACAAATTCTTTCCTCTTAACGCCTTAACGTATTTGTCATTATATACTTGTCAAACTTCACAATGCTCTTGTCTGTTGTAATATTTTTCAGACATTTTTTGCTAGGAAGCTACAGACACAGATGGATTTGATAAATAAAAATGTGAGTCCATAAGTCGGATAAATGTGAGTCCATAAGTCGGATTTGTGAATTTTCTTTATTACTCATTCAATAAAGAGACAAAAATCATTCACAATAACCCCGCTAATCCACTTCTCTATATCGTCAAATCCCCTCCCCGAAAGACATGGTCCCTCTCGAAATTTTATGAGGAGAAAAGTTCCGAAAACTTCCTGTCTAAACGTTGTCTTATAGATAATTCTAAGACATTTTTAGTTGTACAAACTTGGTCAATATAATAAACATTCAAAAGGCAAGACAATAGTGTCGAAAATATTCTTCTTTGGTTATAAACTGGTGCAATAGGAAGAATGCAACAGCAGATCGTACATGTACTTAAAACTGTGGTCGAGGAGAGAGGATACATGTACTAACTTCGTGTTGAATTTGCAATCCACACTCCTTGTCTCTTGATTTTTAAATTCGGTATTAATAAGTAATGAATACTTGATTTCCTTTCCTTTTTTAAATATTAGAATCGCGTAATTCCTAAGACCGCCCGGCATTCGTTTTGATTTTCTTTCCACTTCTTCTCGTATTCCTGTTGTAAGCATTTACTAAGTGAGTCCATGCATATTTACTTTCTCGTGTATTCAGTTTTGATCCGCAATTTCTAAAACATAATGGCTCCGTTTCTATTTAGGCTTTTGTTGGAAACATTAGGGTCATATAGATTTGATTCCATCTTCTCAAACCCTTTCGTTTTGGTTGATTCGCTTAATTTCCATGGCCGCCCGCTTTCTTTTTGATATTCCCCCACGTTCTTCTGTTTACTTAGTGTATGCATGCCCAAAACTTTACAATAAATTATCGTTATATTTCGATTATTGCTATGTCCGAAGATTACAGATATTTGTTATTTTCAAAACTATATACATGTATCTTCAACAATGCTAGAAAATAGACATAATTCTTACACTTATCAGTTTATACTTTTATCGTAAGTTATCAAGTCATACAACTTAAATAAAAAGATCCGAAAGTCGGGGCAAAGTTAAGGTAGAGACGATTTTGAAAGAAAAAATCAGAACATGTTCTTCGTCAGTTATGTTGTTTTGGATCTTTGTTTACTTGTTATATTATCTAGTATGGAGACAGAGAAGCATTGGAACTATGGTCAAAACTTCAACTCATTCTGCCCTCTTTCTTTGAGGGTCTTGAAATCAAACCTGCCCTCATGCATGGCGATTTGTGGCGAGGGAATGTAGGAGAAAACAAAGACGGTCCTGGTATGTTTATTTCATTATTGTTATGTTGATCTTTAACAATTGTTTGTAGCTATAATTTAGGCATTTCAAATTATACAAGAATTAATTTGTATTTTGTGGATGGAGAATATATTGTATATAAAATGTATCATTTTTGGCAGAATTTTGTGTTATCTAGTACAACAGTGTTTATACGAAATATTTCTTATATATTTATATATTTTTATATCTAGTATAAATATGAGTATAAGTGCATATAAATATAAGTGAGTCATCTATGAATATATTCCTGACTTTTTCGGCCACTTTTTTTTTAACTCTTCTCTGCAAATATTTATATATTATCAGAATTCTAATCATGAGCGTCACTGAAGAGAGATATGTTGTAAAACACAACGCATTTGGTAAACAAAATTACAACATACATATGTTCTTATATTTATTATAGTCGTATTTGACCCAGCCAGTTTCTATGGACACTCAGAATATGACTTGGTTATGGCCAGAATGTTTGAGGGTTTTAGTCCCAGATTCTTTGATGCATATCATAATGTTATCCCTCAAGCGAATGGAGCAACTCAGAGACTAGAATTATATAAGCTGTTTCAATACTTAAACCACTGGTAAGTAAATACAGACAATGTATGTAAAATGAATATAATCAATGAAACTATACTTAATTTTTATATCTACATATATCTATAATACAAAATCTGGCATGGATTGATTCCATCTCGTCATTATCTAATCACTGTATAGTAATGCTCCATGAAGTTTGTGCCTGTTTGAGATCGATCAGATCCTTGTCGTCACTTTGAATTCTGTTCATTTTATTTCCGTTTGAGAGACTTGATTAGGATATATGCATTAGGATATTGCGTAACGCAATGACATATAGCTGTGTATTCATCACGCTCTGTATGATCTGTCAAGGTACTCCTCTACAGTATCTCCAAAACAAATGTAAAGAGACTTAAAACCACAGCGTACTTTTAAATACTTGTGAAATGTTCGTAGTTAAGAAAAGTATATTAAGTCTCTTATATAAGTAAACTTATAAGTAATTCATAAGTTAAGTAAAGTATATAAAGTCTCCTATATTCCAGGAATCATTTTCCAGAAGAAACAGTCTATAGAATATCTGCAATCCGTATTATGAAGGATGCATAAAAATGAGATCGAAAATGTCATTCTCAGCCTGTGTTTGCCAGTTGGTCATATGTATTCTTTTTCTCTGTATGGAGGTTAATTTACTATCAATTTTATGAAAACTACAGGTTCATCAACTGATGTGCAGCAATTATGGTGATGATAATGATGATTGAAAATGAATGATAATGATGATAATAATAATAATAATAATAATAATAATAATCAGTAATAGTGAGGTCTGTGTTGTTATTTATTTTGCTTTTGTCTTAGATTGATTCTATTTCATTTCTTTCTTCATTATGCAGATATGAAGTTTTTGTTGACTAAAAAGGAGTTACATAAAAGTCGATTTGATTTAGCTGTTTATCGTAAATAAGATAAGAATCAGATCAGTCTGAATATATGCACATATGCATAATAATGATCACATAAAAAGTACCTAAAGTGGAAAATAATGCATGAATTCCTCAAACTTTTACCTTATTTCGTGATATGTAAAAATGCGACATAAACGGCATTTATCAATGTAACAATATAAACCATGTTAATGTAAGCGATTGTTTATTTTTTTACTCCTGCTGGTATATTAAACCGAACAACCAGATGTGGTTGTTTTGTTTGTACATTTCGTATGATTAAGGGAATGGATATGATATAGAAGAATCTCAACTCATTTCTTGTTTAGGGTAGATTTTGTTAAGTGGTTGTGTCTTCGTCTTTTGTTTAGATATATTTTATCATATAGTCGTGGTTTGTCTTATCGTTTGCCCGAGGCAGATTCTGTCACCTTTTCTCTTACGTGAAGAAGATTCTCTCTAGTTAACTTTAACGCCATCTTATTCCTGTGTGTTATTCTCTCTAGTTAACTTTAACGCCATCTTATTCCTGTGTGTTATTCTCTCTAGTTAACTTTAACGCCATTTTATTCCCGTGTATTATTCTCTCTAGTTAACTTTAACACCATCTTATTCCTGTGTGTTATTCTCTCTAGTTAACTTTAACGCCATCTTATTCCTGTGTGTTATTCTCTCTAGTTAACTTTAACGCCATTTTATTCCCGTGTATTATTCTCTCTAGTTAACTTTAACACCATCTAATTCCTGTGTGTTATTCTCTCTAGTTAACTTTAACGCCATCTTATTCCCGTGTATTATTCACTCTAGTTAACTGTAGCCACATCTTATTCTTGTGTATTATTCTCTTTAGTTAACTTTAACACCATCTTATTCCTGTGTGTTATTCTCTCTAGTTAACTTTAACCACATCTTATTCCTGTGTGTTATTCTCTCTAGTTAACTTTAACCACATCTTATTCCTGTGTATTATTCTATCTAGTTAACTTTAACACCATCTTATTCCTGTGTGTTATTCTGTCTTGTTAACTTTAACACCATCTTATTCCTGTGTGTTATTCTGTCTAGTTAACTGTAACACCATCTTATTCCTGTGTGGTATTCTCTCTAGTTAACTTTAACCACATCTTATACCTGTGTATTATTCTCTCTAGTTAACTTTAACCACATCTTATTCCTGTGTATTATTCTCTCTAGTTAACTTTAACACCATCTTATTCCTGTGTGTTATTCTCTCTAGTTAACTATATCCACATCTTATTCCTGTGTATTATTCTCTCTAGTTAACTTTAACACCATCTTATTCCTGTGTGGTATTCTCTCTAGTTAACTTTAACACCATCTTATTCCTGTGTGTTATTCTCTCTAGTTAACTTTAACACCATCTTATTCCTGTGTGGTATTCTCTCTAGTTAACTTTAACACCATCTTATTTCTGTGTATTATTCTTTCTAGTTAACTTTAACACCATCTTATTCCTGTGTGTTATTCTCTCTAGTTAACTTTAACCCCATCTTATTCCTGTGTGTTATTCTCTCTAGTTAACTTTAACACCATCTTATTCCTGTGTGTTATTCTCTCTAGTTAACTTTAACACCATCTAATTCCTGTGTGTTATTCTCTCTAGTCAACGTTAACGCCATCTTATTCCTGTGTATTATTCTCTGATACTGTACGTGTATATATATTAGCGCAATCAAATTTTAGCGCAAAATGCTCGAAAGAGGGGTCGACAGTATTTTAGCGTAGTCATGAATAAGCGCATTTGTCATGTTCGATTATCGCAATTTATCCATTAAATCAGCGCATTCAAAACAGTTTTGGGGTAAAAAATAGTGCGTTTAAGTATCTTACTTACGAGGAATTGAAATATATGCCACACGTGAGATTATCGAATCGGCTGGTATGACACGTTTGCCATTGGACATAATTAACGAGTACATGTAAAACCGTTGTTTGGCTTTGATGACAAGCGTCGGGTCAATTACCTTACTCACAGTATATGCAGTGAATCAAATACAACCTCATTTCATTTATGTTTATCCAATAACCTACCATATCATTGAAAGCAAAACACCTAGTTATAATGATAAGTAATCATGTTTTTTTAAAGAAAGACATATAGAAAACAAAATGCCATTCTTACGTTTTACGGGCGAAGCCATTGTTTTCATAAGTTGATATAAAATAAATTACTTGTATCGCTGACCGCTCTTTGCCTATAATTACGTAATAGACGGTATTGTAGAAGCGATATGCTTAGCGGGGGATTAATTCCTAAACTTCAAACCACATTTTTATTTTAATTCTTGCGTTGGTTTTGTGATAATCATATCGACAGTGTCCGGTAATAAAAACATCTTTAATCGATCGTTACTTGTGTCCTCTTTATGCTTTATCAAAATAAATAATGTATTTGTTCCTGATATTTATTTGATAGACATAACTATAGAGTTGAAACGGAAGTGCCCATTTAATTCTATCGATCTCATGTACTTTATATTAGCGTAGTCATGAATTAGCGCTCGTTGAACAGCGCTAATTGCGCTAAAATATGAATCCCGCTAAAATAAGTACACGTACAGTATAATCCAGTAATACCTCATCTCTTGTCTGTCTTAAATTTTGTCACATAGTAGAATTTTATCTCTTTTTCTTACTTGAGTTACATCTTTTCCAAGGGGATAATTATGCTTTATGTTCGGATTTTCTCTCTTCTTTTTCCTGGGCTAGATTCTGTCTTGTAGTCAAGTTTTTCCTCATTGCTAAGGTTGATTCTATCATGTGTTATAGTTTTGTAAGATAAAGAAGGGGTTCTCTCTTCCTGTTATACGAGTCTTGCAACGATACAAAGTACAAAAGACATTATAATCTCTCTCTCTCTCTCTCTCTCTCTCTCTCTCTCTCTCTCTCTCTCTCTCTCTCATGTATATCACGTAATTACATTACCATATACAAAACGAACACGCACGCACTCATATACTTACGTAGAGTACATTGTAAACGTTCAACCTTATGACCATTTGAAGTTGTAATTTCCGTCCCTATTTATATCTGATTAATAGATTAAGAGTTGGTGTATCAATGATTTTACTTTATCTTTTTTTAGCTCTTGTGCATGTCATGGAATATCAATGTGTGAATTGTAATCATAATAAAGTCATCATAAACTTACCGTGTGAGACACCCTTCTCTTGTTTATTACCTTGTTTATTGAAAAAGAATTGATTTGCCTCAATATTATGAGCATAACATTGTCAAATCCTGATAGATAAAGACACCAATTGGAGATTGTAGGCATTAACACCATTACACCTTCTGATAAGTTTACCCTTATCAGTTTTATTTCTAATCCATATATTTAAGATCATATTAACCTTTGCAGTTCTTACCAGCTGTACATTACAAATTGCCGTCTTTATTGACATGTATCACTATATATCACTTATCCTAACGCAACAACACAAAAAGAAAAATGATATGAAAAAGATACACTCTGACCATTACATTAATATTATCACTGTACCGACGTCATATGGTAAATAAGATACACGATGAATTTGCGTTGTTAACTTATTCATAGAATTCTCCAACGAAAATTCATTTTCGAACACACACCCCGTACATGAAGTTATGAGATAAAACTCCAAAGTGTAGAAACATTTCTTAGCGAAACTCATCATAGACAGGTTATAAAATATATGTACATTCCAGCATTTTATTAAAGTGACATTAAAACATTTATAATCACAGCACATGAGAATGGGAATGTAAAATTCGTTTACGATATCTTATCAGTAATTATCTTAGTTTTGATCTAGATCCCCATGGAATACCTGATAAAATTCTCTTGAAAAAAGATCATGTATTATCGTGTCTATAAAACAATATTAATTAGAGTAAAGTGAAAACAAGCACGATATTTTACGATAAATCTTGTATCAAAGAAAATGATTCCTGAAAATAATTTTCAGTATTGAGTCATTTCGTTTTACAGAGTTATTTCCCATTACACCGATCCACTTTTCAGCATAGAAAGCGAAGTTTAAAGGACTTTTGATTGTTATATTCATGAGTTCATAATCAAGTATCCGACTTTTCCAATCTTGCTTAACATCATCATAGTTGTGCTAAAGTACTCAACATTCGACGAAAGGGAATCGATGTAAAACAGTTGTGACGTCATAATTTTCTGATGAAAACCTCGGTTGTGAAACACCATTTCCCTGAATTTTAAACCAGTTTCCATAGAATTTGTAGACGTGACAATTACTTATGACAAATACCGTCCCAAGTGGAAAGTAACTGTGTATCAAAAAGACCCAGTATGATGGTGTCTTACCTGTATAAACAGTTCAGTGTCACATGTGGGGAAATATGGTACAATTCTCTCCATCTCTTGGGGATTCCCTCTTCGAGCACATTTTTTTTTCATTTCATTATCTTTTTATAGTGGTTGGGCTTTAGTTTAATGAGGAATCTCTCTTTTTATTGAAATGTAAAGGAAGCTTCAAACGATATTCTTTTTCATAGAAATTTCTCAATTCATTTACATGTAGCTCTATTGAAAAGCTACCATAAGGATGACATATATTAAAGACTATTGCAAAAAAGACTAAACGAATATAGATAAGATGTGCTGTATACATAGATTTCGTTTTTCAAGTTATTATTCTTAAAAATCTAAGTAGAAGTTCCTCGATTTTATTTATGACCTGTTATTTTCTGAAAAAACCTCGAATTTTATCGCTGTGCAGTTATCAGTTGCCGCGACAACATAATCACTTTTATATTTAGAACGGAGAAAACGTTTTAATGTTGTCTGTTAGATTTTAAAAATCCAAAATTATACTTTATTTTCCTAAATTCAAAGAAATTGGGTCTGCGGTCTGTAAACCGATAAATAAAAAAGTGTTTCCTCGAGAGAAGAATAGTCATGTTACTAAATGCTACTTAGATTGATATATATATAAATAATACTTATGATATAAAACTTCAAAAAAAAAAAAAAAAAAGAAGATGGGAAGTAGGACAAAAAAAAAAAACCCCACACAAAATCAATGGCTACAACATCATACCGTGCGTGCATTCAGGAGGAAACACATTTACTTCGTTAAATGACGCTGGTAACTCATTATTTTCCTTCCGTTTCAGATTACCAGTAATTGTGCATTGCAAGCATTTTTGAAGATCAATTTCAACATTGTTTTAACACAGTACTGTGTAAATAATACATGCTAGTAATATAATATTATGTTTTATATTACGTGTATGAAAAGATCTTATTTTTCTGATGGTGCCGACGTAGGACGCTTGAGTTTAACTGTACATAAATATGTGTAAGATTTATACAACATAAAACTGATAATTTATAGTGAGATGTCTAATGCTTTTGGAATTTGAACGAATTTCATCTTTAAGAATATCTATGAAAAGTATAGTTTCTTTCGTGTTAAACCCTTTCCCGTCAAATAGCTAACATGAATGATATATCTGTGACACACATAGTATTTAAACATTGCGATGGAGAACCATGGATCCCTGAAAAGCAAACGCGAGTCCAGGTTCCGCGAAGAATAAGCGTCTCCTGTATGATTCGTCATACCCCAATGAATGACCAAGAAATAAATTTCACAAGATGAAGGTAGCTAATTGTAGTAAAGGTCGCAACAGTACATCAAAGCAGGAGTATATAAAAATAACATCAAAGTCACACCCTAAGCGAAGTAACATTTTTTTCGTAATATTCGTATTTTGTCCATTATATAGGATTTTAATGTTATTTTCATTAGAAAATCCGGAAATAATGCATAGTATTTTAATATAAATTATATCAAAGCAATTATCAACGAATAATGAGTTACTGCAATTCTTATTATTCTTTGTTCAAACCGACGAAACATATGTTTAAACAAAAGAAAAAAACACACAAGTACACGAGACCCCCACTCACCCCCGCCCAATGAAGACACAAAAGTAACGTCAATGTACGTAGGTAATGATATATTGTAATGATATCAAAGTGATGCCTTTCATAATGCTATCATGTAAAATAGTATGGGACGTTTCATCTGATGGTGTAATCAAATTAAACATCATTGCAGGATTGCACTACTGTCATCTTCAGACTCTATCCAGCTTGTAATGCGCCATCGTGATTGCATTTTGATGAATTTAGCAATAGATCAATCATTCCAAAGCCTTCTGATGGAAGTCTGTAACAAAATACCTAGAGCAGTATTAGCATTTATATTGAAGGAGGTTGTCGAGAGCAGTCTACCTACGGCCTAGACAATCCCACAGGTCTTGTTTATTTGAGCGCATAATCGGTCTGAGCTTTAGATATACTTCTTTTGTTTCTCGGAATAATACGCTAGATTTCCATAAACATATTGGATTGTGTTTTCTTAATACTTTTCATTACAAGATACTACAAACTCTCACCATGATTTACTTTATATATATAACTAAATGATATTTAAGGACGCATAAAAGCAGACAGATTATGAATGAAAAGGTTTACGTATTTACAATTCCGATGAGTAGATATTTAGATAAATCCATACGAGAGTTTGTCTGTGTAAACTTTACTTTTTCTGGTCACATAATACACAATGTACAATAGTAATTACAAAAAAATACTTAAATGAAAAAGAAATCAATAATAATAATAATAATAATAATAATAATAATAATAATAATATAGATAAGAAATATAACCAAAACATTAAAGAATTTTTGACTGAGACTGTGTTTAATAGAATTTTCTGAAATAATTTTCATATTAGAAAATAATAATTCATTATTAGACCTTATTTGATGTATTGCGCCATATGCTCATTTCAACAATTGATGTCTATATTAATAATTAAGAAATATAATATTATTTATGAATTCAGTTACAATAAAGATCAAATAAAGTTATAGATAGAAGACTACTATAATTAATAAATTGTCATGTAGTTTAGATGACGAAATTGTAAAATGAATATTTTATAGCGAACAGAAAATCGGAGAGAAGTAGCTGGTATATGAGACGTCATAATTTAATATCAAACACCGAGTTTCCTATCTCGATCATGAGCATTAAACAAACCCGATATCAAATTATTAGACTAAAGAAATGTGTAAGTGAAGAAATCATGACTTACTTCAATTCAGATAAAAATGCAAAAATGCCAAAAAAAAAAAACAAAACAAAACAAAACAAAACAAAAAACCCAAAACAAAAAAAAAAAAAATAAAAACAAAACAAAACAAAACAAAACTAAAAACAAATATATATATCAAAACTAGATTCAACATGACAAACCCACATAAACATACACCACCACACCTGACTAGTTCAACTTTGTGGTTGATGGGTAGATTCAACATGGTAAACAAACGTTGCTCCACCTGACTAATTTCATTGCGTGATCGATAGGTAGATCAACATGGCAAACAAACATCGCTCTTCCTGACTAATTCCATTATGTGGTTGATGGGTAGATTCAACATGGCAAACAAAATATCGCTTCACCTGACGTTTGCATTGCGTGGTTGATGAGATAGTATTGTATTATTATTTGAAAAGATGATAAACAAAGGGGAAAAACAAACAGACAGACAAACAAAAAACACCCCTCCCCCTCAATTCTAATTAGTTTCGACACTTTCGGGACTTTAATGAACCAATTTCATTGGCTTGCACCGAAGAAAGAAGACATTAAGAACAATAAGTAAACCTAAAAGTATCCCCAAAGTATAAACCACTTAATTTTAATTATTGTGATTAATATATGCATTTATCTAAAATACAGGGGAAAACGAAATTCAATTATATTTCATCTATAAACACTACCAAGAGTAAGTAATATTGGTGCACAAAATTATAACGTATATATGTTTCAATATTTATTGTAAACAATAGGCTTCTATCACTGTTGGTGGACCGATAGTGTCCGAGGGCATCAGAAGTCTAGTTGACAGTGCTTCTGTACTGACATGAAATATATAACTCAAATTTTCAGTCATCAAATTAAATAAATCACTCAAAAACTAAGGAGTATCTCCTTTATGCATAGCTCTGTCCTTAAATTGATTTTTTGGACTAATGATTTTTGCCACTTTGGGTTTAGTTCTGCTCTTCAAATAATTATTTATTATAAGAATTCCTATGAATTTCCTTTCATAAGTAGCAACATTCCGTCCTCGCCCGCATACGGCGTATTCATATCTTAGTTAATACGTTATTCAACGGCATGTACAAATTACAATGACTTTGTTCTGAAGGCTAGGCGACTTTCAGCTACTCAACCAGAGTTATATATGTGCTAGACTAGCAACGTCACTGAGGAAGTTTTATGGTCATTACGAGACTCTTATTACTCTATGTGATATCTCGTTATCCAGACTTTTAAATGATATTTTGGACTGAGACCGATTCCGATCATTGTATATAGATTTGACACCTTCTATACTAGAAGGTTACCTACTTTGACTTCCACATATATAAATAAATATGGAATTTACACGATTTGACTCTTTGGGTATATGTGACGGGTGTTGCTAACAAGCAGGAGACGCTCACTCTCCCCGGGAACCTGATCTCACTCCATCATAGGGGTTCACATATGCTCTTTAAGTAGACATATTTTGTTATTTTCCACTTGGTTTTCATTTTCACTGATTTTGTATGTCCTCTGGTTTCATGATTTTCGGACTTAAGGTTTGGATTTATCCATCATCTTTACATTAAGCCATGAGAATCACTGAAGAAACATAAGTTGTCGACATGCGCATCTAGTGCACAAAAATATTACATACATATGTTCTAATATTTATTTATAACCACTAGGCCCGTGGCATTGCTGGTGGACTGATAGTTACCGAAAGCATCATAAGTCTAGTTCTCAGTGGTTTTATACTGACGTGAACTATATACTTAAAATTTTGTATTCGTGAGATATATATGTTCTTAAATTTACTTGATATATTCAAATCTTACCAAGCTCCTCGCGGCTATTGCGTTTATGTGTTATAAAGTCTCTATGATTTTCGTTTTCATGGTGAGTTTTATTCGATGCATCGATTTCTTTTGAAAATAAGTTGTTTATTAACAGACTTCTTTACGGAAATGAAAGCTAATTCATCATTGAGAGTATTCAGAAGATTTTTCCACGTGACTGCTGATATGCCGCGTTATGAGCTTAGGTTTGTTTGTGACATGATCGTCAATATCTTTACCAAATCATGCATGGACAAGTAATGGTGAACTTGTGATGCAAATCGATAGAATCATTTCATGCGACATTGTAAGTGATTACCAGAAAAACAAACACTCGACCAAATATCATCGTGAAATTGAATTCACCTTTACCAAAAAAGATTCGAGAAAAATATAATCCAAATTCCCAGCTTCAAAACACACAAATATACATGTATAACCGATATTTTACACAAATGTTCTGATCATGGACATTTAAATCATAAATTGTATAGTCTTTTGACAACATTGCTTCACGAAGAGTGGAAAGGTTGGGTATGAAGTTGACCATAAAGAATGATAGTCCTAAGTTGATACTAAGATACTAAGTCCTAGTCCTAAGATGATTATGTTTTGTCTTTTCTGCTTTATTCCAAGTATATCTTCTCAGAACATCAAACATCATATTTGTGTTTGCACATTTTATTACGTTTTTAATTATTTTTGTTTGCTTTTGAGCATTTCCACTTCACTTTTCATGTCTGAGTGATAAGGGACTAGTATCAGGATTAATTACGTTAAAATGGAACTTTTGCTAGTTCATGTAATCATGAAAATTAATAAAAATGAATCATAATATATGCCTTTTAGTATATTATTATGCCTACCTGATCATATTATATATGCACGTACTGAACATGTTGGTCACAATATATGTCATTCACATTGATATTATTTGTTGTTATAGTGATCATGCATTTTATTTAAAAGTTGTATTGTTTCTGATGGAAATATTACATTAATAATTACATTTATGTATTTTATTTCAGTTGTTTATTGTCCATGTAGTATGAAAAGGATTGAAAGTGGTTTAGCACACTTTAACAGAACAAGCCGTTTCACAAGTTTAAAAAACACCTCCGTTGCAATAGTAAAAGAATCTCAAAGTTATTTTAAACATGCACACTAAACAAAGTTATATATATATATATATATATATATATATATATATATATATATATATATATATATATATATATATATATATATATATATATATATATATATATATATATATATATATATTACTACTATTCTATAATTATATACTACACAATGGATATCAAATTAGTGTCTCTACACATCCCCACTTTACATAAGAATCAGTGAGTAATGATGACTCTATTTAATCACTAACATAATAATTAGAACAATTATAATCAGCATAAATCAGGTATTTTTATATCAGGGCAGTCTCCAAAGGAGACGGTTACAATTAACTCATTCCCGAAAATTGTAAAATTGAGTCTTTACAGTTTTTTTTCAAATAGTGAACCATCTTTTGTAGTGGTAGCTGTAGCCATTTCCTAAGAAAAACCATGGGCATGACGTCAACGATTTATAGCCTTTGTAGATTTATTGGTTTGTCTACACTAGCGAATTAGATGGTTTTTTATATCGTTTGGGAACTGTGTCCCTGTTTTGTCTTTGTGTAAGCCTTAAGAAAGATGTACTTACAGGATTTATGTGCATTTTACGTTGCATATTTACAGTGTTCTTTTAAACCATGGAAATGGTTTGAACAAAAAGGAATTTTTTCGACCTTATTGATAAGTTCAATGACACATAGATATCTTGATGATATTTTAGTAATTAGTAATTCTGCGTTTTAAAAGTATATTACTGACATTTATGCAAATTTCCCTTATTTAGACGGTGAAGACCTTAGACTCCCATCATATGCTATTTATATTAGACAGTTGGTTTGGTTTGTTAGAGCGTACACTACGGTTTTAGAATTATACACAAAATATTTTCAAATTACTTTCAAACTTCTTACTCAGACATATTATCTAAATTTGACCTATCAACAACACGTATCCAGCGAAATTTCTCATCCCAATTTCTACTGACATCTAGTGTTCAAACTAAGGCGGGAAGAGGGTGTCAAAGATTCCGATAATTTCATATCGACAGTTGCTAAAATAATTAAACGCCTTCGATTTCGACAATATGATTCCCAGATCATCGCAAAGATTATGGGTCTTGTAATAAGTCTCTCTACACCCTTACACAGACTTTAATACGCTAAAAGGGTGGTGGGGTCTCTATGACGTTCGTTGTCCAAACTTTTTCAGAGGAGACAAGGTGCTAAGCCTCGTCCCCTCTAAAGGTTAGTAGGGACTCCTGGGGTCTCTATGACGTTCGTTGTCCAAACTTTTTCAGAGGAGACAAGGTCCTAAGCCTCGTCCCCTATAAAGGTTAGTAGGGACTCCTGCAGATCAAGGATCTGAGCTGCTTACAGTCAGGTAGAGCACGGATTACTTATGTTGATCATACCTAACGTATTTCTGATAAGGAGGATTATGAATAAAGTTTTAAATGTGTGTCCTTTGCTTGTGCTGCTTTTGTGGTAAGTGGGAAAATGGGTGTCCGTAAAGCAGTTAACCACACCAAATGAGTGACGTTTGTTACATTAAAAACGTCACATTAACCGACCGTCGGATATCGGAATCGTAACTGCTTTAAATCGAATATTTTTGTAATGTTTTCTGTGTTTATTTGACTATGTTTAATGTGCATGTTCTTGGTGATTTATGTAATACAGCGAAGTCAGATGTCTTCTGTCTTCTCTTTCATGGGTATACGTGATTTACATATTCATTTATTAATCTACCATACCGTAGCTGCTTTTCTTCATTTCTAAAAGCGAAATTTGATCATAGAAGAAATATGTCAATAAAGATATTTTAATGAATAATATAGATTTATTAATTTTTACCTTTTGCTCATTTTAACGGTAGTGGATACTTTTGTGTTCTGGGTGTCATAATACATGAATCACAGGTAAATTAAGTACAAAAATTCCCTCACCATAATCATATAATGACTACATCAATAAATTTTTGTTTTGTTGATTGAAGAACGTCTAAAACAATATTGACTTTCCTTAATGATAGAATAAACATTGAAACATATTTACGATATTTATAGTCATCAAGTTAAGCGCTTGATGAATAGAGGAACTCTCTTTACTTTTATGTGGTCTACTTGCAAATTATCTTGTCAATGAATAAGATGAATTATTCAGCATTCAGATAATGGTTCAGGGAGAAATCACTAAATCTATTACTGCTGTAGTATTGTGACAATACCTTGATATATAAATACAACGTATAGTACTCTGTTTGGTCAGCGTTTCCATTCCTCACCATCAATTTCAAGATATTATAGACAAACCTAGACATTTCGAGGTCTGTAAGCGATGGCAAGATATTTATTTTCTGTTTTTCCCTATATCTCCTTTTAAAATATATAGGGGTCATCATCGATCACTAAGGTATTTTATTGTCCCCTCCCTCTTTCCTCCCGTTTATTATTTTGATACATCTTGATTTAACTTTATATACTTGATGTCTAAATTCCCTGCATATTGACGTTCGTGTTTTCGTGACCTCTTAACCGGTATAAGCTGTTGAGTCCTATTCTCTATACATAGGTTGATTATACTGCTTTTGTAGTGAGTGGGAAGATGGGCCCTTAAACTAGTTAACCACACCAATTGATTGAAGACTGTCATATCAATTGACCGCCCTAAGTCGAAATCGCAACAAGGTTTTATGTTCTTATGTGTTGTTTTTTTATAATTATAAAATCATTAGCGGTGTATTTCCGTCGTGACTTCTGCGTGCCCTGAAATAAGAAACAACAAAATCTACTAACCGCTACTAAAATTTTATACTGCAAAATCTAGTGCTCTGCATTGATACAATTGCATGTTAGAGACCGTTTTATCTGTCTGTCAGTCCCCACATATGTCTCACAATACTTTGATTGTGATGGGATTTATCGAATTCATCGAACCTACAAATTCAATATTCGACATGCAAATGCAGTATAATGTTGGGTACATGCCGATATTTACAATGCTAGTCTAATTCCTTCGATGAACAATGCAAAACAGACTCGGTTCATCAGCCCATGAACTTGTGTCATGGAAGTAGAAGCCGGCGTATGGCAAATCACATCCGTAGTAATATAAAAAGAGGCGGGGCCTACACAAGTTAAATATAAGAATTGTAATAACGAAATTAATGCATCTGTTAATTTTGAGCAATTAAAGAAATTACCTGGACAAATAGAGTAGCTTTTAGCATTCTAGACACTCACTATATTGCGTGGCGGAAAAACCTTTCCACTTCAGGAAAAATTCGGTCCTTGCCATCATTCGAGAACCGCTTCGCGGTTAACGTAATTTGTTTGTTTCTCACCCAAGTTCATTCCCCATGAACCTAGAAATAATAGACAGTCATTCTTTATTAAATTTGGCGTCAAAGGTCAAAAGAAAAGTCACAAATTGGGGCTCTTCATTACAATTTTTCAGATTTGTAGTCACTAAGATGTTGTGACTGAGTGTTGTAATTCATGAAATGAAGCTTGTTTCCATGAAATACATATCGTATAGAAAATCTTGCATCATAAATAAACAGTGATTAATTCTGTATCTTGAATATTTAGTCCGCAGTTTTTGGAATGTTATTCACGTTATTAAGTATGTAGCACAGAGAAAATTGACAAACATGTAATATGAAAAATAGAATAGAATCAAGGTTGAAATTAATTGTTGCTGTGAGAATTCTGTTGAAATTAAGTATAAAGAATTTTGGAATAAGGTACCATGAATCTCCTGATGAACTCTCGAACCCGCTACTAGCCTATCATTACTTGAAACTAATCTAATGTTAATTGTAATAATCAGTATTAACGAGTCAACAATTACTACTGTCGAACAGGAACATCTTAGATTGCTCATGACAATTATACTGTTGTGAATGGTGTTTAAATATGGATTATACCAACGTCTTGAAGACTTTGTTTAATTTCATGCCACCTGGTATGATATTTTTTGTTGATTATAGACTATACCTTAAGTCTCAGAGAATTTAAAGTATTTGTATATATTTTAATAAGAGTGTATGTGTAAAACACTAAGCCATGATAATGACACCGATTCCACTCACTCACTCACACACACACTCACTCACTCACTCACTCACTTTTCGTTGAGAAGAAGTAGAAACCGTCTCACTCACTTTTCGTTGAGAAGAAGTAGAAACCGTATGGAAATTAGAAATACAAATATTGAATATACATTTACGAACTTATTTATAATTATGTAAATTTCATTGATATTTTGTAACAAAATAGTCAAGGGCATACTGTACATACATTTGATAGAGTGTTTATTCTCATGCTTTTGAAAGAGAAAATGCGCTTCATTCGCTTCGAGAGAATTCTAAAATTTCCATATAGGAAAACGTACGAGTAAGATTATACAACTATGCCCCCATCCTTTCGAAGAAGAGGGGGGGGCATATTGCTATACTGCTGTCGGGGGGGGGGGGGGTAGATCCGTAACCTGAACAGTCTCCGTTCTATAGGTGTACATACTGATATGAAATTTGGCATACAGATACATCACGTAAATTTCTAGGTCTAATTCTGATTTGGTTACCATCAAACAATTGTTTGACAGTATGTCGGTCGATCGGTATGTCCAAATGTTTTACATACATCTATTTCTTTTTGGACGTTAATTGATTTTATAGTAAAATACCCAAATAATGGAACTCTTTTTTTACTCTTTTGTATTGAGTACATTTTATTAGTATAATATTATAAGAAATATTAGTAACAACTTGAACACGCAAAAGTAAAGATAGAAATTGACTTATGTGATCGCAAATTTAAGAATGGGTCAGCTGTAAATAATGGAATTCCACTAGTTGGTGTATGCTCATTATAACTCTTCATTATATGGTGTAGTTCTATCAATCTTTTAGCTAGTTGGTAATTGAAATTGCATGGCCCTGCACTGCAAGCTGAACACAACAAATATACCAAGTCTTTCCGTTTCCTCAGATGCAAACTTAAAGTAATGCGTAAATACGTGTAAAAGAAAGCTATCTTTTCTAATAAATGACGTGCTTTAAAGAAAGTAATTACATGCATGTAAACTCTGTCTGGACTTGAGACCCTCTCCTCCTTGGTTTCTGATTACTTATCAATTTCCCTCTCATATATCGACCTTCGGATATTCTCACTGTGATATTATACGATGATGTAGATGGCAATGTCGATATCGGTATAATTGCTTCATATGGTATAAAAATATTTACCTTCTACAGAATTGTTAAAATGTATTAAAACAATGAAAAGAAACGAATTTTGTTTCTGCAACAATGAATTTAATACTGTAACATTCTAATATTAAAACATGCTTATTTTCTATTCTCTGCTAGCTATAGCTATGGGGTTTTAAGGGGTCCCAGCTGGAATAGGGGCTGTATACGGAGATTCATTCTCATTTAATTCGTCAACAATGGGCAGGCGACCCGATTTCATTTCATCATTTATATTCTTCTTGTTGCTTCCGTAATTAGTCTGCTCTTTAAACAGTTTTATCAAATCACTTGTTCCAGTTTCTTTGAATTCTCGGAAGAAGAAACATATTAAAGAAAACATAAGTATATACAGTCCACCCACTACTAGATACGATAATCCAGGGTAGAAAAACGCAGTAGCGCTGTATAAATTGATAAATATAAGCACTCCCATTAATTTCGATGCCGTTTCTGCGCATGCCAGTAAAGAGAATATCTTTCCGGCCTCGTCCTCGTTCACAGCTTTGCTAAGTAATGATCTAATTGCTGAGGTCACCATGCCAGCAAACGCACCAATAACAACGCTGACGAACACCATCCATGTCTCGCTGCTAAATCCAGCCCAAATCAGACGGACGATCTTACAGCCTATACCCACTAAAATTATTCCGCCGTCTGAAAATTTACAAATTGATGTTAGGAAAGGGAGAAAGATGAATAAACACAAGCCCATCACCGCGTAGTCCAGTGACAATAGATAACCATACCAAGATTTTGGCCAACTAAAGGGCGTTCTTGTAACAAACAATAGTGTTATGTCCATTTCTCCGACCTTACATGTCTGATTTGCTAACGATATAAGAAACAGAAGTATAATGACGATTCTAGCATTCCCTTGCCGTGGCTTACAAAGAACATATAATGTCTCTTTTATATTCGCTGGATTAATCATAGCAAAGCATTCCGATTTTGAGCGTGTACCATCAGCATCTTCTTTAGTATTTGGATGATCGATTGTTTCCCGAAGAAATATCACAACCGTTAGCACTGTAGAGGCATGCAAAAGTACTACAAAAACGAAAGTAGCGTTCAGGTCCAGGAGATCCTGAAAAACTCCTGACAGCAGAGACCCTGCAAACAAACCAAAAAAATTCATAGCAAGAAGCTTTCCTAAACGATATGTTCTCTCCTCTCTGTCGGACATGTCGGTAATAATGCTATTAACAGCCATGGTAATAACGGAGCTCTTTCCAAACATTCCCTGTAAAGCAGCACCACAGAGAATCAAAATCATACGTGAATCTGGTACCATCGTACTGGACATATAAAGAAGAACTGCAAATACACTTCCCAGACTTGGTAGCATGATCGGGATTTTACGGCCGTATTTATCGCTATAAGTGCCACAAAGAAGCCCGAGAATGACCGCAGGAACATTTACTAATATTCTGTAATAAATCAGGTAAGAGGCAGAGACAGACTGAACGTAGTCTTCTAGTACTGGGAACGAATCGAGGTTTACACAAATGGATTGGTTATTTGGATATATTTCCCGGCAAACAGTTCGTACAATATAGGGTCTTATCGTAGCATCTAGCATCGATTCTCCTGTTTTGTACAAGAAGAACACTATATCTACGACAATAATATTGAGTGTACATATTCCAAGCATTGTTGCTGATGGCTGCTGCAATTGTTTTCTGAAATGAAATTACAGTTGAGGTTAAATACACTGCCAACACTCATTTCATAAAGTAAAGTACCATGTTAAATTTATATGTTTTAGGTGAATAAATATTGTGCTTTTACAATATTTAAATCATAACAAAGATATTAGATATTTAATATCATTTTCGACAGGAGGCAACGGATCTTAGGGACAAATCAAAGCAAGAAAGAGAAACAGAAGGACGGAAAAAAGGAACGTGTTAAGGAAACGTAACTCTAAATTCATATTTCAAACTAAAATATAGCGCCAAGGATACACACTTGTATATTTAGAGTAAAATAACCAAAAACGTTGAGTATTACGGGGTGACGTGAGGTAAATAAGGTCATTGTAGCTCGCATCTTGCTAGAGAATATCCATTGAGAGGTTTAGCACTTACTGAGGGAGAATTTTTTTCCGGGCAAATTTAGAAAGTAATCATGACATGCCATTTACACCACTCTAACTGCCTTATTGTCTATACAGTTCATGCGACGAAAAATAAAAAAAGTTACAAATGTCATGTATTTACTCTAAACACTATAAACTCTCAATGGTTTTGAAGGACAGAATCGGCATGTAGAACTGTATGAAACGCTTTGTGCGGAAATTACGTAAGTGAAAATCCCAGCGTCTTGGTTTAATTAATGATACTTCTAGAAGATAAAAAGAAAAATGATTTCGTCAGGAAATAGGAAAAAGTGAGGATATGTATTCATTTTCTAAGTGGACAGCAATATTTGATCATTTATCAACTCCAATTTTAATAAGATTAATGGAACAAAGATAACAATTTGTTGTTAAAGATCCTGAGACAGTTTCTGAGATTAGTATACTTACTCCTTCATAAATATATATATGGCTCCCAAAATGCATTTTATAACGCATCGGATTTAGTTCGAACAACTGAAGAAATCCTTCAAAACTGTTTGTCAGTGTAACATCCCCTCGAAATAACTATTTTTGTTATTTATTGTTGAAAAATATGATGTCGATACTAGCAAGACGTACGGCAGAATATATCAAGTGTTCAACTGAAACTTAACCCAATAATATAATCAATAAAGAGTAAACCGGACGAAAAATGACACCATTTATTTGCTATGGGTCTTTGGATATTTAAAATAACAAAATAATAAGTCTTAAACAATTTGTAGCGTCACATTTCTTTTACATTGTTTATGCCACGGTTTCAGATGAGTAAACGAAATCCATTTGGGGGGGGGGGGGGAATTATTAACTATTGCCCCTTTACTAAAATCATTGATCCCCCAGACAACAAGAGACAACATCCATGTAGTTCTTAGAAATCATGTATATAAGCATCAATGACCGATTATTGTGCCCCTGATTAGATAGACTCTCTTCCCCACGAAACATTATCTATATAATTGTTCCTTAGTTAAGAGAAGAGCAGCTGATAATTGTCTTTAACTCTTCATTTCAATAAAAGGAAAATATTTGATCCATCATTTATGACAACTTTATGATAAAAATAATTTCTACATTATTTATTCCTATCGTCAGCTTTTCACATTTTTGTAAAAACATGTCAATTATTAATTTTATGTGAAATACATTAAAACGAATCAAATTTCTTTTAACCCTATTTCAATCGCTCAGTGCCAGTGGCATGTAATTGAGGTGACCACAGTTACGTAGTACTATTTAAACCATTTTTATTTTGAAATGTAAGAAATTGCCACTAAATTATTTATGTATTTGTAGTTTGATTTCGTTAGATTTGCGGTCGTTTGTAATCGCTCGAGCCTAATGCAATAAAGTGACAAAGGCGAACACTGTTATCAAGGAAAAGCAGACGACAATGAAATGATGAAACATAGCATTCTGGGTATATAAGGCCACTATGACAATATCAGCCAAATGGAGAGGACCGATTAACAATTAAAGAAAGACCGATCACCATATGATTTACTTCATACATGGCAGATTTTCTTCTGCAAATAGATGATCGATCTATCATCATCATCATCATCATCATCATCATCATCATCAATCATCATCATCATCATCATAATAATATAACATCATCATTTTTGTTGTAAATTTGCTGTTAAATGTTTCTGTTTGTTTGATTATCATTACATTGTCCTGCAGAAGGTTTCAATATTAATGTATGAAGATAATATACCGTTATTTAATAACATTAATTTTTTGTTAAAAAAAAAAAAAAAAAAAAAAAAAAAAATAGAAAAAACCCCCCAAAACCTAAAACAAAAGAAAACAAACTAACAAGCAAACCAAAAAGCACCAAGGTTTTTATGTTGTCGTTATATTGTGTTGTAATCAGTTTGAGCGTTAACAAGATAGTGTATGTCACCATATTAACAAGAGAGTGTATGCCACCATATTAACAAAAAAGTGTATGCCACCATATTAACAAGATCGTGTATGCCACCATATTAACAAGATCGTGTATGCCACCATATTAACAAGATAGTGTAAGCCACCATATTAACAAGATAGTGTATGCCACCATATTAACAAGAGAGTGTATGCCACCATATTAACAAAAAAGTGTATGCCACCATATTAACAAGATCGTGTATGCCACCATATTAACAAGATCGTGTATGCCACCATATTAACAAGATAGTGTATGCCACCATATTAACAAGATAGTGTATGCCACCATATTAACAAGATCATGTATGCCACCATATTAACAAGATAGTGTATGCCACCATATCAATAAGATAGTGTATCCCTCCATATTAACAAGAGAGTGTATGCCACCATATTAACAAGAGAGTGTATGCCACCATATTAAAATATTGTATGCCACCATATTAATATGATAGTGTATGTCACCATATTAACAAGATAGTGTATGCCACCATATTAACAAGATAGTGTATGCCACCATATTAACAAAATCGTGTATGCCACCATATTAACAAGAGAGTGTATGCCACCATATTAACAAGAGGGTGTATGCCACCATATTAACAAGATAGTGCATGCCACCATATTAACAAGATCATGTATGCCACCATATTAACAAGATAGTGTTTGCCACCATATTAGCAAGACAGTGTATGCCATCATATTAACAAGATAGAGGTATGCCACCATATGACGGAACATTACTGAAAATAAAGCGCAAGTAAACTGATAGCGAAGTAGTGTAATAATTATGGAAAATAAAGCGCAAGTACATTAATAACAAAATAGTGCAATAATTATTGAAAGTAAAAGAGAAAACAGAAGACAGAGCTGTATGACATAAATAACCAAGGACATGCACACAGAACAAAATAATAGTAGGATATACATGGAAAAACATTACAAAAATTTTCGATTCCGCTGCGGTTACGATACTGAATTAGGACGATCAATTGAAGTAAAAAACGTAAATTATTAACAAAGTATCTTTATAATTATTCACAAGTAAAGCGGAAGTAAATTTCTAACAATGAAGTGTAATAACTGTTTCTGTGCATCTTTGATTACTATTTTCCTTTTGCAACAAAATAACACAGTCAAAAACTGTTATGTATCATGGAGATTGTTAAGCTGATATTATTTTATTATACTGAGTCGTGATATAAATGATACGCATATTACTCCATACTTATGATATAGATAAGTGATACGACATAATACTCTATATTTATTATATAGATAGGTGATACAACATGATACTCCATACTTATGATATAGATAAGTGATACGACATGATACTCCATACTTATGATATAGATAAGTGATACAGCATAATACTCTATACTTATAATATAGATAAGTGATACAACATGATACTCCATACTTATGATATAGATAGGTGATACGACATGATACTCCATACTTATGATATAGATAAGTGATACGACATGATACTCCATACTTATGATATAGATAAGTGATACGACTAGATACTCCATACTTATGATATAGATAAGTGATACGTTATGATATTCTATACTTATGATATAGATAAGTGATACGGCATGATACTCGATACTTATAATATAGATAAGTGATACAACATAATACCCTATACTTATGATATAGATAAGTGATACGCATGATACTCCATACTTATGATATAGATAAGTAAAACGACTAGATACTCCATACTTATGATATAGATAAGTAAAACGACTAGATACTCCATACTTATGATATAGATAAGTGATACAGTATGATATTCCACACTTATGATATAGATAAGTGATACAGCATAATAGTCCATACTTATAATATAGATAAGTGATACGGTATGATACTCCATACTTATGATAAAGATAATTCATACGGCATGATACTCCATATTTAAGTGAACTTCTAACAATGAAGTGTAATAACTTTCTGTGCATCTTTGATTACTATTTTTCTTTTGCAAAAAAATAACACAGTCAAAAACTCTTATGTATCATGGAGATTGTTAAGCTGATATTATTTTATTATACTGAGTCGTGACATAAATGATACGCATATTACTCCATACTTATGATATAGATAAGTGATACGACATAATACTCTATATTTATTATATAGATAGGTGATACAACATGATACTCCATACTTATGATATAGATAAGTGATACGACATGATACTCCATACTTATGATATAGATAAGTGATACAGTTTAATTAATGATACTTCTAGAAGATAAAAAGAAAAATGATTTCGTCAGGAAATAGGAAAAAGTGAGGATATGTATTCATTTTCTAAGTGGACAGCAATATTTGATCATTTATCAACTCCAATTTTAATAAGATTAATGGAACAAAGATAACAATTTGTTGTTAAAGATCCTGAGACAGTTTCTGAGATTAGTATACTTACTCCTTCATAAATATATATATGGCTCCCAAAATGCATTTTATAACGCATCGGATTTAGTTCGAACAACTGAAGAAATCCTTCAAAACTGTTTGTCAGTGTAACATCCCCTCGAAATAACTATTTTTGTTATTTATTGTTGAAAAATATGATGTCGATACTAGCAAGACGTACGGCAGAATATATCAAGTGTTCAACTGAAACTTAACCCAATAATATAATCAATAAAGAGTAAACCGGACGAAAAATGACACCATTTATTTGCTATGGGTCTTTGGATATTTAAAATAACAAAATAATAAGTCTTAAACAATTTGTAGCGTCACATTTCTTTTACATTGTTTATGCCACGGTTTCAGATGAGTAAACGAAATCCATTTGGGGGGGGGGGATTATTAACTATTGCCCCTTTACTAAAATCATTGATCCCCCAGACAACAAGAGACAACATCCATGTAGTTCTTAGAAATCATGTATATAAGCATCAATGACCGATTATTGTGCCCCTGATTAGATAGACTCTCTTCCCCACGAAACATTATCTATATAATTGTTCCTTAGTTAAGAGAAGAGCAGCTGATAATTGTCTTTAACTCTTCATTTCAATAAAAGGAAAATATTTGATCCATCATTTATGACAACTTTATGATAAAAATAATTTCTACATTATTTATTCCTATCGTCAGCTTTTCACATTTTTGTAAAAACATGTCAATTATTAATTTTATGTGAAATACATTAAAACGAATCAAATTTCTTTTAACCTTATTTCAATCGCTCAGTGCCAGTGGCATGTAATTGAGGTGACCACAGTTACGTAGTACTATTTAAACCATTTTTATTTTGAAATGTAAGAAATTGCCACTAAATTATTTATGTATTTGTAGTTTGATTTCGTTAGATTTGCGGTCGTTTGTAATCGCTCGAGCCTAATGCAATAAAGTGACAAAGGCGAACACTGTTATCAAGGAAAAGCAGACGACAATGAAATGATGAAACATAGCATTCTGGGTATATAAGGCCACTATGACAATATCAGCCAAATGGAGAGGACCGATTAACAATTAAAGAAAGACCGATCACCATATGATTTACTTCATACATGGCAGATTTTCTTCTGCAAATAGATGATCGATCTATCATCATCATCATCATCATCATCATCATCATCATCATCAATCATCATCATCATCATCATAATAATATAACATCATCATTTTTGTTGTAAATTTGCTGTTAAATGTTTCTGTTTGTTTGATTATCATTACATTGTCCTGCAGAAGGTTTCAATATTAATGTATGAAGATAATATACCGTTATTTAATAACATTAATTTTTTGTTAAAAAAAAAAAAAAAAAAAAAAATAGAAAAAACCCCCCAAAACCTAAAACAAAAGAAAACAAACTAACAAGCAAACCAAAAAGCACCAAGGTTTTTATGTTGTCGTTATATTGTGTTGTAATCAGTTTGAGCGTTAACAAGATAGTGTATGTCACCATATTCACAAGATAGTGTATGCCACAATATTAACAAGATCGTGTATACCACCATATTAATAATATAGTGTATGCCTCCATATTAACAAGAGAGTGTATGCCACCATATTAACAAGATAGTGTAAGCCACCATATTAACAAGATAGTGTATGCCACCATATTAACAAGAGAGTGTATGCCACCATATTAACAAAAAAGTGTATGCCACCATATTAACAAGATCGTGTATGCCACCATATTAACAAGATCGTGTATGCCACCATATTAACAAGATAGTGTATGCCACCATATTAACAAGATAGTGTATGCCACCATATTAACAAGATCATGTATGCCACCATATTAACAAGATAGTGTATGCCACCATATCAATAAGATAGTGTATCCCTCCATATTAACAAGAGAGTGTATGCCACCATATTAACAAGAGAGTGTATGCCACCATATTAAAATATTGTATGCCACCATATTAATATGATAGTGTATGTCACCATATTAACAAGATAGTGTATGCCACCATATTAACAAGATAGTGTATGCCACCATATTAACAAAATCGTGTATGCCACCATATTAACAAGAGAGTGTATGCCACCATATTAACAAGATAGTGCATGCCACCATATTAACAAGATCATGTATGCCACCATATTAACAAGATAGTGTTTGCCACCATATTAGCAAGACAGTGTATGCCATCATATTAACAAGATAGAGGTATGCCACCATATGACGGAACATTACTGAAAATAAAGCGCAAGTAAACTGATAGCGAAGTAGTGTAATAATTATTGAAAATAAAGCGCAAGTACATTAATAACAAAATAGTGCAATAATTATTGAAAGTAAAAGAGAAAACAGAAGACAGAGCTGTATGACATAAATAACCAAGGACATGCACACAGAACAAAATAATAGTAGGATATACATGGAAAAACATTACAAAAATTTTCGATTCCGCTGCGGTTACGATACTGAATTAGGACGATCAATTGAAGTAAAAAACGTAAATTATTAACAAAGTATCTTTATAATTATTCACAAGTAAAGCGGAAGTAAACTTCTAACAATGAAGTGTAATAACTGTTTCTGTGCATCTTTGATTACTATTTTCCTTTTGCAACAAAATAACACAGTCAAAAACTGTTATGTATCATGGAGATTGTTAAGCTGATATTATTTTATTATACTGAGTCGTGATATAAATGATACGCATATTACTCCATACTTATGATATAGATAAGTGATACGACATAATACTCTATATTTATTATATAGATAGGTGATACAACATGATACTCCATACTTATGATATAGATAAGTGATACGACATGATACTCCATACTTATGATATAGATAAGTGATACAGCATAATACTCTATACTTATAATATAGATAAGTGATACAACATGATACTCCATACTTATGATATAGATAGGTGATACGACATGATACTCCATACTTATGATATAGATAAGTGATACGACATGATACTCCATACTTATGATATAGATAAGTGATACGACTAGATACTCCATACTTATGATATAGATAAGTGATACGTTATGATATTCTATACTTATGATATAGATAAGTGATACGGCATGATACTCGATACTTATAATATAGATAAGTGATACAACATAATACCCTATACTTATGATATAGATAAGTGATACGCATGATACTCCATACTTATGATATAGATAAGTAAAACGACTAGATACTCCATACTTATGATATAGATAAGTAAAACGACTAGATACTCCATACTTATGATATAGATAAGTGATACAGTATGATATTCCACACTTATGATATAGATAAGTGATACAGCATAATAGTCCATACTTATAATATAGATAAGTGATACGGTATGATACTCCATACTTATGATAAAGATAATTCATACGGCATGATACTCCATATTTAAGTGAACTTCTAACAATGAAGTGTAATAACTTTCTGTGCATCTTTGATTACTATTTTTCTTTTGCAAAAAAATAACACAGTCAAAAACTCTTATGTATCATGGAGATTGTTAAGCTGATATTATTTTATTATACTGAGTCGTGACATAAATGATACGCATATTACTCCATACTTATGATATAGATAAGTGATACGACATAATACTCTATATTTATTATATAGATAGGTGATACAACATGATACTCCATACTTATGATATAGATAAGTGATACGACATGATACTCCATACTTATGATATAGATAAGTGATACAGCATAATACTCTATACTTATAATATAGATAAGTGATACAACATGATACTCCATACTTATGATATAGATAGGTGATACGACATGATACTCCATACTTATGATATAGATAAGTGATACGACATGATACTCCATACTTATGATATAGATAAGTGATACGACTAGATACTCCATACTTATGATATAGATAAGTGATACGTTATGATATTCTATACTTATGATATAGATAAGTGATACGGCATGATACTCGATACTTATAATATAGATAAGTGATACAACATAATACCCTATACTTATGATATAGATAAGTGATACGCATGATACTCCATACTTATGATATAGATAAGTAAAACGACTAGATACTCCATACTTATGATATAGATAAGTAGAACGACTAGATACTCCATACTTATGATATAGATAAGTGATACAGTATGATATTCCACACTTATGATATAGATAAGTGATACAGCATAATATTCCATACTTATAATATAGATAAGTGATACGGTATGATACTCCATACTTATGATAAAGATAATTCATACGGCATGATACTCCATATTTAAGTGAACTTCTAACAATGAAGTGTAATAACTTTCTGTGCATCTTTGATTACTATTTTTCTTTTGCAAAAAAATAACACAGTCAAAAACTCTTATGTATCATGGAGATTGTTAAGCTGATATTATTTTATTATACTGAGTCGTGACATAAATGATACGCATATTACTCCATACTTATGATATAAATAAGTGATACGGTATGATACTCCATACTTATGATATAGATAAGTGATACGGTATGATATTCCATACTTATGATAAAGATAATTGATACGGCATGATACTCCATACTTATGATGTAGATAAGTGATACAGCATAATACTCTATACTTATAATATAGATAAGTGATACAACATGATACTCCATACTTATGATATAGATAAGTGATACGACATGATACTCCATACTTATGATATAGATAAGTGATACGAATTGATACTCCATATTTATGATATAGATAAGTGATACGACATGATACTCCATACTTATGATATAGATAAGTGATGCGACTAGATACTCCATGATATAGATAAGTGATACAGCATAATATTCCATACTTATGATATAGATAAGTGATACGGTATGATATTCCATACTTATGATATAAATACGTGATACGGCATGATACTCCATACTTATGATATAGATAAGTGATACAGCATAATACTCTATACTTATAATATAGATAAGTGATACAACATGATACTCCATACTTATGATATAGATAAGTGATACGACATGATACTCCATACTTATGATATAGATGAGTGATACGACATGATACTCCATATTTATGATATAGATAAGTGATACGACATGATACTCCATACTTATGATATAGATAAGTGATACGACTAGATACTCCATGATATAGATAAGTGATACAGCATAATATTCCATACTTATGATATAGATAAGTGATATGGCATGATACTCCATATTTAAGTAAACTTCTAACAATGAAGTGTAATAACTTTCTGTGCATCTTTGATTACTATTTTTCTTTTGCAAAAAAATAACACAGTCAAAAACTGTTATGTATCATGGAGATTGTTAAGCTGATATTATTTTATTATACTGAGTCGTGACATAAATGATACGCATATTACTCCATACTTATGATATAGATAAGTGATACGACATAATACTCTATATTTATTATATAGATAAGAGATACGACATGATACTCCATACTCATGATATAGATAAGTGATACAGAATAATACTCTATAATTATAATATAGATAAGTGACACAACATGATACTCCATACTTATGATATAGATAAGTGATACAACATGATACTCCATACTTATGATATAGATAAGTGATACGACATGATACTCCATACTTATGATAAAGATAAGTGATACGACATGATACTCCATACTTATGATGTAGATAAGTGATACGACTAGATACTCTATACTTATGATATAGATAAGTGATACGTTATGATATCCCATACTTATGATATAGATAAGTGATACGGCATGATACTCGATACTTATAATATAGATAAGTGATACAACATAATACCCTATACTTATGATATAGATAAGTGATACGCATGATACTCCATACTTATGATATAGATAAGTAAAACGACTATATACTCCATACTTATGATATAGATAAGTGATACAGTATCATATTCCATACTTATGATATAGATAAGTGATACAGCATAATATTCCATACTTATGATATAGATAAGTGATACGGTATGATACTCCATACTTATGATATAGATACGTGATACGGCATGATACTCCATACTTATGATATAGATAAGTGATACGGTATGATACTCCATACTTATGATAAAGATAATTGATACGGCATGATACTCCATACTTATGATATAGATAAGTGATACAGCATAATACTCTATTCTTATAATATAGATAAATGATACAACATGATACTCCATACTTATGGTATAGATAAGTGATACGACATGATACTCCATATTTATGATATAGATAAGTGATACGACATGATACTCCATACTTATGATATAGATAAGTGATACGACTAGATACTCCATGATATAGATAAGTGATACAGCATAATATTCCATACTTATGATATAGATAAGTGATACGGTATGATATTCCATACTTATGATAAAGATAATTCATACGGCATGATACTCCATACTTATGATATAGATAAGTGATATGGCATGATACTCCATACTTATGATATAAATAAGTGATACGCATATTACTCCTTACTTATGATATAGATAAGTGATACGGCATAATACTCCATACTTATGATAAAGATAATTGATACGGCATGATATTCTATACTTATAATATAGATACGTGATATGGCATGATACTCCATACTTATGATATAGATAAGTGGTACGGCATGATACTCCATACTTATGATATAGATAAGTGAAACAGCATGATACTCCATACTTATGATTTAAATAAGTGGTACGGCATGATACTCCATACTTATGATATAGATAAGTGAAACAGCATGATACTCCATAGTAATGATTTAGATAAGTGGTACGGCATGATACTCCATACTTATGATATAGATAGATGATACGGCATGATACTCCTTACTTAAGTTATGATATAGATAAATGATAATTACAATACAGACTGTAATCAGGAACACGCGTAGCTCAGCGTTAACTTCCGTAATCCAAGTGTTATCACAGAGGACTACAATTGTTATCACAGAGGGCTTGGGTTCAATCTACAGGTGAGGCGATATACCTGCCAATGGTTAGAGGTTATCACAGAGGACTATAACAGTTACTAGTAATCTCTGCCAAGTTTGTGTTCAATCTATAGCTGAGGCGATGTACCTGCCAATGGCTAGAGGTTATCACAGAGGACTATAGCTGTTATTAGTAATCTCGGCCAAGCTTGGGTTCAATCTATAGCTGAGGCGATATACCTGCCAATGGTTAGAGGTTATCACAGAGGACTATAGCTGTTACTAGTAATCTCTGCCAAGCTTGGGTTCAATCTATAGCTGAGGCGATATACCTGACAATGGCTAGAGGTTATCACAGAGGACTATAACTGTTACTAGTAATCTCTGCCAAGTTTGGGTTCAATCTATAGCTGAGGCGATGTATCTACCGATGACTAGAGGTTATCACAGAGGACTATAACTGTTACTACTAATTTCTGCTAAGTTTGCGTTAAATCTAGCTGAGGCGATGTACCTGTTAATGGCTAGAAGTTTTCTCATTTACCTAATTTGCTCTTACGTTCTCCATTTTCATCTGGTTGTTTCACTAAGTTAAAATAGCAGCTTGTGTTGCGGTATTAATTATACTTTGAAGACAAAATTGTGTGATATTTGTACTGGTATATTTATGGTACCTGTTCTGTATTCGAGTACAAATCAAAGATACTGATCCGATATCCACAAATCAAAGTCGAAGAAACACGACAATACATATGTAAATAAAATATTAGCAATCACGAATAGAAGTGGGATCAGCATTATTTCATTCCTACATATGTATTTTTTATTGCATTGCATTTTTTCTGAGAGGAATATGGGCCACCTCTGTTAAACCTTTGTTGACACCACCCAATGAGTGTCATTGTAACTTCAATTTACCGTCCTAAGTTGGTACCGTAACTGCATTACAACTGAATAGTATTGAGTTGTCATTATGTGCTTAATCTTGCATTCTGAATTCTGAATATCAGTGACCGCTTTTTTCTCATAAAACTAAATCAGGGGGAGGGGAGGGTAAGTAAGTTTTGCAAAAGGGTCCCATCAGCTTCCTGAATTCAGCCACACACAGGCTTTTAAAAACGTTTCTGAACTTAATGTATCTTTATGAATTATATGACATGAGTACAAAAAATAATATTCCAAGTTCAAAACATTTGGAGGTTCGGTTTACCATTAAGTTTTTATACGATGAGTAATTATTGATAACTAAATGAATTTTTATCTGGCTTAGTCATTACAGAGAATAAATTGTTTATGGAGTTTAGGTGCAGGAGTGACGTTACATATAACTTTTGACGCGTATAGCATGACATAATCTCATTGAGAAGTGATACCGATATATTCTATGCATCTAATACGACAGTCGAACACTCTGTACGAAAATCTTCAGAATATTATCACATGTGATTGGAGATAAGGAGATAAGATTGATATTCCGTTTTGTTGGATATTCTTCCCTCATATACGCAAATCATCTTCTGATGATAAGTAGAAAGTCAAAAATAAAAAAAATCTGAAGATGAGAAATTATCTGACAAGGTTATTATCCATCTTATACGTCTGAGAATTTCTAAGAGCAGCGAAGGAAATGCAGGCAGCTTTTATTATATATAAGATTCCAAGCAAGCAGTCAATAAGACATGTCTATTGCACAAGACAGAATAAAGATATTAGCTATCAATTTCGTATATAAACTGAAATATATAGAAATTGGTAATAATATTTATAAGGTCATATATACCAGTTTGTATTTAAAGCATTATATTTATATGATAAATATACCTATAAATACTCATAAAATGAAGTCTAACAAAAATTCAAACCACAGTCTTACAGTACTATCTATAAAAACGACCAATTAAATAGGAAAATTATTATCAAGAAAAAGAAACTATACAAAAGAAGTAAACAGAATATAGTCAATATTTCCAATTCGAAAAAGTTAAAAAGAACAACCGCATTAAAATATTTATATATTGTAAGAATTCCAAGAGCATCGCTGCAGAGATATAAGTGGTCATAAACACATCTTGGCATTAAATTATAACATATATTTAATAATTTTATAACATATCTATTAAAAGAAATACTAAATGCAGGATCAGGTAATATTGAGAAGTAAACATCTCCTACTGACCGTTACACTCGTCGTTCGAGGGAGCTCACTCGTAATAAAAATAATACCGGCATAAGAGTTGATTGTCATGATGAGTGTAAATGGTGGGATACTGAAGCACCATAGTACACACAGTCCGATATTAAAATTGAAAAAGGCAAGTAACGAAAAATGAGTTCTGATATATGTAAGCAAAAAAAGGGGAAAAAAGACAAATCTGAGTCTGTCATAGACATGTAAAGTAGAATAAGCATATAAAAGAGATCACAAAAATATCCGATTGTGATGCAGTAGCGGTATGTATATACATATATTAATAACGCCAAGTGATCAATGGCAATTAGTCATACAATGGTGTGATTTTTATGCTAGTCTTCACTTTTTAAGAGGTAGCAAAGCTTAAACGAATTCTTTAGGGACAATGTTTCTCACGGATCGTTGTTTATCCGGCGCAGTAATTCTTAATGTTTTAACAATTAAGTGATTATTATAAGCGTAATGGAAGAGCGTCCTAGAGAGCCATCTCGACATCATCCTGTCACTGGAGCACTTGTGATAAGGGATTATACTTTATATAAGTGATTAAAGAGTGGTAATAACTGCTATCCATTAATCATTGTGTATGCCCATGATATTCGAACATACTCTCCTAACACTTACCCAGTTGGTGTATAATCGATTACGTTGTGTTAAATTTAATGGATTTATAGAATATGGTTCATAGACTGGACGCGAATCTAACGATGTCGTTTTGTTTCGGTACTTTCAACGTTATTTTTGCTATGTACATATTGGATTTATGAGATACTCAAGCAAATTGATTTTCAGACGAAGGTAAACATCGAAATTCTGTATCATTACATATTTATTATGGCAGGTTCTAGAGCTGACATAGAAATGAATTGTATACATTGTGTATATAATCTGTATAGTGTTTATTTTCTGACAGGATAAAATTACTTCAATGCCCTAGTCAATAATAAAGATTATGTGTAACTACACTGTGATTGTATCATATCAATTGACCGTCCTAAATCAGTGTATACGTTACGGCATATGAAACAAGCATGACTTAATTATTGTTTAATTGTTGTGTTAAAATGATATCCAATTACTTCTTTTGTTTCTAAAATTTTCAGAGTTTTAATTTATCACACACCACCTATCTTGGCCAATGAGTTATTTTTCATGGTACGAAGTCAAACCTAAAGTAATCAACCAGCTGATTTATGTCATGTTTATGCTGATTTCAGTTTGGTGATGTATAAGATCGGCAAATGTGCCTGTTAACCAATTGTATCCAAATCACAGGTGTGTGTCAAATAGAGTTTCGATAAAATCTTTTTACCGAAGCCCTCTAGTCTAGAAAAGACTGCTAATTAAAAACAATAATATTCATGTGACAACGCATAAGGGCAACATAGTTAAAGTATTACAGGAAGACGGCGTAGCTCAATCATGCAAGGTGTTTGGCTTTTGATCACCAATGGCTGGTCGGTTTCCTTTCTTGCCTATGACGAGGTAGCCGTGTCACGTAAAGGATCCTCTCGTACTGGTTCGGGTGGATCAAAATTCTTTGCAATTTGTCACCAAATAAGTTCAATAATTGTGAAGCGAATTACTACGAAATGGAAATGAAATATTTCAAACATTACTATTTTGTAATTATCACCACACTAGTATTAAATTCGTCGTATTTTTATCAGAGTTATCCTATGTGTTGAATGATAATGTTCCTTTCATTTCTTAATGTCGCATCGATCAAGATTATTTGCATGCAGAAACGAACTGTCCACCGTCATCTTATTGTTACGGAAGGATAGCCATACAAATGACATTTAACATAAATGATTGCACCACCATTGATTATTAAACACATTTACAGAGCCCCGAAGACTGAACTGTTATTTAGTGTGTGGAAGATTCATCCATAATGCAAAGAATCGTTCAGGTTACATCGCTCGCTAGATTAAGCTAATTGTGAATAGATCGGCGAAAAATGTTTCTATTGATTATTTTTGGAGCCATTTTCATGTTTTATTTATCAATAATACGCAAATATTTCTTAACTGAATAGTTTAAAAAGTTCTTAAGCCACCTCCGCAAAAGTTCATATAGTCCAGAACTTTTTAGATTGACTAACGATTTTTCAATATGTTTCACATTTCGTTTAAAGTTTTCCCTATTTATATTCTGCGTGGTGTTAACACCAGTGGCTTACGTGTTAACTTGCGGTCTAGCATCTGCATTACTACCAATAATGTAGTTATTTAATACATTCCGATGAAAAATCTTTATTAGCTATTTTTTTTTGCTAAATATATTATAAACAAAGTCTTTGAAGTTATAAAATAATGCAAAAGACTAAATGGATGAATATATAAATAAGAACTAGATTTATTCCACTGTTGTCCTCATTGAAGAGGGGATATTCTTTAGTCACCGTTTTCTTTTTAGGAATGTGGGCCAAATCCATTAATCGAATAAAGATCTGTGAGGCTGGTCAAGGGAAAATTTAATGCGTCTATGCGTAATAGCTTTCTTTTCACATGCGTGGTCGAATCTACACTTGATGTTAATATTAAATAGATCTGAGCGATAGTGCATCCGGAACAGTGGGTCTGTTCTTATTCTACGTGGCATTGACCCGATTCGGAAGTAAATGTATGGATACCATAAACTTTCATACATTAACCGTCCAGCAACTTTGAAACTGCGTGATTGGGTCAAGAATTAATCTAACATGCACAAGACCGATTATTCTTGATATTTTAGATCCAATTTCATTTAAAAAGGCATATTAGCTATATTATACTATGCTTCATCATGAAATATACAAAAAGTGAAGAAAATAAAAATGGGACTTCTTGTTCTTTTTAATTCTGGAATTCCTCTTCCTCTGCAAATTAAAAAGCTTTCGCGTCCAAGTCTGGTTTTACAAAACTCAAAACCGAGGCAATGTTCCGGATGAAGTATAGAGGTACGGAGGAATAGTAAGATGTTTATTATTAGGTTTACCTCTAACATAGTGCAACACGATAAAGTGAAAGAAATGTGATAATGCTATTAATATGTAATGAAAATTCAAAAGAAAAGTGCACCATTTAATAAGCAAGTAGAATATCAAGTATGAAACTATTGGTGGTTTAGTTGAGGAAACAGTTTTTATATTCGGACAGTGGCATTTAAAACGCAAAATCAGTGAACCTAAGATTGGTATACAATATCAATGGACTGTCTTACACTCTGATGGACATGCAGAACAAACCGAGAATAAGAACATAAAAAGACATCACAAAATATTCGATTGTAATACAACAGTTGAAGAGACAATAGTCACTTATTTTGGTGTGACTAATCAGTTCATTCAGTAATAACAATTATCTGTTCTCAGTACTAGTTTTGGTCGTGTTACATTTTGCGTATAATGTTGTTTTAGTTTCCTATCTTGAATACATTAATATATGCTATTTCATTATTTATCCTTCTGTATTGATGTCCGTTTTGGATATTTTTTGCGGGTGTGGCTACATTTAAAGAAGATGCGTACTCCTTCCGGGCACCTTGCGTTGATTGTATAAAGAAGCTGAAGTTTAAGAAATTTCTCAAATCACTTGATATTTCCCTTAAATTGAGGGGGAGTGAAAAACGCCTTATATGAAATTTCCTCAATTCACTGACCCTTAAGTTAAATGCAAAATACGAAAGTAACTGGTTTCACATGACTATGGCACTAACAACAAATTACCACAGTGGACATTTACGGACCCCTGAAATTCAGAGGTGAGACCAGGTGCCCGGGAGGAGTGAAGTTAAAGAAGGATTTTAAGGAAAGTACGCAGTCTTTGCCGTGAAAGTGAAAGTAGATTAGTTACGTTCAGATGTACATATCTATGTCCTCGGCACTACTAAATGCCAAACCTGAGATTATGAAGGCTAAACATAAACCAAACTTTCATCTTTATCATAATCATCGTCTTCTTCTTTCCTTTTTCTATTTCTTCTGCTACGTCTTCGCCTTCCATACAAAGTGTATTTGGAAGTTGAACGTTATTCGTCACTTGTATTGTTTATTTTGCAATATTAAAGAATATCATGTATGTTCTTGAAATCGCAATACTGAACAGGATATCCCACCATACTGTATCCGGAAAAGCGGATTGTCATCAGTTTTTTCAGCAACTTTGTGACAATAATACAGATCTATCAAACTTCTTCTGAGCATGTCATATAGTAGTGTTTAACACAAAGCCGTTTTCTCCTATCTGTAACCGTTTTGAAATTTTCATTTTCAAATACGCCGCTTAAAATGTGGACATATTATACCATGGTCATGTCTGTTCATCCGCCCGTCTGTCTGCATTAACTTTTTTATTCTTCTCCTTACTTACAAGAGATAGAAATGATTTTATAGTAGCATGTTCTAGGTTATAGCTCCTACGTTCTACAAACAGAACACCAGTGGATTTGTTAAGTTTTCATCCAATTTGAAATAATGAAAGAGTTTATGGTACGGATTTTGCCTTAAATTTCACATCCTTAACCTACCTATAAATATGAATTAAAATAGCATCTTCATTAAGACAGGAGCAGATACATAGGGAATCAATGTGTTGGAAATCACTCTATCCCTTTCAGTAAAATCTATGATTCTAAGATGTCATGTTACGCCAGTGTAAAAGCCGGTGTGGCCTAGTGGATAAGGTGCTCGGCCCCTGATCGAGAGGTCCCAAATTCGACTCCCGTCTTGGGCGCATCGGTGTTCTGTCTTTCGAATAAGACAATAGAAACCAAGGTCCCATGTCACGGTAGGCGTGCCACGTAAAAATCTCTCACTGCTACCATTGGGTCTGTTGCAACGGTCTAATTTTGTATGCAATGCATCAGGCAGATGCCTTCACAAGATATGTGAAATAATCGTGGAGTGATGTAAAACAATATTCAATCAATCAATCAATCAATTAAGTCAGCGGAATAGTTCGAATCCCTCCTTTTGCGGACTAAGATAATTTCTACATAGAACCCCTTTTTATAACTGATATACGTTCGATCCCTATCCCTATGAAAGACGAAAAACCGCTAAAAATGGTGTGGCCGAATTGCAAAGCAAATTCGAAACAAAGTCAAGGTGACAAAGTCAAAGGTCGTAATATCAATTGAAAGATAAATCAGAAGAGTAATCTGATATCAGGTGTTGACAGACAGATTGACCCTATACACATTATATACATCCTGAGGAACATAAACATATATTTTGAAATAAGTTTGAATGACTGCTGTATTCGGAAGCCTAATAATGGCCGTTGAATAATGCCAGTACATGTATGTTGACTACATTGAAATTGATTATTGGGTATTTTAAACACTTACCAAGATCATTAACAGCCTTCACATCCATAATTTGTAATCACTATGAATTAAAGCTTTAAAGCTTTAAAAAAATTATCATTTTCCTAGTTTGTTTGAAAAAAAAAAAACACCTCAGGAATGCAACATCGAAAGCAAGTCGCCTACATCGCAGATTTTCCCCGGTGAATAATTACGATAAGATTCTCAAAGTAAAGAATTCCTTAAACTTGATAAATGAAGTCCGTGTATTACTTCTAATTCTCAGGAATCCGTATATGCCCTTCGTTTTGTATTGTGTAAAGCGTCACAACAACATGGCACCAGTTATAGTTTTAATATATATTGTATAGTGTTAACGATTACCAATCAGAGTATTATTGAGATATCAGTTCTATGCTTCTATAATCATAATTGTTTTATTGAAGGAATATACATTACTTAAGCTCAAGTATATTGGTTTGTGCGTTGTATCTCAATGATGTTGTTCATACCTAACACTTGTTCAGCACTTTCATTTATATCAAATACCACATTTAGTGTGGCATACTTAAATATCATTATTCTCTTTCGGCCAAACATCATAAAAAAAGTCGGAAGGTAGAAACAGAATAACAGTGCGTCAGAAGTTGAGAGGATGTGTATCAAAACTATATGTATTGAAAACCCTGTAGCTTATGATTCCTTACACATAACAGACATTCGGGAAAAAGTATCAGAAATACCTCGGATTTAAGGAAAGTGTTTAACTTACTTTACATATTCTACACTTTACTTGACACATTTAACGTTTTGTATTACTTGCTTTATTTTATCGTGCTTAATTCCATATGAAACTAATAATATACTTCTACGTAACCTTTAATCTCAAAGATATTCGCTCGTTGTTAAACTTAAGAAATAGGTTATACCGTTATAAAATCGTTGTTATAAGATCATTAATTAAGCAATCGATTATTCAACTGAAATAAATCGAATACTGTACATACATACTCTTTGCTAAAAAAAAGAAGGCTCGGTAGTATTAATGGTGTAGAAATCCATGCAAAGAAAAAAGCCCATAAGATATAGGGAAACATGGAAGTTTTGAGAAGAGGAATTGAGCCTAAGTAACATGGATATCTTAGCGCTACGTTAACATTACGACGGTGACATCCGTTAGCATTAGAAGCCTCTTTTATTTTCTTGCCCCAAAGCCCATAATACACGTTTTACAACATGACATGAAGTCAAAACGAAAATACGAATCTGCATATATAAGATGGGAATGTGATTCAGTTTATGCCTTAATTGTTACTCATTCTTACTCTTACTTTGTATAATGATAAATACATATACGTGTATTCATTTTGGTGCATCATTTGCACATTTCGACTACTTATGTCTCTTCAGTGATGCTCAAGGTCTGAACTGTGGTACATAATATATAAGTGTAAGAATATCTGATATTGAAATAATTTCTTTTAACGTGTGGTTTTTAGCTTAATGAAAGAAGTGGTTACCATTATACAACTGTTTCCTCTCTTTGATGAAATAATGATTAAACATTGGATATTTAAATTTCTTGAAATGGATTACTGTACCAAAATACGCAACACAAAAAGATAAATTAGTAATCTATAAAAGAAACACATATTTGAAGGATAGGATAAAACGGTTATAGGAATAGCTTTATCTGAATATAAGATCTTACAAAGATACTTATCTATGAATGATCAATGAGTATAATTCTCCAAAAGATTTCTGGCATCGCGACCAAAAATGATCATGTACCTTTCAACACACATTCATTCTTCTCAATTTTTAATTCCCCAAATCCTTTTATAATTATATTTATCAGTGATTTTAAAACAGAAAATATAAAATTTACAAATATATTTATAATATATATAAAAATAATTAGAAAGTAAACCCCCCCCCCAAAAAAAACAAACAAACAGAAAAAAATCTAAAAACCAAAAACAAAAATAAAACAATAACAAAAACAAAACATAATACAAAGTGTTATTCCTATCATTTACATCTATTATGAAATGTACATATAATAGCATATGAAATATCTCATACCTATATGGGAAGTATCAATCTCCTCCGTCTATCCTTGAGCCAATTACTATTTAGGGAAGTCTCTATCGGATAGCCAATTATGCCTTACTGAGAAGTCTTATTAACGACAAGCGATATTCATTCAGATGCATTTATAACCGAAAGGTGTTGTATATGCCCACACCTCGTGTTCAATCGTCCTCGGCAGCCGATATTGCTTTGTAGATACCTTATTGATTGCGTACATAGCCGTTTGTCTTCCACGCGAATGAGAGTCCCCTAACTTCATTAGACGGACTCTTCGCCCGATTTCAGTGCTCTTAAAATTCCATCAATACGATTTCTAAATCAGTGATTTTTAAGTAGATTACCTCCCTTTATTTTCTGTCCTCAGAATTATTAGTAAAGGCGAACGCTAAATTGGTTGTGCCGATTTGAGCCTAAACGACATGTTGTCCAAATAAATTGGAGTGTTGACATTTAAGAGAAAACCAAGGAGGAATCCATTATAGCAATGCAGAAATAGGCATCTTGTGATATTTGGTAGAACTGTCTCATTAAGGCTTTTTTCTGAAATAGCTTGGGGAATTCAAACCAAGCTCTTCTTAGGAAGGACACGTTAACATAACAAAATGTCTTTACATCGATAAATAGAAATAAATAATAATTTTCTAGTACATAAAGTACAAAATCGAATAGCAAGTTGACAAATCGTGTGAAAATATATACTGAAAATGCCCAAAATATGTCATCAAATTGATAAAAGAATATAAAAATGAATGAATGAATGAGTGAAAGAATGAGTAAATAAATTAAATAAAAGTCAATCAGTATGTAGGAGTAATCATCTTACCAACTGGCTTGTTATGAAAAACCAAAACCTATCTCAGGACATGGCTATGCATGAGACAGATACTACTTCGTTTTTAAATGTTTTATACGCCATTTCCTTGTAGCATAACTAATAACAGTTTTATTTATGGTGTTGATACATAGATTATGATATTTATTAATGCGTGATATAATTGATCAGAAAATATTACATACTGTACACTTTGATAAATACAATACATGTGCAGTAGAGATATGATTTCTTAGTATTCATTTATGTAAATTTATAAGCCGTGTAGAATTGGAGTTACGGAATTATTATAATATTACATAGAAAAAGAAGTATGTAAGGCATATGTAAATATTATTTATGCATAACAATGCATAATACAAAAACCACTTCAGAATCAAATATATAATACAATAAATGAATAAATATGTAATTCATCTCAAACATATTCATGTTTTTACTGATAAGAAGTCTTTTGGAGACCTAGTTGTTAAATTATATAGTGTATAATAACCTTAGTTGTTCGTGGCAATATAGAAAATTAAGAAGCAAAATTGAAAATTAACGATGTGTTTAAATAGGTAAGTACTGCATTAAAAAAAAAAAATTCCACCTCCTAACCCCCCCCCCCAAATATATATGTATATATATATATATATATAAATAATATATATATATAAACAAACAGAACCCAATTTATTCATCTCTAATTGAATTTATACGTAGGAATATATATATATATATATATATATATATATATATATATATATATATATATATATATATATATATATATATATATATATATATATATATATATATATATATATATATATATATATATATATATATATATATATATTTCGACAAACTTTTTTATATTTAAAATTTCCTTCATGCCCATTATAAGCAAAAGATATCACAATAAGAAAGCAGCGCACTGAAAACTGAAATGATCTAGGCTCATCTGAGTTACCTATAGCAAAAGAATAATAACAAAACAAAAATGAATAATCCAACAAAAATATATATAACTGTGCCTATATTTATATTAATATGTATACCATTCTGTGACAAGTCAGCAGTGCAACACTTTATCAAAAGGAAAATGGTAGGGGTGGTCTTGGCGTAGTGGTTAGTCGTTTTTAATTTTAACTTTTTAAATGTACGTCCTCTGATTGTTTTGCTGTTATGGTGAGTGGGAAGGTGGGCCCGTATACCAGTTAACCACACCATTTGTTTGGCTTTTGTCAAATTAAATGACCGTCCTAAGTCGGTATCGTAATTGCACTACATTCAAATATTTTTGTAATGTGTTATATGTTCTAGTATATTATTTATATTCATGTATTGTATAGCTCCATGGTGACTTCTGCCATATAACTGAGCCAGTAACTCCTCTTTTTTCTTTGACTTGCAATACAGTCTCTCCCGAATTTTGCTACTATGTTTACAGATAAGTTACTATTTACTTCTATACATTCCAATATGACTGAAACTTTGTTCACAGCAACGTGAAGCCCTTATTCACTTGAGAGAATATTCAGCAAATAATAATGTATGAAATCAAGCAAAGACAAAAATGTAAAAACGATGAATACTGTGTTTGTTGCTTATCTGAAGCGTAGCAACTTCCAAGAATATTCTTTGTAAGTATTGTTGTTTAATTTATCTTTATATTGTAAAAATATGTCGCAAATTGCGTCTCAGTTTTACTATGGAAATTACAAATACCAGGTCAAACGATGTTGATGACAATGAATTCAGTGTACATTTCGTCAAAACTTAAAACAAATTAATAAAAAATTAATCTTTTTTCTACAATAGTTATTATGAATAATCTCCGTATCAACACTAACCTAACTACTCTCATAAGTCAATGACTTCGATGATAAAGTGCGTTAAATGTTAAACCCTGCAGTGCAGATCCATCTCCTGTACACATCTGTATCACATAAATGCATCGTCGTGGATATATACATACACCCCTGAAATCAGAGTTATGAACAGTGGTGCTGGAAGAGTAGATATCGCTGCCGTTAGTATTAGTACAGGAATGCCTAACACAATGCTGAAAATATTCTCATCAGTAGAAATGATTCGTGAATTTGTGGAAATAAAACAAGAAAAGAAAACTTTTATCTCTAAAGCACTTTAAAGTGTTAGAAAATAAGAGTGAGGAGTTAGCATCTAGCACGAAGCATCTAGAGTCGATAAAATACCTTCGCAGCACGCCTGCCATTCTATAGTAGCTATCATATAACCAGTAAATCTTATTGACCACTTATTCAAGACATGAACATGCATTGTGCCTTTAGTCTGCACCATGAACGATTCTATTCGGTTCCCGGGTTCCTCCACTATAGTTCCATGTTCCAATATACAATTGAAAGGTTATTGAACGCGACATAAAACACAATTTCAACCAATAAACAGCACCGATTGCAATATATTCGAATATATTTTACAGATTTGATTTTATTTCAGGTTTTGTTCCTTTTCCTTTTCCATTCTTGGTGTACTGATTAAGCGCTTGTCGAATGTCGGATATTTCTAGAGATTCGTTACCTCCTGTTTCCATGACGCGATAATTATGACTGGAATAGTGTTGAAAAAACACCAACCAACCAACCTACTTACCACCGAACGGTGTATTTTCTTTAGTTTTATTTTCTTTTGTTGGATTTTAAACATGACATTGAGTCAGGTCTTTTTCTTTTCGATTGAACACTTAGCTGATAGTCTAATATGAATTTTGAAAACTCTTAAAGTACATACATCCTTTTAAATGATTACATATGCATAACAGAAATAATGATCTCTTTGATAGTATTCATTTATGTATATCTCCAAGCTGTGTACATGATTTTATAATATAAATAAATACAAAACTGGAGTAGATCAGGCATATAAAATGATTGATATGCACAATACAGATGTCACTACACGTCAAATTCATGTAGTAAAGTGTATCAATGAATAGGTAATTGAGGTCTTATATACTTACAATAATAGGAAAAGAAACAGGTACATCAAGTCATATGAAATTTAGAATTCTGTGTTAAATTATGAAATTAAGTCCTAAGTATATTTTCTACTTATTCACTTTTGAAGTATGCATATTAAAAAAAAAGAAATAAGTAGTTCTCACTTCCTTATACAAGCAACACTTATTCCTAATGGAATGTATAAAGAAAATAATCCCTTTGACGACAACATTTACATTTTCAGGACCTATATATTATATGAATTAATACCGAAAGGAACATAATAACAGTGGAGGTGTATGCACCAGATGTTCATTTTCAATGATATAATGTCTCTTTTTGAAGCTTATGTCCAATGCTTTGAAAGTTCAAATTATGTTATTTAACCAAATAAGAGGAACCAAAAGCCAAAATCAAGTAAAAACAGAACCATTCTCGAATGAGACATCATCTTGTTTTCATTCCAAAATTGTTGCACAGTTATCTCAGCGATTCTCTGTCTAGTACATGCGAACTTGTGTTTGGGAAACTATCAAGTATATAACATGTATATTCTTGTTCTGGAAACGAATGTTTTCATATCTACCTATCTTAGTATATTATAATATACATCCGGTAGCATGGCCGGGAGATTCGGATTCCCAGCAATGCCTCGCTGGTATCCCATATTGTGAATGAATAAGTAAACCCCGAGTTTCCTTTCCATGTTAGATTTTGACATGGGGTGGTGGTTGAAGTTTAAAGGTATTGCAAGTTTTTGTTCTACGAAGTTTAAAGAGTTTAAAAAATAATTCTATTTATAATATAATAATAACATTGAACATAACAAAACGTTCAATAACAATGCGTTTCAATCAGAAATCGTATCGCAACAAATTCATACATTTTTTCTACATTCTACTGGTTTCTGTATAGGAATGAGTTACCTCACTTGGTAGCTATTGTATACAGGAAACACACGAGGGAAGACAAGCCCCCGTAATATTTTGACGTCATAATATGACGTTGAATATGTATCATGCCAGTTTGTGAGTAGTTTTTGCTTTGTCACCCAAACGTCAGTTCCGCAGTTAATACGAAAGTGTCTTTTAAAATACCCTAAAATAAGAAAAAAAAAGAGTACTAAAATAATTGCCTTTACACAACGCAATGTGTTTACTATTTTAAAGTCTGTATAAACATAAAAAATTACATTGATCCATTTCTTCTATTATTATATCATTTAGTGGAAAAATAGAATGAGGCAACGTCATTTCATGCAAAATATACGGGACGTTTGATTATGAAGCAGTACTTAGTCCACTAAACGCTGTGTAAATTTTAAGGGTCATATTATAAAACCCGTTTGAAAATAAAGTCACAATATTTTACTTTGATACGAAGTAAACCTAATCTACTGGGAAAATCATTCTTTTTAAGGAAAAGAAAACAAAAAGACAAAACATAATATGATATTCTTATTGCATTCATACCCCAACTCCCAAGACACCTATATAAAAAATAAGAAAAACACTACTAATGCAAAGTGGGCAGTTTGTACAACACATTTATATTAACTGAGACCTACAATGTTGTATCATTGTCCACAAGTATCGAGGTATTGATCATGCCTATTTCTTGGTAATAGAAGCATATAAACGAAAGCTATTGATTTCCTCCCTTTGCTAACAGACGACACACTCATGTCCAATGCTTATATACATATTCGTAGATAACCATTCTTCTCATTATCTGAAGTACAATTACACATAATAAAGATCCATGCCTCTCTATCCTAATTAATGGAATCTGATTAATCTTAGCTCAGGATCAAGAGGTCCTGGGTGCAAACCCCATAGACAGTGAAACCGACGTCCTGTGTCATAGGTGATATTAAAATGTAAAAGATCTAAAACGCTTTCGGATCGGTTCGAAAATCGAATATATGTGCAATAGAGCTTTTTCGTATTATTTTATCCTATTAAATGTAAATATAAAAGATACATAAATATGTACATTGGTGTTACACAAAACAAGAAACAATTAAACAAAACTGAATATTGAGACGTTGCTTTAGCCCTATTAGCCCTTGGACATACTTTTCTTTTATGGAACTGCAAAAGAGAAAAAGTATTCTGTCGTATTTGACGTGCATTGATGTCATGAATATTCCCCACGAAATGTCTTTCCTCATTGAAGTTTTAATTTCAAATGGTTACAATACAGATACATTTAATATCATCATCTCATGTAACTCAATATAAGGAAAAACGTTGTCTGCTTTAACTATGAGATTAACGTCAAAATTGTTTACTTCAAAAGCATATATAACCGCATAGTCATAATCACAGACGTTTTCGCTATTTGAATAATATCAAAGGGCATTTCTATAGGGATATAAGAATATATCCCCCAAAACAAATACATTGCAATGCCTATCTTTATTCATGAGATGGCATTACTATAGCAGATAGCTTATGGATTATTTCTTCTGTTGACGTCAATTTGTTCAGGAAAACACGTTGATAACAACTTATTACGTCCAATGCAAATTTTCATATTCATCATAATTTCTTTGTGTCAAGATTAAAAAGTAGTGGCATGTGGAACCATACATTTATAAAAATATTTATCATGGACATGGTTTATATGCAAAATATGATATCATAAAGATAGCAAGTTTCTTTACAGTTACACTGTAATGAACGTAGGTTAAATATACGATTTTTACTTTTAAAAAGTATCATATTTGTAATTGTCTTGAAATCCAAGGGTTTGATAAACTTCAATCGAATAACGGTACAAAAATGTACATGTACGAAACACAAACTGAAAACGTAAAAACATGCTCCTTAGTTATTTCGGCATGTTCTATTTGATAATTTTTTACCATTTGCATGATATCTAGAAGAGAAAACTAGAGACATCTGACAAAGCTGTATGATAAAACTCACCAGTGACATGCACATAAATTAAATTCACCTTTATTTTAAACACAAATGATATATGGCGGAGGTGGATGATCAGCGTGAGATATTTACTTTTCTAGCTCCAACCACCCCAAAATTATTAAATTAGTTCCTTATCATTTTATTTTTCTCTTCAGTATTTTTTAATATTAACGTCAAAGGTGAGTTTCTTTTGAAAACTATTTGTTTCAGACCTAAGAAGAAAGTCATGAAAATCAACGCCATGTGACTTCATCGGAGAGATTTTGTTGATAGAGTTATACCAAAACTCGTTAAGCTAATCAAATGAATCAAAGCTCCTCCCTGCATCCTCTATCCACAGAAAACTGTGGTTGTAATGTAAAGATGATGGATAAATCCAAACCATAAGTCTAAAAATCATGAAACCAGAGGACATACAAAATCAGTGAAAATGAAATACAAGTGGAAAATAACAAAATATGTCTACTTAAAGAGCATATGTGAACCCCTGTGATGGAGTGAGATAAGGTGCCCGGGGAGAGTGAGCATCTCCTGCTTGATAGCAAAACCCGTCACATATACCCAGTAGAAAGAGTCAAATCGTGAAAATATCTGTTATTTTCTGTTCAGCTTATATACAGCGTGTTCTTTTCAGAACTTTGTCCATAACAGTCATAGCATCTTTCGTCCTCGCTGACAGGGATCAAGGTCATTATATAGCCATCATCGTCCGCCATTACACTAGGTTATATCCAAGGTCTCCGACTCAAAAATATACCCCCGGTCATTAATTTTAGATGTGCAAGGAGCTTTCTTGAAACTGGTTTATACAGATACCCAAACATTTTTGTATATATGTCTCTGATGAAATTGAAAATAATAGTAAAAGACAGAAACAAAAACAAAATACACAACCCCCCCCCCCCAAAAAAAACCACAGCCAAAATTTCGAATTGCTTGTATCGATTTCCGTGACCTATGCGTACAAAATGTCACGACTCAATGTTGGGAATGATAAACATCAGATTCGTAAAATAACACACAATTTTTCGAAGCTGCGCCAATGTTCAAACAAGTAAACCACAGCATGGAAATGCAAGGAAACACATAAAAACAAAACACATAGAATAAAATAAAATGAACAGATATTCAACAAATTTATGTTTTATTTCATAATTAAATTGTCAATCTGTACACTTAATAAGGTTTCATACCCTAAAACAACCCATGAATATTAATATATAATAAACATATACTTTTTCAATATAATAGTATCCTTTTCTTGATGTAGTGTGTTTTTAACATTTCTATGCAATGTACGTCAATGTTCATCATATCTATGTTGTGTTATCTTCGTCTGGATGATGGGAAGAGCTATCCAAACATAAAACGCTTTCTTCTCCAACATTACTTGGTATTGCCTCTGGCTTGTATGAGAATATGAATGTCCATTGTTGCGCATTATCATTAGGGCCACAGTGACATATCATTTCGTAATTTACATGGTTGTTTATACTACAGTGTGTAAGTTTCTATTAACATAAATTGAAGATTCTCCATGCATGTGTTAAAAGGATACGAGGGAGACCTGCCTCAATGATGCGACAGAATTCACACCGGGCAAGACAAAAATGAATTTAGGTAACTAATAAACAAACACCTACAAAACGTCGAAAATGTCCTTTAACTTGACAATTTATCCTTCCACATGAAGTAATTTTTCAAAATGATTACGTCATTTAAGGTCCAACAAAATATGTATTTGTTTATGATATCATAAACAGAGCAATTGATAATCGTTTGAATGCGACACTCTCCTACGATCCGTAGAAGTGTCACTCATGGTGGGCAATTAGAGTCCATTGATACGGCTAAAACAGGAGGGGCTCTGATTCAGTGTATGACAAAACCCTTCACATACATGCTTATCAAAAATAAGAAAAAGTACACTAAAAGACATTACAAAAACGTTCATCAAACTGCAGTTAATGTACAGTGAAAGCATTGCAGTTATAATAATATACCTATAAATATTCAAATTGTTCTATGATAATTCATTTTTCTTGAAATTTCCTTCATAATATCTTTATATATAACGTAACATTGAATACTTGAAAATAATCTATAGAAGAAGGTTATGGGCGAAACAATGTATTTCACCAATATCCAAGATTCTTTCCCAAATAAAAGCACAGTGCCCTCATTGATTCCTCCGTCCTTAAAATTATCAGTACGCAGTCCAAATATCGAATTGATAATCCAGAGGCCTAAATTATATAGTCCAAGAAAGACCAAAACAGCACACAGTGTTATCAGTCTTCTTAATTCGACGTTCCCAAACATTTGCCGTCTAGTGGACAAAATAAAGATAGTTTGGTAAAAAGCCAACACAAAAAGTGTTAGATTTTTCATGATCACCGCCGTGTCCGTATTAAGTAGCAATTTTGCACTAACGATCCCCGTAATACTAAAGAACGTTGTTCCTGTAAGTGAAAGGATGTAGATATATTCCATGAGATTAAGAGGAATTCCTGTAAATGTCCTTTCAATGTTGTCGGAGTGGCTGATGACAAAACCAACAATTAAGGAAGAAAACGTTACTAAAGATGATATTGCATCTATAACCTTTTCTATCTCGAATATTTTATATGATCTGCTTTGAAAAAAATCATTCGATAAAATAGCTATTGCTGTGTTCAGAAGGATCAGTGCACCGCCAGTAAAAAGTGCAACGCTCGATAGCTTAAACGAACACAAAGTTAACTTCTTTGTAATATTCTGGTCTACTCTTTGCATGACATGTATCCTAGTTTCCTTGACATCTTCGTTAATCATACTTAAAGTTAAACTTGGAACTAGGAAGAAATATTCAATTTTTACAGGAATCGAGTACCGGAGAGATTTTGATAAGATATGGCCATATTGTTCGATACACGATGAAGAAGCGTTGAAAGTTTGATTTTTCTGCTCAGATATGTCTTTCCCATCAAGAAAAAGAACAAAGAGTTCCTTTGTGACTGCACAGACACAACTCGTCAAGTTACATAGTATGATGATGAAGCATGCTAATTTTACATTGTGTGATTTCATGATCCGAACATGTCGTATATGGGAAATAACACTTATTTGTAGAATGATAAAGAACATGGCAATGCCATGTGCAATGATTTGAGATTCCTTTCTACTCCGCAAATCTTTGAAGCACATAATTTCTATTGTCATATTCAGTATATGACAGCATACATCAACAAGCCCAAAAGCGCCGAGAAAAATTAGTTTCAATCGTATGAAGGTTCCCGGTGCTGCACTGACAGTATTTTTGCATTTTATTAATGACAGCAGATAAAATAGAGCAATTATCGCGCTCGCCAACGTGCCATACTTGATCACTTGTATGGATATGTATCCGATTTCCTTTGTTGGTATAAAGCAGTGATGTATCACTACGGCAGCAAATATAAAGCACACATGCACGAAAGTTATACATATTAAAACGTAGCCCATCTTCCTATCTGATGAAAGTAGTTCACATGCTGTATTCTAATCCATACGGCAGGTTCAAAATCCTAAGAAAAAGTCATTCGCTTTGAGGTACGCCTATCCCTGCCGAAATAAATAAATAAATAAAATAAAATAAATAACTAATTTAACAAAGAAATAAAGAAGGAAAGAAATAACGTCTTCCATAGGAAACATCAGCAAAATTTACAGAGAACTTTACTCTCTGAGGTATTTATACTGAACATCACACTCTACTTGTCTTTTGACTTCCTTGTACTAAGTGATATCAGAATGCATGCTAATTATTGTATCGGTATCCGTATAGGACTGGGTATATTACGACCCACAGGCGTAGCTATACCGCATTATTGTTGTCTAACCATCCACGTACAGTAAATAGAAGAGACGTGTGTACCTTATAAAGTCACAAACATTTTGTAGGTTAGCTTCGCCACTGAAAGATACACAAGTAGAACAGGAGATAATTCGTCCACACATAGGAAATAATTCTCTCATTAAACTACGACCCTCTTCAAAAGATATATACGTTTACATCGTGATTTGTTGTGCGACACCGTACGGTGCAGGAAGACTTTCCTAGGCGTAGCAGAAGGAACTACAGTGTTCACGTGCATATAATAAGACAAGCTATTACTTTTTTAATCTGAGCACGATATCGATAAATATAGATACATTTGAACTGATCATTTAGGGAAATTTATTCCTTTTAATTCTACGGTCTTGCATTTGAGGAAAATTTATCACCTCTGCATGAAATGTTAAATGTGACATTAATTTGACTCCGGATCTAAGATTTTGTGCTTTTGTTTGAAAAAAATAAGTATTATAAACATACAAACATACACACTCACAGAAAAGAGAAAAGCAAAACAACAATAATGTAAACTACAACGACAGCTTATATATATAGTATTGGGGTTTTTTAATTCATTTTATTTATTTTATTTTTTATTTATTTTATCATTATGTGAGTTTTCTTTACTCTTCAAATATGTTTACATTTTAAAAAGTGTACATAACACTACGTTCTATTTCCCTATACAACAAGTTAGGGAAATAAAATGAAGTATGGAATAAGGGCAAGAGAGTCCTCTGTACAATAAATTAGGGAAATTGCATGAGGAAGACGGAAGAAAGGACAAGGGATGTTCATTGACTTTAGCTTTATTTCATGATGAACTACTAATTATTTTCTTATCATACTGAACCATTACATTGATGAAGGAGGAGAATTCGTAGCTGACGGCGACGGGCCTTAGTGCAAGTTAACTGCACCGAGCTTTACTGAACGTCGTAAACTTACACGTAGACGTAAATACTACCTTTATGTCTACGTGTAAGTTTACTCCCTTGCAGTCAATGATTATTCTCATTATGTGATGCTATTCCAATGTAAATTATTATATAAAACTTGTGTATACTTGTATTTTAGTGATTATCCTTAAAATTCATTCTTAATGACATGTTTTGGCATTTATTCATCTATTCATTTATTCATTCATTGGGTATTATAATTGATAAACACACCATAAATGTTTAACTTACTGGTGATTCTTATGATTGTCATGTCCATTTTTAGAATTACTTTAAAACAATTTTTATAAAAGTATATTTATTGTTGGCGGGGTGTAACCCTAGCTATCTCCTTATTTAGGTATTGATTACGTATTATTAAGAGATATGTTCGGTGAAAAAAGAAAAAACTTAACTAAGATTATGAAGTTTAAATCAGTCAAGAGCCCTGGGTATACTGGTATATCACTGTGAAATAAAGACACCATAATACATGTAGCTGTATACTGAGTTCCATCATTTATATTGTATGAAGATGAATTTTAGATATATATGGAAATATATACACACGTGTGCGCTGATTTCACAGAAACCGTCAAAACTCTAACGTGGAGAAATTGGTGGGGATAAACAACAAAAACAGCGGGAAACAGTGGGTAAAAAATATAAGCACATTTCATAATTATCTTTCCTAAATATGTCATATAATAAGCACTGCATAAATAGTGTAAATGTTTCAGATTTAAAGCAAAATGTTATTTTTAGATTTTAAAATCTCCATCTCAAAGTCCGTTGATCCACCTATGGACTGCCTTAGATTACTTAGCTAAAGACTTCCTGATGTGCTATTTTGAAAAATCCTACAATTGGTACATTAATAGGTAAAACATACATGCGTGATACGGTCTCTAGATTTATACATTATCCATACTTAGTCGATGGAGGAATACATCTCTGTAAGAATCCATGTTATGTTAGAATAAAAATCTTCAATTTGCGAATAGTTCAACAATATTGTGCCTTATGTGACGATCGAGTCACTAAACCCAGCCAATCGCACATTCTCCGGCCGATCTGTCGCACAATCGGAAACACTATTGTATTTCCGAACAATCGCACCTTCTCTCGGGAAAAAGTGTGTTCGGCGGAAAAGCCCGAAAAGTGTGATTGATTTAGGACCTGGCCGAAATGACCCGAGAAGGTGCGACTCAACTGTACCACCAGTCAGTATCTTGCAAAGAAAAGTAACTCTAACACAAAATGAACATCTCATTATACACTATTTTGATTGGAGTGTGTACAGTAATTTCTCAGTGTTGGGCAGGTTGGTCTAGATGTATCATCGCACATCATCAGATATGAGGATTCAGGTTCAATTCCAGCTGTCGGCATGGATTTTTCTATGGTGATTTACATCCTTCTGTCCCCCTTTCTGTCCTTTGGATGAGCCGATGTTAGAGAAGTAGGCTTTCCACGGGGTAGAGTTTATCCCATAGAAAACTGACTCCAGAGTAGAATTTCCGCTCATGGGGTAAATACTCTAGAGCCAATCCCCCCGGGCCATAGTTTTTCATATCTGAGCGTCCTCTGGCTGGCAACACATGCAAGTTATAAATATATTTAATACACACACACACACACACATATTTATATATATATAATTTAACAATATAAAGTAGTACAAAACACCCAACTACTAACAAACACCGTCAGGAATTACAAAATAATGGGACAGCGTGTGCATTACTGTGAATAATAAACCTGCTAAACAAAGATGATGTCACGGTGTCTTCCGGGAATGCCCACATTTTATATAAAATATATTCCGGGAATGCCTACATGCAGAGAACAATAGGTGTTGTTTTAACTCTGTATTTTGTTAATATAAAGCTTGTTACCGTAAATGATCTGTTAAACCGTCAGATTGAGTGCACAATGGTAACTTTAACTTAAAATCGTTAATTTTCATATGAATGATAAAAGATAAAATATAAATGTAATAATCATCTTAATTGTACTAATTGATAATGATACAAGCTGTATATGACATATTTGGAAAATTACAAGAAGCTGATAACTGCAGTAAAATGATGATTGCTGTAAGGTAGCGGCATACCACGCTACTTACGAATTGTTTTTAAGAAACATCACCAATGGATCCTCCAAGGAACATTATATCTTGGACGATTTTTCCTGTGAATGATTCAATAACAGACACTAAAGTTCACGTTTGTTAATCTATTTTCCTTGTAGAATCATAATTAGACTGGTCAATTTACGGTTAATCTATTTTCCTTGTAGAATCATAATTAGACTGGTCAATTTACGGTTAATCTATTTTCCTTGTAGAAATGGAATATATAAAGTAGTTGGGGAGTTTAAATAGGTTAGACCTCGGAAATACTTGATAGAATTCAGACCTATTTGATTTAGAAAGAACTTGAAAATACTATATTGTGAAATATAACATTGTGATCATCGTAACTGCCGGGTCTCCCCCTTTTCCACGTCGCACGAAGCCAACTTGCTATCTTGTACATTGCTGTAGAGATTTTATTAAAAGTATTAACTTTCTTACTGACTTATAATTTTGTCGCATAACACAACGCACCTTGAGGAATCAAACTCACACCACCCCAACGCAAAGTACTACCCTACACGTGCATGTGATTTGGTGCCGTGACCTGGATTTGGATTTTTAACCATCATTCTCTGTCGGTAAGTCTGATTTTTACTTTTCTGAAATCGTCATGGCTGAAAATATTGATGTACCTTTACTTTTTCAAGGGTTAGGTAGGCAAGTTGATAGATTAAGTGGGATTTTAACAAAACAAGGGGTAAAATTAGATGTCCCATCTTTTGACGGAACAAAACCAGATCAATTTGATAGATGGATTAAGAGCATTGAGAAATGTGCTAAATTAAATGGTTTAACGGAAGATGAGACAAAAGAAATTGCTTACAGAACGAGTAACGATGCCGTTAGCGACTTTATTGAACGATTATACGATGATCACCCCGGATTTAATTGGAATCAAGTTAAGGCAGAGTTATCAATAAGGTTCGCGCTCGTAACGGATCGACAGCACGCGCTGTCCTTACTACAAAGAGTAAAGCAAAAACGAGATGAAGAAGTATCGCTGTACGCGCATAGATTGTCAAAATTAGCAGACCAAGCTTTTGATAATTTAGATACAGCAGAAGTTCAGAAACAGTTAGTGAATTTCTTTATAGATGGGTTGGCTTACGATTACTTGAAGATCAAAGTAATGCGGGAAAATCCCGAGAATTTTCAGAGAGCAATCTCTATTGCTATAACTGAATTATCATTTCGGAAACGTGTTAGTCTTAGGACAGGTAGCTCCACCTATAGTTCACACAATTTTCTGCATGAGAATGGTGAGACGCCGATGGAAGTTGACCATTATAGGCCCCGTAAGCGATGTGCTATTTGTAATCGAACTAACCACACTACAAATCGTTGTCGCTTAAAACAAATTAATGATGTACAAAAGACAAATGAAGGACAAAATTTCCAGGCTCGGCGTGGTAAACATGCAGACATGAAATGTTTTCATTGTGGAAAGAAAGGTCACATTCGTAGGAATTGTTGGTCTCTACATAAGTCTATGAATCAGGAAAACTAGTAGGCTCCCGCCGAAACAGGACCGTCGCCGGGAGTTTTAAACGAACAGTCAGAAATAAAAGAAAATTCAAAAATAAAATTAAGAATAAAACAGAAAATTATCCGTCTTACAAAATAAATTTAGCTGGTAGTCCAAATTCGTCCCTTTTGAAAATTGGTAAAAAGAAACTTAGAGCATTAGTTGACAGTGGCGCTGAAGTTAGTTTGTTACACAGGCGAATTTATCAATCTTTAAATAGACCCCCAAATTTGGTAAAGAAGTTTATTAGTCTCCAATCTGTAAATGGCGGAAAATTAGAAATAGACGGTTATGTGGAATTAGAAATTAAATTAGGAGGGACTACAGTAAATCAACCATTTTATGTTATAGCAGATATGAATAGAAACATTATTTTAGGCAGAGATTTTCTAACAACTCACGGAGTAAGACTTTATTATGACTTAGGATATTTGAAAATAGGAAGGTCCTATGTACCGCTTGAAGAAGATTGTCACATAAACACCCTAGTAAGATTACAGAGAGGTGTAAAAGTGAAACCAAACACTATGAACATTGTTCCGGCACGGATAAAAACTCCGTTGAATCACACTGAATTTGTTGAAATAAGTGCAGTAGAAAAAGGATATGTGGATTCCGAACCTGGCCTTGAAATTAATAATGCAATAGTAAAATCAAATAAAATAGTGCCCATTGCTATAAGTAATCATACAAACAAAACTATTTATTTAAAACGTGGTTGTATCATAGGAAAAGTAACTAATCTCACGATAGATGAAAAAGAGACATCCGCTGCAGATAAAACAAAAACGATCAATGAAGTTTTGTCAAATAAAACGTCTCTAGATTTAAAAGATTTAGATACCGAACCCAAACACTTGGAAAGTGTTAGGCAATTAGTTGTGAACAATCAAGATTTATTCGCAGCTAAAGATACAGAGTTAGGACAAACGGAAACTGTGAAAATGACAATTGACACAGGTGACCATGAACCAATAAAACTTAGACCCTATAGAATTCCCTTACATCATAGGAAAACAGTAGACAATGCGATTGATGAAATGTTAGATGCAAAAATTATTTCACGCTCTCAGTCACCTTGGAGTTTTCCCATTGTTTTAGTTGCAAAAAAGGATAAAACCACTAGAATGTGCATAGATTTTCGGAAATTGAATCAAATTACTAAAACTACATCTTATCCCCTTCCGTTGATAGACGACATAATCGCACAATTAGGAAAAGCTAAATATTTCACCACTTTAGATTTGAAATCTGGTTATTGGCAAGTAGCCATGGACCCAAAAGACAAACACAAAACTGCTTTTGCTTGTCATAAAGGGTTGTTTGAATTCAACAAAATGCCTTTTGGATTATGTAATGCCCCTGGCGTATTTCAACAATTAATGAGCATAGTTCTTGAAGGTTGTGAGGAATTCAGCACTGCTTATATTGATGACGTCATTATTTGGTCAGAATCTCATGAAGAACATCTAGCTCATATTCAACAGGTCTTTGACAGGCTAAGAAAACATGACCTAAAGTTGAAATTAAAGAAATGTACTTTCTTTAAAGAAGAAACCACTTATTTGGGATTTGTAATTAACAAAGATGGAGTCAAGCCCGACCCACAAAAGGTAGAGGCGATTCGAACTTTGCCCTCTCCCAAAACGGTAAAAGAAATTCGTAGTTTCATAGGTATGTGCAGCTATTACAGGCGATTCATTCCTAATTTCTCAAAGATAGCTGAACCACTGATCGCTTTAACTAAAAAATATGCAAGATTTCAGTGGTGTGAAAAATGTCAAAATGCTTTTGACTATTTCAAGCAAAGTCTTACAGTGGTTCCCCTTTTATCATATCCGGACTTAAACAAGCCCTATACGTTATATACGGACGCAAGCGACACTTGCATAGGTGCATGCTTGACGCAACCATGTGATGACATTGACGATGCAATTCCGAACGTAATAAATGAAAAACCAATTTATTACCTAAGTCACAAACTTAGTGATACGCAAACACGTTGGTCTACCATAGAAAAAGAGGCGTATGCTATCCATTATGCGCTACAGAAGTTAGATCATTACCTTCACAATAGTAGTTTTGTCATAAAAACAGACCACAAGCCCCTTAAATATATTCTTGATGCCCCTATGGAAAATAAAAAGATTCAACTCTGGGCAATGAATATAATGGCTTATAATTGCAAAATTGAATACATAGCTGGTCGTGAGAACACGTGTGCTGATTTGTTATCACGGTGCCCTCAAGAATCTGTCAATATGTCGGACGAAAACGCTGGTGATATACCAGATATCCACCGAAACACACTAGAGGTCAATGCTTTGAACTCTAATAGATTCGAACCTAGAGACCATGCTAGTTGCAAGGTACAGAATGAAGAACTAAAACTACCGAATGTGAATGAACTGGAAGGTTTTAATATGCTTGAAGAACAGGAGAAGGATTCGGACATATTAAAACTTAAAAATCAGTTGAAAAATGGTGAAGCTTCGAATGTCAATCAAGCTCGTCATATGATGGTGAAAGATATATTGTATTATATCTCTGATATCAATGACAACCCCACCTTAAGATTGTATGTACCAAGTCATTTGAGAATGAATGTTATAAAACAGTACCATGATGAGTTAGGTCATTTCGGTGTAGATCGCACCTTTTATAACATAAAAAGTAAATATTACTGGCCAAAACTCTATCAAGGTTTGTTAGAATATATTCAGTCTTGCGTAACGTGTCAGACTAGAAATTTGACAAAGATAAAACCTCCTCTTATGGAAACGGACATTCCACCATACCCCTGGGCTAAAGTTGGGTTGGATCTCTCAGGACCTTATCCCACTTCCTTATCTGGAAACAAATACATAATCGCATTTGTTGATTTGTATTCCGGGTACCCAGAAGCGTTTGCCGTAAAAGACAAGTCTGCAGATAACATTACGCATCTGCTCATTAATGAAATATTTCCCAGATACGGTTCACTATTGCAGTTGGTTACTGACAATGGTACAGAAAATGTAAACAAAGCTGTCAGAGAGACTTTGGAAGCTTTGAATATTCATCACGTGACAACATCGTATTACCATCCCCAAGGGAATGCTAAAGTCGAACGATTTCACCGAACCTTGCACGATGTTATGTCAAAATATCTGAAGGATGAACATTCAGTATGGGACGTATACTTGAATCAAACCTTAGCCGCTATAAGGTTTAACATCAGTGATTCGACCAAGTTTTCTCCCTTTTTCCTACTTTATAATAGAGACGTGGTTCTTCCCTTAGACAATATTTTGAAACCTCGACGCAAATATTTCGGTGACGATCAACATCAAATTGCGTTACAAATACAGCACAAATCATTTTTAGAAGTGCATCGCAATTTAAAGAAAGCTAAAAAGGCTCAAGCTAAATATGCCAATAGAAACAGTAAATCAGTCAAGTTTCAAATAGGAGACCCTGTCTATTATAAAAACCATAGTAGAAAAAATAAATTTGATGTCAGATGGAAACCGTATTATAGAATTATAGAACAAACTTCTCCGGTTAGTTTTATAATTAAAAGTCAACTTGATGGCACTACAACGAAAGCACATGCTGAACAATTACGTTTGGCTAAAATAGATCAATGGGAAATACCAAAAGATAACATGGGTAATCGGCTTAGGAGAACTAATTATGTAGTACCTCCTGAAGAAAGTGATGCAGGTGATAAATCTGAGTCACATTCTGACGAGTCTGATGAAAATATACCACTTAGCAAAATGGCAAACAGGTATAGAACCCGAAGGGATTCATCATCAAGTGAAGATGACATACCCTTGATGGAATTGTCTAATAGACTCAGGCGGAGAAAAAAGAGACAACTAAACCAAGAGAGTACTGAACCGGAATCAGTACAAGATTCGGACCTTGAACAACCAGGCCCCGACTTTTCTGACGATGAAATGGTTATAGATGAAGTTGTCAACAGTGAAACACCCAGGAAATGTGAGAAACGCGGTAAAAGTCGCAATAAAGTACTATTGAAGGCTTTTGAATCTTTTGATAGGTTGATTAACGCCATGTAATGTCCATAGTAATGTGGCATGTGTAACATACACATGAAGGAGATGGTTAACTCCTTGATTACATTAAATGGCTTAATTAATAGAAAAATGCATTAAATCGGTTCCCATCATATGTGGTATTTGCGATTAACAAATAAAGAAGCTGAAACGAAAACTTCTTGAACCGGTGTATTCAGATCACATCTTGAGGATCTGTAGTGATTTGATGAGTTAGATTGATATGGTTGAGGATCGCTAACGAATCAAATTTCCCAAATAGATCTAGACATAAGCGAGTTAAGAAGTCCTTTAAATGACGCGATTTTTTTTATATGAAAACATTGCTGTTGCAGTTTAGTATGCTAGGCTTGGATCATTTAAGTCCTTCAATTATTAGCCAAGATGACTTAAGAAATCTATTAATAGAAATTCAGAGTCAGCTTCCTTCGTCGTTAAACTTGACTCATAACACTATCAAAGAATTGTGCACTAGATACTAGAACGATGATAAAAAAAAAAATAATTGTTGTAAAATGTGAATTTATATGTTTAATTACCACTCGCGGGATATATTTCGGATGGTTCTTATACGATATCTATTGAAATTAAAGCATCGTTTTCTCATGACGTAAGCAAACCTCAAACAATATTTATGTTTTAACTAAAGAATTAAATCATATTAAAAGTTACCAATTAATAAATTTATTGATACTATTAGAAATTTGAAAAAGGTTAAGATACAGGAGCCTCTTTCGAAATGGCATTATATGGGCATTTTTGTAATTATAGTTGTAGGATTTATTGTTTTGATAATTATCTATAAGAAATATAAGAAAAATATTTTTGCATGTAAGATTGCCAGACGATTTTGGAGGGTAAAGTCAGACATAAAATCAAATGATGTTAATGATATGCAAGAGATGAGAAATCTTGTTGCTAAGGAACCAACTGCCACGCCCACTGCGCCAACAATGGACCAAGCCGTTACTGAGAAGATAGACACTGAAGAAAGGGTGTATCCGATTCTTCCGATGGCCTAAAGAACTTTGAGGGTATGGGATGAGACGACGTCCCTTGCCCGCCAACAATGAATTGAGATATGGGTTGCGACGACGACCCTTGCCCCTATTGGATCAAATTGTATATAGTAATATAACGGAAGATTGGTGTGCGACGAACTGAGATATGGGTTGAGATGACGACCCTCGATTTCATTGGACTAGACTGTAAATAGAAATTTAACGGGAGATATGCTGAACTTAATTTTCGTGTACATATTCATTATTAGTACATTGTTGCAGTATGGACTTCCAGGAACATTCGTATGCCGAGAAATATTGCCGAGGATGATGCTTTAAGGATTCATAACGTTGGACTAATACACAGAACATGTTACATAATCGATTGTTTTAAGAAAATATTGTGTTCGAATATTTTCTAGTGACATGGGGAGGAATGTAAGGTAGCGGCATACCACGCTACTTACGAATTGTTTTTAAGAAACATCACCAATGGATCCTCCAAGGAACATTATATCTTGGACGATTTTTCCTGTGAATGATTCAATAACAGACACTAAAGTTCACGTTTGTTAATCTATTTTCCTTGTAGAATCATAATTAGACTGGTCAATTTACGGTTAATCTATTTTCCTTGTAGAATCATACGGTTAATCTATTTTCCTTGTAGAAATGGAATATATAAAGTAGTTGGGGAGTTTAAATAGGTTAGACCTCGGAAATACTTGATAGAATTCAGACCTATTTGATTTAGAAAGAACTTGAAAATACTATATTGTGAAATATAACATTGTGATCATCGTAACTGCCGGGTCTCCCCCTTTTCCACGTCGCACGAAGCCAACTTGCTATCTTGTACATTGCTGTAGAGATTTTATTAAAAGTATTAACTTTCTTACTGACTTATAATTTTGTCGCATAACACAACGCACCTTGAGGAATCAAACTCACACCACCCCAACGCAAAGTACTACCCTACATTGCATCTTGGGCAATAGATATAATATAGATGTAATTAAGACAAGGTTACAGAACGAAGACATCACCGTGCTTGATTATGCAGATGCAGCAGCCCATTTCATCGAGTGAATTTATCAGTGACTATTAGTGAATAGTGTAGTCAGTTATAGTGAATAATTGTGAAATTTAGGATAATGAGTAATTGTGAAATTGATAGTGAATAGTTTTGGAACTGGTAGTGAATAATTGTGAAATAGATAGTGAATAATAGTGAAAATAGGGGAAAATGACTCATAGTGAAAAAGTGACAGTTAATATTCTATTTGTTATCTTATTAATATAGTGCTCACTACAACTTATATCTTTATGCCGTATATCATCCACCATAAATATACATGTATAGTGCCTTTTATTATATGCATCATAATATTTTGAATATTCTCTTTTCCTTATTATATTTATATTGTACATATATTTATTATAGTTTTATTAAAGTGTAAAACTTATCATTTCTTCCTTATTTCTTATAAGTAACACATGCATTACGAGGAAAAGTTTTTTTTACGGTAGTACAGTTAATTGCCGCATGTTGCTGTTTTAGTAATATTGCCTATTCCGGGAATGCCGACAGAACTTCTCTTACCTGTCTGTCGGCACATCAAAGAATGTAGGCATTCCCGGAATAAACCGATGTCAGGATGGCGGTAGACATGAAAATTATTTAAAATTGGCTCTATATGAGTCCTCCTCCCAGATTAGTAAGCAGGTGAATCCCCAGGTCGACAAAGATCATGCCCCCGTGCTCCCTCAAGTCAACATCATATCAAACGTTTAAGTGGTGCCATAGACTTGACTAGTGTAATCATGTCTTTGACATCCAATTCGTCTTTTGTTCAAAGCTTAGCGTCTATGTTGGTACCGATGCTGACTCCAATCCTTACTAATGCATTCAGTGAATCATTAAAAGAGACATTAAATGCCAACAGATTAGCAAGCGTTAATGTTGCTGTATCAAGTCAGAGACATGTCTCTGGTCAAGTGCACTGCAACCACTACAAAGGCAAGTTAACGCACAAACGCTCCGCATCGATGAAAATGAGAGCAACATTGCGTTACTGCAGGATGGTTAGTATGTGTTACTCGAGCGTATCAACCTACTTGAATCAGAACTTGAACAGTATGGAAAGAGGAATTCCTTAAGGTTTCACAATGTCAGTATGGCCGAAACCGATGTTAGTGATGATGTAATTGTCAAAATATGTCATGAAAAAACTTGCAGTTGACATTACGCCTGACGACATATTTCGATCTCATTCCGTAGGACCTCTACTTTCGCCGTATTTATTATCATGTGTGCGGGCGCCATCTTTTAAAATAACTGTTTCCATGATAAATTAATTAATAGTCAGATACAACCCACAATTTGATTAACCGTATCTTTATTCCGCTTCTCTATTTGTCCCAATGATACATCCCAAAGACACTCCAGAGGTCACCTATTTGCATCAATTTTTATACGCCCCTTGTAGACGGACATATTATGATATGGCATTGTACGTGTCCGTGTGTCTGTCCGAGAAGTAGGCTTTCCACGGGGTAGTTTCTATCCCATAGAAAACTGACTCCAGAGTAGAATTTTCCCTCATGGGGTAAATGTTTTAGAGCCAATCCCCGCGGGCCATAGTTTTTCATATCCGAGCTTCCTCTGGCTGGCAACACAACACTTATAATTAATTTAACAATATAAAGTAGTACAAAACACCCAAATGAAAATGGTCTTCCACTACTAAAAACACCGTCAGGAATTACAAAATAATGGGACAGCGTATGCATTACTGTGAATAATAAACCTGCTAAAGAAAGATGATGTCACGATGACGGTAGACATGAAAATTATTTAAAATTGGCTCTGTATGAGCCCTCCTCCCAGATTAGTCAGCAGGTGAATCCCCAAGTCGATAAAGATCATGCCCCTGTGCTCCCTCAAGTCAACATCATATCAAACGTTAAAGTGGTGTCACAGACTTGACTGGTGTAATCATGTCTTTGACAACCAATCCGTCTTTTGTTCAAAGCTTAGCGTCTACGTTGGTACCGATGCTGACTCCAATCCTTACTAATGCATTCAGTGAATCATTAAAAGAAACATTAAATGCCAACATATTAGCAAGCGTTAATGTTGCTGTGTCAAGTGCACTGCAACCACTACAAAGGCAAGTTAACGCACAAACGCTCCGCATCGATGAAAATGAGAGCAACATTGCGTTACTGCAGGATGGTTAGTATGTGTTACTCGAGCGTATCAACCTACTTGAATCAGAACTGGAGGAACTTGAACAGTATGGAAAGAGGAATTCCTTAAGGTTTCAAAATGTCAGTATGGCCGAAACCAATGTTAGTGAAGATGTAATTGTCAAAATATGTCATGAAAAAACTTGCAGTTGACATTACGCCTGACGACATATTTCGATCTCATCCCGTAGGACCTCTACTTTCGCCGTATTTATTATCATGCGTGCGAGTGCCATCTTTTAAAGTAACTGTTTTCATGATAAATTAATTAATAGTCAGATACAACCCACAATTTGATTATAACCGTATCTTTATTCCGCTTCTCTATTTGTCCCAATGATACATCCCAAAGACACTCCAGAGGTCACCTATTTGCATCAATTTTTATACGCCCCTTGTAGACGGACATATTATGATATGGCATTTTGTCCGTGTGTCTGTCCGTACCTTGATAACACGATACAGACCAAACCGTTTAGGCTAGGACTTTCAAACTTGTTACACTTATTTTTTATAGCATGAGAACGAATCCTACCGATTTTTAATACCAGGGTCAAAGGTCAATGTAATTTTGGGGGCAAAAATAGCAAATTTTTTAGAACGCACCTTGTTGACACAATACAAACTTTACCGTTTAGGCTATGACTTTCAAACTTGGTACACTTATTTCTTATAACATGAGGACGAACCCTCTTGATTTTCAATATCAAGGTCATTTTTGTGGCAAAAATAGCAATGTTTTAGAATGCAACTTGTAAACAATGCACAGACCAAGCTGTTTATGATAGAACTTTCAAATTTTGCATACTTATTTCTTAGACTGGAGGATTCGCCTTATTAATTTTCAAGGTAATATCTTCAAGGTCAAGGTCACAATGCTAATGTCAGATAGATTCTTGTCTAGGCCCTAACTTTTTACACCTTCAATGGATTTAAATATTTCACAGAATTGTTGCTCAGGACCCAGGTTTGTCATGACCTTGACTCAAGGTCATATCTGCAAAGTCAATGTCACAATGAATATGATAGATAAATCTTTGTCCGAGCAATAACTTTTTATCCCTAAAATGGATATGAATAATATTTTACAGAATTGTTGCCCGGGATCCAAGGTAGTTTCTTGACCTCGAACCAAGGTTTTATCTCCAAAGTGAAAGACACACTGCATATGATGAGTAAATGTTTGTCTTGGTCATAACTTTTATTCCTTGCGTTGATATGAGTGATACAATGTATTTCATATTTTGCCCAAGACCCAAAAGTATGTAATGACTTTAAATCAAGGTCATATCTTTAAGGACAAGGTCAAAGTGTATATAATGGGTAAATCTTTGTCCAGTCCATAACTCTGTATCCATTGCACGGATTAGAATAATATTCACAGATCTAGAATTGTTGGCAAAAGATTAAATTTTTCTCAGAATTGTTGACAAATGGGTTAATGTTTCCACACTTTCAAAAATCATCCCTTCAAACTAAGCAACGGGTGCATTAAGCCAAGCTAGGCGTTGCTCTTGTTTTTTCAAAATTTTCTCGGGTTCAAACTCAATTGAAGATGCAGGCAGCGTACATAGGAAACATGATGTATCAGGGTGGCCTGATATGTGCGCGAATCTAAAGGTTGGAGTCTCAACCCAACCCCCAACCCCCACTCCTAAAATTGACAAAAATGCATTGTTTTAAACAATTTTGCGTATCATTTGCCGACAATCATAGACTGGACCCACCTCGTCGGGCTGAACTCCCCCACACCCGTATATATTTTGGATACGAAAAAAAAAAAAACTGCGTGGGATATATATATCTGTAAACCAAAGATGCTCCAGAAGCTACCAATTTGCTTACAATTTTCAGAATTTTCTCAAGGAAGGCCCATCGTATTTGCGGTACTAATGTCATCACACAAACGCCCTCCAAATACAATGGCGTGATATTATGTGAGAAAACGGTGGGATGGTTCTACTCTGGGGGAAAACCCAACTCTATAGCTTGCTGTAGATTAATCTTCTACCGGGAATAATCTACTCTAGAGTAGTTTTCTCCCTGATGGAAAGGCTACTCGACAGTAGTCTTCTCTTAGGTAATTCTACTCTATAGTCTCTTTTCCAGTGGGAAACATGCACGGGAATGGGGGGGGGGGGGGGTTAACTTGCAATGATTTTGGGTACGGACGTGCGGCTGGATTCGCTGACACCCTAGCTACTCATTCATATATTGAAGAAAGTGTAAAACATACACATTCATATACTGACCATAGTGAAAAGCATACCCATTCTAGTGCAAAAATATCTACCCTTGCAATCTCCACGGACTTATTGTCCATGTCTAGAGATAAAACTTCTCCAAGGAAGGCCTATATATAACACCGGAAGAACAAATCGAGACCTCGTGTCGCGTGATACATTTTTGAAGCCAGGGTTTGATGAGAGGGGAAGGAGGGCGTCAGATCATCTAATTTTCTCGATTTAAACAGAGACCTATATACATATGTGAATATATATATGTCTCTGATTTAAAACCATTTTTCAAGACTGTCGAAAAATTTCTGGGGAAGAACGGCCGGGCCCAGACCCTAATTCACTGATGGTCCGCGGCATCCCAGACATCGCCACTAAATATAACTGTAGGCTTTCCAATGCCTGGTATACTAAGGCCGTAGGAAGCATTTTTAAAGTAGGGGAGGGCAAAAAAAATTGAATTTCGTTGCTTCGTAGTTCACGGTAAAAATCAGTTCGTGCAAAGACTTGTAAACAAAGTCTTTTTTATTATTATCAGTCCTCGGTTTTAAACAGTTGAAGTACAGTTTGTTTGAAGCAATGATTTTGGAGTGGCGCTAAACAATGAAAAAAACAAACAGTACAATGTGTCTTGTACTGATACCGTTTATCAAGTTGCATCAGATTTTGTTGCTTTATTATCAGCTTGGATATACCTTTTCTATTTTTAACTATCATTTCTATTTTTGTAAGCCAATCAGAACTAAGAATAACAAACGTCACAACTGACGTAAAACCACTCGCGAAAGGCCACATCAGCGTTAGAGAAACCAACAAGGAAAGACATGGAATAACTTACGATGACTTAGACGATATTTTCAACGATTTTCACGGCGTCTATCGCCCAGGATCTCACGGAAACGAAATCATAATACGAACAAAATGTCGCTCATGCCAAAAACGATCATAATCACCACAGGGAAGTCTCAGAAAACCGTCACAGTACATAACCAACCGATGGAGTACGAGAATGTGTATGGAGAGGAGGGGGGAGGACCACGTAAACGGCGTAGATTGACTCACCTTACCCCAGACGAAAAAATGATGAGAAGGTAAGAGTTATCATCAGTAAGCACTTCCCATGAAAATGGATCTAATTTATAACAGAAAATGAGGGAGGAAGAGGGTGAGGACTGGGTTTGGGGTGTTGTCCGTTGATGAGGAGCATATGTCATATCAGCTTTATGTGTGTAACCATGTTATTTGAATGACCGGGCTTATTACATATAGCTTGGTCAACCTTTCTTCTCCAATATGTTGAGTGCAATTGCTCGGGAAGAGTTCCCAATGGCAGGAATATCCCTCCCCTTCCAAACTTCGACATGCATCACTACACAGTAACTTCACTTTCTCGAATCTTTAATCTATCAGAAGTTATCCAGATCGTATGAGGGATCAAATCCCAAACATATTCCATAGTGCAGAGCTGTAGAGACGAGCTTGACTGAGAAGCATTGTTGTGTGCTAGAACAACTGTTCAGAAGTCCTTGGTGTTAACTGTCATTGACATTTAGTAATTGCGTTAACCGACATTTAATAACTACATATTTTGAAAGACCCTTGGTAGAATCTATGTATGTATGTGTGTATATATATGTATGATGAGAAATTCATGTATTGTGTAACTTCACCATGAATCAATTTTGGTGCATCATTTCTTTAAGAGAGAGCTCTCTCGAATGTGAGAAAACTCTTGAGAGACAATTTTCATGTTTTTCTAATTTTATGTGAAAATAAAAAATTCAGTATAATGAATAAAGGTTACAAAAGATGTTTACTAGTAGCAGTTAAAGAAAACTCCCCCTGAGAGAGGGTGTGGCCAAACTTATGTACATTGTACAGTATTTGAGAGGTCTACTGAGCTCAAGTGCACTACATACAAAACTTGTTGTATAGTAACTCATCCAAGCCCTTCACTTAATTATAATTTTCTTTGCAAAATTTCCTTATGACTGACAAATGATGCACTTTATATATTCAGAAAACTGAAGAATAGAGTAGCTGCACAAACAGCAAGAGATCGCAAAAAAGCTTTGATGACAGATTTAGAAACACAACTTGCACAGCTACAGGAAGAGAACAAAAGATTACATCGTGAAAACAGCACTCTGAAAGTACAATCAGGAGAGCTAGCTATGGAGAATGCGGAACTCAAAGAACGATTGGGCATGGTGTCAGAGTTGCCAGTCAAGAAGGAGGTTGAGGCCCCCGGATCTGCAGCATCCGTTGTCTCTCTGCCGCAGGGACTACCTCAAACTCAATCTCGATTGGTCAACTCCTTCCTGACACTCAGGTAATGTCATGTTCATTAACTTATTATACATTATAGTTTAATATAAAATGTTAAAGCAGGATAACCCTGATTTTGAAAATGTTATTCAATTGTATTATTAATTTACACTATTTCTAATTAATACTATTTCTGCTAGTACATTAAGTATATACTCGCTTAGAAGACAAGTTTTTGGGACTTAAATTGCTTTCCAGAAGTCGGGGGGGGGTGGGGGGGGGGGGGGTCGTCTTATAATCGTAGTACAAAGTTAATTTCATTTGAAAACTCAAATTTTTCGGAATCTTGCGTGTAAAAAAAACTAAAATTGAAACGTGTGCTACTGGTAAATGTGACTCGAATGATAGTTTTCCAGTATCTGTACGGTGATTCTTGGACAATATTTTATATTTTGACTATACTGCCGAGTTTACATCATCTGCCGTATTTAAACTTAAACGTACACGTATATAACGGTGTAATCAAATTATCACATTGGTTAATAACCTGCTCGATGCTTCACTGCCCTCCTTTCCCCAAGTAACCCAGTTCTCACTGCATAGCACCTCTACCGCTGAGCGTTAAACAGACAAACGGATGCGATGTCCTATTGTTTAATTAGTATGTACTCCAAATAATTTGATTGTTATAAATCGGAACGAAATAACGCAGTTCGTTTAAATTCCAAGTAACAAACAACTTAGATATAGCACCTATACGCAACAAAATATAACCTCCTCCTTCTTTTCTCTCATGGTTCTGCGATAGTTACGTTAGGATCATACACGCGTACGACTCAATTTGAAAAGATTTTAAATAAAATCAATCGATTGTTTCAAGTTTAACCGAAACACATTTCGTATTCGTTAAACAAATGACACATTATACATCGTTTTAGTTGACGGAATTTTAACCTCATCTTATAAGCAGGTCAAAGCTAAAGTACTAGAATTTTTCTCTGAATCAGGGGGGGTCGTCTTATAGTTGAGTTGTCCTTATAAGCGAGTATATACGGTAGTTACTGTCATTCCTCGGACCGTGCATACAAAACATTTAAATGTGCTAATTTTATACTCATGGTTCATATTCTTTTTAACTGGTAAGCTCAAACGGTAGAGTGCTTTCAATTGAGGCCAAAAGGTCCGTGATTTCCCAAGTATTTTTCAGATGAGTTGAAGGTCTTTCTATAGATTGAATTTTCAATACATAAAGTAAATGCCTTCACCTTCCAAGTAAAGTATTCTTGATGCGACATTAAACAGCAGACGATATGCCCATTGATTTAAAAAATATTTGCAGTTAATGAAGTGTTTCATATTTATTGCAGTATCATGATGACTTTGTGGAGCACATCGCCTCAAACCCAATCGGGTCTTCATCAGCTGATGAAGTCATCTCCCAGGGAATTGTCACCCTTGTTACTCGAGGAGATGGAACCACTGATAAAGTGGTGGGGCCGACATCAGCAGAATTGGAATCCCTCAATGAACTGATCAAGTTTGATCACGTGTATTACAAAAATCAACCAGTTGTGAACATTACTGGCCCAGAGAACATTCAGGCATCAAAGCAGCAAACTCTAAACAAAAAGAAGGGAAAAATCAGTATCTCTATTACTTGTGATAAAGATTTAAAAACTGAAAATCAGGAAGTTCCTGATACAGTTGCAAATGCTGATTCCTTAGTGTACAATATTCAAAACATGTTACCTGAAATCAATATGGACCTGTTAAAGGATATTGAAAACTACATTGAAAACGAAATGGAAATCCAACCAAGCCAGTTCTGTTCCGAAATCATGGACACAAATTCACAAGATGGAACTGCAGCATTAAATGAAGAAGTAAAGTCGGACTCTGTCAAGAGCAAGAAAAGTACACCATCAATTAACCCCAAGAAAAGACGTTTATCAGATTTGTGCAACTTGGTTCCTAACCCTGATTCTACAGATATTTTAGTGTTAGATAATTGCTCTGCTAGGTTAGGAAGTGACTCTGGTGTATCCAGTGACTACAGTGATATGGGATCTCCATTCAGTGAATTGGGGGATAAAGGTGATGTTCCTTCCCCACTTAGTGATGTCTCTGGAGGACTAACAGAGGATCCGTGGGAAGAATCATTCATCGAGTTGTTTCCTGATCTGGCATGAACAGAATCTCCTGGAAATGTGTTGTAAATAATCAGTGGGGTGGATGCAATTTGTGTATTGTATACTTTATGGTGTATATATAAGAGTAGACAGAGTTTGTGTACTCGTATTTATTTTGTCACAATTTTATTTCTTCATTCTCATGTTATGTAAATCCAGTTTGTGAAATAAATTCATGGTAAAATGGTGAATTTGTGTACTTTATTGAATATCTTTAATATCCATCCATGTCGACACTCCCAAGACTGCAAGGAAAATGTTCTGCTTTCACTGTCCATCACTTAGTCAAGTTAGTGCGTCGGAGAGCCTCTTTATCTCTTGGGTTCAAATATAATGCTGAAATATGCTATCTGTACAGTCATGTGTTTAGCTTTTTCCCACCTTTCTTCTAGTCAAGGAAGTTGACTAGTATACGTATGTATTTACTAAAAGTTCTGGTTTCTCCCAGGGCTTTTTAATAAGGAGTGGCATCCAATGAAATACTTTCACTCCAAAATAAAGAGACGATGAGGACTATTATAAAATGATGTGTTCCAATTTTTGAATTCACTTTTGAAATAAATTCTATTGAAAAATCTTGGTTTCCCAGATTTCCTCCACCACTAAACACTGGCATTGTCATGCTTATTGTGAAACATTCTTGGTATGGCTTTGAAAATAATTATATTGCTGGGCAGTGCATTTCAATACATGTACTTCAAACTTGAATATTACAGTACCTTTTCATCCAAAATGATGGCACAGTACATATACATATGGAATGTTCTTTGTGGATGGTAAAGTACTAATGATATTGGAGTAAACAAGTCAAAAGTCAAGTTCAAACTGATATATCATTCATGTAGTTCAAATGGAGGTGTGGTAGTTAGATAACTTAAAGATTCATCGTGTTGCTGCATCAATGCATAGAGGAAGTACAGTATGTACCATCATGCAAAGTAGAGTAAAATTTGGTGTAAATCAAATGTTGAGCATTTGGCTTGAAGTGCAGCCTGACCTATATGTACTATGAAACAAGTACATGTGTATGAAAGCAGTCGTGTATTTTGAATGAATGACCAAGTTTCAATCCAATACCTTTAAAGACTACAGAAAAAAGTCTGGAAAACTAAAATCCTTGAAAATTTTAAGTTCAAGGGCCATAACTCTGGCAAATCCAAAGCAATCATACCCAAATGCGAACTGGCACTGACCCTCATTGATATAAAGTTGTATACCAAGTTTAAATCCAATACCTTTAACGACTGCAGAAAAAATTTCGGAAAACTAAAATCCTTGAAAATTTCTAAGTTCAAGGGTAGAACCAAAGCAATCATACGCAAATGCAAACTGGTACTGACCCATGTTGATATAAAGTAATATACCAAGTTTTAATCCAATATCTTTAAAGACTGCAGAAATAAGTCCACAAAACTGTAAAGTCCTTGAAAATTTCCATTGATTGATTGATTATTGTTTTACGTCACTCCATAATAATTTTTACGTATATGGTCATGGCATCTGCCTGATGCATTGCATACAAATTTAGACCTTTGCCACGGACCCACCGGTAGCAGTGAGGGATCTTTTACGTGTTATGCCTACCTTGACACAGGATCTCGGTTTTTACTGTCTCATCCAAAAGACAGAACAGCGGTGTGTCCAGGGCAGGAGTCGAACCTGAGACCTCTCGATCACGAGCCGAGCACCTTATCCACTAGGCCACACCGGCTTTGAAAAGTTCCACGACGTCTTACGACGGGCATATAGAAAGGGAAGTACAATGTAATAGATCGCCTAAGATCAGTGTAGGTCAGTTGCTTCTTAGCCGTGAATCGAGTGAATGCTTTCACCATATCAATGAAACAAGTGTGCTGTAGTGTAAAGCAACAAACATAGAAGCAAATTATGTAATTTGTCATGTTGTAAGGGGCCCTGATTGGTCAAAAAAGCATACTGTCATATTAAACACTTGGGAATATATTTACAGTTGTATGCAACTAGAACTTGTATACAGAAAATAACTGAAAGCAAATGCACATGAAATAACATCATTACATATATTGTCCTGGCAATATGAACCTTTGGCCTCTCAAGTCTGCCTTGAATTCCAATATACCGGTAGGGCAAGTTGCCAGATTTACCAATATGTCTGCTGAAGTTTGGTAGTTTTTTTTCTGGAAATATTAATTTCTATCATTGGTATACATTACACTGTCCACCATCATAAGGGTGTGGAGTTACACATGAAAGAAACAATATATTGTAATACTTAAATAATGAATTAGCTTTTTGTATCTGCCATGTATCCATCTTAATTAGTGTGGTACATACATCTCGAGGAGATAAGGTATCACACTTGACAATGCCACTAAGTCAACAGTATTCTCTTTGACATAAGGCCATTGTTTTATCCACAGGGCTTTTGGCTCATTGGTTCCCCATCCCCCTCAATTATACCAACATAAGAAGTACTGATAAACAACAGGGCTTTTGGCTCAATGCCCCTCCCTCCTCAATTACACAAATATAACGGATTTGGTCTAATTGAGGGACCCCCCTCAAATATACCAATATATTGGTATAATTGAGGGGGACCAACAAGCCAAAAGCCCAGTGGTTTTATCAATACTCTGTTGGATAATGCTTTTAATTTAACTACATAATACATTTTCACTAGCATTTCGAACACAAAAACATGGAAGTATGACCAGTATTTTAAGAGTATTGCTTAAGCAATACACATCCCTTGATTTTCCCAGCAAATGCAAGATGCTTTGACCAAGACCTTTGTCTACTGGACCTCAAAATCAATTCAACTTCCTCTTCTTAGTAAGTTTATATCAAAAGTTGGTTTGAATGACTTGTACCATATTTTTGTGATAATCCAGAAACCTATTCAAGGATGAGATGGTTCAAGGTCAGATGGATAACAAGACAACGTAGAAACTTCTGATCCCCTTTCATAAAGCTGATAACGGGCAAACCTGCAAATACTGGAATAAACACAAGTACACTGACCACAGTGTTTTATTTCATTCATGAATGATTCAGATGAATGTATAATTTTCTTCTGAATATAACAACATAAATTGAGTATAACATTGTAAATAAATAATAACAACAACAAACTTTTATCTAGTAAAGTAACGGTAATTTGTTGTCCCATCAAAGAAAACTGGTCTGAATTTAAAGAGGTCAGGATGACCCTGATGTGGTGTGTCTTTTCTAAAATCGGCCATGCTCCATTGAAAGGGCGGCAGTTGATCATAGGTTGGTCCGCTGATGGCGATGAATTGTAAACGTTGAGCCATACTGCTGTTAGTTACCTGAATCAGTAGTATACAATTTATATCGGTATTGTTTTAATGTTTTACATGAAAATGCATATAACATAATTTAAATAAAAAAAACCCCTTGAGGTTTGAATATCTGCCCGTGTCCTTAGCTTTCCTCTCATTGTTACATATCTAAATGCTTACCATTGTCACATTTAGTGAATTAATACTTGATGTGGCATTAAATAATGAAACAAACAAACAATATCACTAAATTGTATTCGATGAAATAATGAAATCGTTGTAACTAACTATTACTAATGAGATCGTTTAAGCATTTCATCATACTTGTAGAAACTCTGGTCCATATAACGACCAAATATTTTAGTGGAGCTTTCCTTTTAAGTATACAAGTTATGCAGCTTACAATAAGTCAGAAAGTGTTTGCATCAATCTGATCCATTAAATATAAATTAAGACCCATACAATGGTCCCAAATGACACACTTCTATGTGTCAACATCTACTATGATACAAAACCTTGGTTTTTGTCTCGTACAAACAGTAGGATGATGAGTCTCTGTGAGATTTAAACCAGAAACCTCTTACCAAGACGACCGTAAAACCTACTGAGCTACACTAGCTCAGCGACTAACTTTAACATATCCCCTTTACTGGTCAGTAGGATACAAAATATACCAGTGCAGATACTGAATCTCACATACCCCCTTCACTGGTCTGTGAGTTGGATACAAAATATACCAGCTCACAGACTGACTTTAACATACCCCCATCACTGGTCAGTTGGATACAAAATATACCAGCTCACAGACTGACTTTAACATACCCCCTTCACTGGTCAGATGGGTACAAAATATACCAGCTCACAGAAGGACTTCAACATACCCCCTTCACTGGTCAGATGTATACAAAATATACCAGCTCAGAGACTGACTTTAACACAATCCCTTCACTGGTCAGATGGATACAAAATATATCAGCTCACAGACTGACTTTAACGTACCCCCTTCACTGATCAGATGGGTACAAAAAATACCAGCTCACAGACTGACTTTAACATAATCCCTTCACTGGTCAGATGTATACAAAATACACCAGCTCACAGACTGACTTTAACACACCCCCTTCACTGGTCAGTTGGATACAAAATATACCAACTCACAGACTGACTTAAACATACCCCCTTCACTGGTCAGATGTATACAAAATATACCAGCTCAAAGACTGACTTAAACGTACCCCCTTCACTGGTCAGTTGTATACAAAATATACCAGCTCAGAGACTGACTTAAACATACCCCCTTCACTGGTCAGATGTATACAAAATATACCACCTCAAAGACAAATTTCAACTGAAAACTTAAAATAATAAGTGTATAAACAATACTGTTCTTTTCACAACACGCATTTTCCCGAGTCTCCTATCAATAATGGTTCACAAAATAATTAAGTGACCACAATATGCAGGATAGCTCAAGTTTAACTGAATCAACGTGAGACAAAAGTCACCAATGTGTCTCAGGGGCAGCAAACCACTACTTCTTACTTCAAACTCTGTAAAGCCACTTTAATAAAATATGATGATAATGAGACTTACGAGGATTTCCACTTGGCCATGATCCACTTGGCCATGTTTGATCAAAATCTTTATTCTTTTTAACTGACAATATTGGCTGAATTTGTTCAATTTTTGCTCATCGGTCCTTGATCATTGATCATTTGAAACAGATGAAAAGGACTAACTGATGGGTCAACTGAACAGAAAATGAGAACTGCACATTGAAAAGAAAGCTTCAAAGGCGTTGAGTCAAGGGGAAGGGAAGACACAGTAATTTATAGATGGACTGATACCACACTACAGGCTAATATGTAACACCATTATTTGGCCTTTACACATAAACAATAAATGTTCACCATTACAATTTACTGGCCATTATGAGACAAATACCTTCATATCTGTACCACCATGTGATCGATGTCCTAATGCTCCGAAGGGATAAGTTCCTGATGCCGGGTTCAGATCAGATCTAGCGGAGATCGCATTCTCTCCGCTGTAAGGAGGTGTACAATTACACCTGGACAAAGGATCATGGGTATAGTCATTATACCTACAAATCAATCAACTTCTAATTAGATTATGATTGTGATGAGTAAATGAGCAGTTCAATCTAAAGGATCTAAAATATTGATGATTGTGTACCTATATCAATTCTAAGGTAAAAAAGACATCATATATTACTGAATTATATCACTAATCTGAAATACAATAGAAAAATAGTGGGTTAAAGAAAAACAATATAAATTTTGCAGAATAAACATGTAAATATTATACTAGTTGTAGTCAAGGAACTTAATTTGCAACCTATAAATCACCAATTACAATCCAGAAAATTTGAATACACAAATAAGTTCTCACTAAAGGGTCAAGATCATTGAGAATTGGCAAGGTTCCACTTTTTCTGTCACTACAATCAAGGACTTATGGGCAAACCCTTGCTACAATGTTCCCATGTATGAAAGTATCTAATGTATTTACATTTGAAACTGAACATAACAGGAAAGACAGCCATTGGTTCTATATCATATCTTAATAATGCAACAAACTTTTAACAGATAAGACACTGTATTCTTTGAAACTGATGGAAAACTTACCTCATGAGATTTATCATAGTCTTCATGTTGACTACTTTGCCATTGTCTCGTTTGAAAATTTTGGCTCTAGGACTTCCAGTATATGAGAACCAATCTCCATACTGCGTCACCATGGCCGGTCCCCCACTTTTGTTGAAAATGTCAGGGTAATATCTGCAATATTAATAATAAATTTCTATATCTCTCTCTATAGTAAATGTTTACAATATGAAATACTTCATAGTTGGGGGATCCAAATTTTAAACAAGATATGTTTGTGAAACATGAATGCTCCCAGCAGCAACAAAGTCCAATTAAGGCAAATTTTAAAATGTAGGTCAAAGGCTACAGTCAAGGTCACGAGTCACCTTGGTGTAATTTGAAGGGGCTTTATCAGTGGAGTATGCACGCTGAATTTGAAGTCTCTATCTCTCATGGTTCAAAAGTTATGGTGAAAATTAAAGTTGACAAAAGACAGACAGATATACAGAAAAACAAGCAGACAAACAAACAAACAGACAGACAAGACAAAAACAATACAACCCCTATCTTTAAATCTGGGGGTATTAAAAGTGAAGTCATTAAAGACTGGAAATTGCTTTTGCACACTGTGAAATACTTTTTATTTGTGAGGATCTAATTTTTGTGGATGGCTGCACCCAAAAAGTTACCAACCCATGAACTATAAATACCTCAAAACCATTGTAGACTAAAGAGCAATAGATAGATATGTACTTTATGCATAATATCATACATTGTTTCTAAAACCAAGACATCTAAAATCATTAAAATACTAGTATCCAATGACACTGTCGCATCACTTCAGTATTGAGTTAATCCGTTACCTATATGCAAAGAACTTATATGCAGACATGGTAGCAAATGCATCCCTAGTAGAATCAGCTTCTGCAAGCACAGTTACGGGGTCTGGTAGCCCTGGTGCAGCCAGCATTCGTAGCTTTACACTGCCTTTGTTTAACCACCGTTTCATCATTTTAACAACATGTTTTTGAGATTTTCAGTACTAGAATACAGTCCGAGACAGAAGTTAATTTGTATCGCTCAGGGCATAGTGACACGTTACTTTAATCATCGCTCAGCTGTGATTATATTTTCCCGATCTATTCAGGACAATAAAGTTGCTATACTTATTTCTTTTTTTATTATTACTATTTTTTCTATTTCATTTATTCATTTGTTTATTATTATCATTTTTTTTTGTTTTGCTAAGGTGTAATCCATGAAATTAAGAATCTAGCAAAACCAAATATATATAAAACTTGTAGTTTCTAGACATGCCTATTATGCATAAATATCACTTTTAGGGACAATTGTCTACAAACCCATCATTTTTTACAAATTGAAAATATTGGGAAAATACATGCATTTTGTGATGTCATTAGTGAAAATTATAACAAAATATAACAGAACATATTTTGAGTAAAGTAAAGCACATTTTAAAACAAGATGTGTACGTGAAACATGATTGCCTCTGGTGGCAACACAAAGCCTAAAAAAGCAAATTTTTGAAATGTAATCAGAGGTCACATTGTCAAAAATTATTATATTGATGGAAAGGTCTTGTCTCAAGGAATGCATATGTGAAATTGAAAGTCTTACTTCTTACTAATCAAAAGTTATGACCAATGTTAAAATTTTTGAAATGTAGGTCACAGTATAAGAACTACTGTAAACGTGTAACTACTACAGTATAACTACTACTGTATACATGTTACTACTACAGTATAACTACTACTGTATACATATTACTACTACAGTATAACTACTACTGTATACATGTTACTACTACAGTATAACCACCGCTGTATACATGTTACTACTACAGTATAACTACTACTGTATACATGTAACTACTACAGTATAACTACTACTGTATACATGTTACTACTACAGTATAACTACTACTGGATACATGTTACTACTACAGTATAACTACTACTGTATACATGTAACTACTGCAGTATAACTACTACTGTATACATGTTACTACTACAGTATAACCACCGCTGTATACATGTTACTACTACAGTATAACTACTACTGTATACATGTTACTACTACAGTATAACTACTACTGTATACATGTAACTACTACAGTATAACTACTACTGTATACATGTTACTACTACAGTATAACTACTCCTGGATACATGTTACTACTACAGTAAAACTACTACTGTATACATGTAACTACTGCAGTATAACTACTACTGTATACATGTTACTACTACAGTATAACTACTACTGTATACATGTAACTACTACAGTATAACTACTACTGTATACATGTTACTACTACAGTATAACTACTACTGTATACATGTTACTACTACAATATAACTACTACTGTATAACTACTACTGTATACATGTAACTACTGCAGTATAACTACTACTGTATACATGTTACTACTACAGTATAACCACCGCTGTATACATGTTACTACTACAGTATAACTACTACTGTATACATGTTACTACTACAGTATAACTACTACTGTATACATGTTACTACCACAGTATAACTACTACTGTATACATGTAACTACTACAGTATAACTACTACTGTATACATGTTACTACTACAGTATAACTACTACTGTATACCTGTAACTACTACAGTATAACTACTACTGTATACATGTTACTACTACAGTATAACTAATAATGTATACATGTAACTACTACAGTATAACTACTACTGTATACATGTTACTACTACAGTATAACTACTACTGTATACATATTACTACTACAATATAACAACTACTGTATACATGTTACTACTACATTATAACTACTACTGTATACATGTAACTACTACAGTATAACTACTACTGTATACATGTTACTACTACAGTATAACTACTATTGTATACATGTAACTACTACAGTAAAACTACTACTGTATACATGTAACTACTGCATTATAACTACTACTGTATACATGTAACTACTACAGTATAACTACTACTGTATACATGTAACTACTACAGTATAACTACTACTGTATACATGTTACTACTACTGTATAACTACCACTGTATACATGTTACTACTGTATAACTACTACTGTATACATGTAACTACTACAGTATAACTACTACTGTATACATGTAACTACTACAGTATAACTACTACTGTATACATGTTACTACTACAGTATAACTACTACTGTATACATGTAACTACTGCATTATAACTACTACTGTATACCTGTAACTACTACAGTATAACTACTACTGTATACATGTTACTACTACAGTATAACTACTACTGTATACATGTTACTACTACAGTATAACTACTACTGTATACATGTTACTACCACAGTATAACTACTACTGTATACATGTAACTACTACAGTATAACTACTACTGTATACATGTAACTACTACAGTATAACTACTACTGTATACATGTAACTACTACAGTATAACTACTACTGAATACATGTTACTACTACAGTATAACTACTACTGTATACATGTTACTACTACAGTATAACTACTACTGTATACATGTTACTACTACAAAAAAACAACTACTGTATACATGTTACTACTACATTATAACTACTACAGTACAAATACTACCATATATTTACTACCATATAGCTTTTGACTATATACCTAATACTGTCTAACTAATACTGTATAACTACTACTACATTACTACTGTATTACTACTATTGTATAACTGCTACTTACGGTATATTGTAACTAGGCCAGTAAGACTGCTTCATGAGAACAGGCGTTACATCTTGGTACACAATATTCCCTCTAAATTTCAAAATTTTAAACACTTTATAATGATAATAAAAATAATAACGATTTAATAACTCAAATTTCAATAGGAGGATATGTTTCATCCAAATTTTGTTTTTGTTTCTTGTCTTATTTCATGCCAATATTATTCATATGATGATGGCATCTACTTGATGTATTACATAGGAATTTTGACCTTACATGCAACAGCCTTGCCATTTTTACCAGAAGTGAGAGATTTTTTATGTGCCTTGTCTACCTAGACACAATCCAATAATAATGACTCATCCAAAAGACAGGCCTATGTTAAGCCACTTATTGAAATTGAACCAAGGACCTCTCAGTCACCATCAGTTAAGCTAAACCCAGACCTTTTAGCTAAGCTGAATCTGGTAAATCACTGTCATGATCAGGTAAGCCGAACCAGAGACCTCTTAGTCATGCTCATTTAAAGTGAACCTGGGACTTCTCATTCACGATATAAGCTGAACCTGTGACTTCTCATTCACGATATAAGCTTAACCTGGGACCTCTCATTCACAAGATAAGCTGAACCTGGGACTTCTCATTCACAACATAAGCTGAACCTGGGACTTCTCATTCACAAGGTAAGCTGAACTTAGGACCTCTCATTCACAAGATGAACTGAACCTGGGACCTGTCATTCATGAGATAAGCTGAACGTGGGATCTCTCTTTCACAAGATAAGCTGAACTTGCAACCTCTTATTTACAAGATGAACTGAACCTGGGACCTGTCATTCACAAGATAAGCTGAACCTGGGACTTCTCATTCACAAGATAAGCTGAACCTGGGACTTCTCATTCACGAGATAAATTGAACCTGGGACCTCCTATTCACAAAAGAAGCTGAACTTGGGACCTCACTTTCACAAGATAAGCTGAACCTGGGACCGCTCACTCTCTAGATAAGCTGAACCTGGGACTTCTCAGTGTCTAGACAAGCTGAACCTGGGACCTTTTAGTCACACAAAGCTGAACTTGGGACCTCTTAATTCATAAGCTAAGCTGAACTTTCAACCTCTTGGTCACAAAATAAGCTCAACCTCTTGGTCACAAAATAAGCTCAACCTCTTGGTCACAAAATAAGCTTAATCCAGGACCTCTCAATCATGAGCTTAGCTGAACCCGGAACCTGTCAGTCATGAGATAAACATCTTGCTGTCTGAGCTACACTGGATCTAGAAAATTCTTAAAAATTACAACAGAAATACATACTTATGATGATTGGACTCTTCATATATCACTTATTTCAGATCATGTTGAAATATTTACTACAGAAATTTTTACTGTGATAAAGTATGCCATGATACATAATGATGATATTTGTTACTAATATTATCAGAATAAATACTTACGGAATTTGCTCCAACACATAAAGTAAATTTGTCATATTCCCTGATTTGGGCACAAATTGTTTGTAGTCTACCACCATCCATTGATTGTTATAGCTGTATGTAAAATAAACACAAAATGATGTGAATGTACAAAAATACAATTGTGTGTGTGTTCAGTGAAACAGCATTTTTGGTTTTCAGTTTGAGGTTAATCATTAAACAAACAATGCATTCATACCAAGATAAAAGACCAAGGTAAAAGACCAAGATAATAGACCAAGGTAATAGACTAAAAAATATTTGAACTATATGGTCACCATAGAGAGGTAAGATTTATGTTTTTCTCGTTTTACCTCACCTCACTTAATATTATTACACTTATATGGTAAGGGCACCTGTCTGATGTACTGCATAGAATTTAGACCTGTGTGACAGACCAACCCAAGGCAGTGAGAGATCTTTTACGTGCCACGCCTACTGTGACACGGGACCTCGTTTTTACTGTCTCATCCCTAAGACAGAACTGACAAGTTGCATATAGGACTAAAATCACCGACCTAGATAAGCCAAGCATCTCTATATTTGAGCTATAATGGCTTAGTACCAAAAGATGCAATGTGATATATTTCATAACAGACTGTTACACATATACGACTTTGTGATAAGGTAAATGCCGGATCAAGCTCTCATAAACTACCCATTATGTTGAGTTTACAATTTTAGAAAACATTCATATTTCTTCTTTACAAACATGTAGTGTATGAAATTAAGATTCAAAAACGACCAGAGAAAAGTTATGTATAAAAAATCTTCATTAATACATACGTGCCACTGTTAAATTTTGAAAAAATGGTGGACCATGTTAAACCAGTGTTTGCCAGGCGATTGCTGACCATAGTCCGTATCCCTTCCAAAACAGACTGTGGTGTTACATACTTCCATAAATCATTGTTACCATTACCTATAGTTGTTTCTTGAACTGCCTGAAATTATGGAGACATTCTGTACATTATAATATACTTTGTTTTACACATTTGTTCTAAGCAATACCTTTATATATAACTTATGTTTTGTACAAAATTACTGGTAAGTTCATCAAAACTTCAATGATCTATTAGATATATTGATTCTAAGAAGAATGTAGAAAATTTAACAAAAGACCAAAGACACTAAATATTCAATGGACTTAACATTCATTTGTTTTGTCTTTTTTATTATTTTCGTACCTGAATTATTTTACTTATATGAGGTTTAATTTCAAATTACCATAATCATGTGAATAATGCTCGCCCTTATATAGTGTACATCCTCTAAGATGGGACAAAAGGTTAATCAAAAGCTTACTTCCAATGTTTAATGCAAAGAATAATAATCAATTAAAAAAATCAATGAGCTTGTGGAAAGTTGAGATATAGCCAGTTAAATGTTTTTATGTTTGTCTTGCTTGGTTATAACTGTCTGGTAATGCAACTTATCCAAAGCCTGTGTTACTAGATAAACCCGATATACTGAATGTCAGTTTGGCAGATATATCAATGACTGTTTTCACTGTAGTATGAATTGCCTCGTATATTATGAATATTGATAGGATAAAACATGAATTACTTTTTGAGATGAGTGGAAGAGAACAATTAAACCAACTAGAAACTGACGAAGTCAGAAGGGCCGTGCAAGATGCCTGTCAACATGACCTTGTCCTTAATTTGGTACCAGTAGAAAGGTCTTGTCATAAGGAACGTAGATGCCAGATATAAATGCACTACTTCTTACAGTTCAATAGTTATGGTCAATGTTTAGGTTTTTCAAATGTAGGTGAAAGGTAATCGTCAAGGCCAAATGATAAAAAAATTTGGTATCAACGGAAAAGTTTTGTCATAAGGAACACACATGCTAAATATGAAAGCCCTACCTGTGACCGTGTATTAGATATGGCCAATGTTTTTTGCTGACGGACAGACAGACAGACAGAGAGACAGACAGTGATTACTATAGGGCACCTGCTCATGAAGCAGGACCTTAATTACCCAGGGCTACATTATGAGTGTATAAATTCTGTATTAAGCAATAATAACCATTCCTGAAAATAAATGTGAAGGATTTCTAAATGAAAAATACTTAATTGATCAGCTGTAATTTGTACATTTAATAGCCATAATTAACCAAGTATGGTTGGTCAGATGACATTCACTGTATATATAGATTTTCTAATGTTTACATTGGGGTCATGACCCCATGAAAATTAATGAGAATTATGTCACCTCATAATTTGTGCAGCTATTCTGTCATTTGACTGCCCCCCCCCCCCCCTTGGATTTACGATTATGACACATAAAAAGGGGCATCCAGCGGGCTAATTTTTTTTTCATAAAGCAGTTGTGGAAAAAATTTCTGTGCAGTACTTTCTGCTGCACAGATATTTTTTCCAAGACCAACTGCAAATATACACCAATGTTTTGCACAAAATGGCAAACAATCATTAAAAATATATATAATTATGTATATATATATATATATTTCTACACTCTCCAAGATGTAAATTTTGGATACCATGTCTCATAATTATACAAGAAAGAAACATTTACTGAATACAAGAAAAAGCTTCCACTCTATTCAAAATTTTTGGCCACTTGACCTTTATCAAGTGAAATAATCGAGTTTAAAGTTTCAGCTCACTAAAATCTAAGACAATGCTACAAATCAGGCAGCAGTACTTCTTGAAGCATACATGTATATATATTGTTACTGTAAATCTTGGTATATACATGTATACATATTGTAACTGTACTTCTTGGAGCACACATATAAAATTGTATATATATTGTAACTGTACTTCTTGGAGCACACATGTAAAATTGTATATATATTGTAGCTGTACTTCTTGGAGCACACATGTGAAATTGTATATATATTGTAGCTGTACTTCTTGGAGCACACATGTAAAATTGTATATATATTGTAACTGTACCTCTTGGAGCACACATGTAAAATTGTATATATATTGTAACTGTACTTCTTGGAGCACACATGTAAAATTATATATATATTGTAACTGTACTTCTTGGAGCACACATGTATAATTGTATATATATATTGTAACTGTACTTCTTGGAGCACACATGTATATACATGTATACATATTGTAACTGTACTTCTTGGAGCACACATTATATTGTAACTGTTCTTCTTGGAGCACACATATATATTGTAACTGTACTTCTTGGAGCACACATGTATAATTGTATATATATTGTAACTGTACTTCTTGGAGCACACATGTATATACATGTATACATATTGTAACTGTACTTCTTGGAGCACACATTATATTGTAACTGTACTTCTTGGAGCACACATTTATATTGTAACTGTACTTCTTGGAGCACACATATATTGTAACTGTACTTCTTGGAGCATACATGTATACATATTGTAACTGTACTTCTTGGAGCATACATGTATACATATTGTAACTGTACTTCTTGGAGCATACATGTATATATATTGTAACTGTACTTCTTGGAGCACACATATATATTGTAACTGTACTTCTTGGAGCATACATGTATACATATTGTAACTGTACTTCTTAGAGCATACATGTATATATATTGTAATCGTATACATGCATACATGTATATATGATGTAACTTACCAGTTGAGATGAAATGAGGTAATAGTCATCTCCAGACATCAGCATCCCCGGATAGGAAGAGAAGGTCATGACCTTGCCAGGCATCACTGAAATATCATACTCTAAGATGCATTGTGCTCAAGATACTATTATAGTAATTCTCAATTATAAACATATAATTAAGGGAGAACAAAATTCTAGGCTTGAGCATAGCTAATCTGATAAGAACCAGATCTTTATTCTACTTCTTTATTTGTCTAAAAGCAGAACAGGACAAAAAGAGAAGCAGAATAAAGTTTTTTCTGGTTTTAATCAGATTGGAACCAAGGATGTTTCTAGATGAGCCACATATACTGTGTTTATCTTTTGTAGCTTTTTAAAACATATGAGATTAAAATCTTCATATAATGATAAATAATAACATTCTTATTTATGTATGTGGATAATCAATTCAATCTAAAACATATATATTGCAAATACGCAAAATTATCAAGAGATGAAGATATTCATTTCTAATATATTGCTTTTCATTTTTGATGCAAAATTCAGTAACATGTTCCTGCTTTATTCATGTTTATAAAGTGGATATTATCTTGAAAAAAAAAATTCGCAACAAATCAATCCATCTGTGACAACAGATACATGCAAAGCAATAGACTCGCACATGGGAACTGACCCATCCAAGGAACAAACCATGGCAATAAACCTACACATACCCATCTAAAACAACATATCCACCCATGGCAATAGACCCAAATGGGGTAACTGACATACCAAAAAAAAGGAGGCACCAGTGCATTGCTTTTATCCAACATGGCCACTGAGACCCCAAAATGAACTTCAAACTAAGAAACACAGTATAACACTCACATTTGCCATCACTTTTTAAATGGAATGCAAAGTCGTATCGTTTAAGGACTCGAATCATGCTTTGGTAGGTATTCCATGTATCATGGCTGACATACAGGTCTTCATTGCCGGGAGTTAGCTTTATGAGGGCAGAACATGACCCTGACCCTAAAACACGCTTTCTATCTGATTTTCCCAACACAGCTTCCAGATCTTCCAAGTCACCTCCTATCTGGAACATACTGCAATAAACAAAACACACAGTGTTTAGTTAAACCCTGACACCATTCAACAGTCATCAGTGTAGGGAGGTGTGTTATTGGTCTAACCAGTCAGCACCACTGGACAACATCATAAAACTTTATAAGCAAAGCCATTATTTATTATCAAACTCAAGCCATCGCTGGAAAACTGAACTGAAATCTAAATCAGACTTAACATATTATTGCTCATCAGCCCCCATGTCTTTCATACACATTGTAATTTGACAATATTGGACATTATCATATCTGTTTTTAATTTCAATATCTGTACAAAATTTCTCTTAACAATCATAAACCTGAAATGTAAGTCTAAAAGGGGAACAAGGGGGTTATACTGTAAAGAAAACTCACAAGAAGGCAAAAATTTTACATCTTAGTACAAGCTGTGTCTAAATATCAGCCATGAAAACTTCCTCGTCTTTTGAAGAAATCTCCTTCATGTAGATGTGTAGACTTAGTCAGTGATGCATTTGAAAGTTTCTTGTCTTCCATTGGTTATACCAGGGACTTAATTTAACATTACCCTTTCATTTATGATTTACAAAGTGGACTAGTTGAACACTAAACTTGCAAGCTTGAGGATATGTTTACTAGTTCAAAAACCATAGTGTCAAGTTATCAAACTTGCAACATGTTACAAGAATTTTAATTTTTTTTCCTGTCAAGAGCCCATTAAAAACTGAAAAATACAAATTTATAAATAGTGATGATTTTTTTTTTGTAATGTACAGAATTCTAAGGTTTATCATGAAAATAGCTCAACAGGATCTGGTAACAAAAGTTTTGATAAGCAAACCATGCTAGTTCTGGTATGACTGACCTAGTCCCAAGAAACAGTTACTGAGGGGTATAACTAGAGAACTAGCCATTATTTTAAATCCTTGAAACATATATGTTGATAAGATAAGTAGCTGATAGCATGAATACTCCTCACAGACTCTGACTTACTACATGCCCATAGGATCTAGGTTTCTGTTCATCTGATCTTTAGTTCTGTCTGATCCTGGTTTTGCATTATGTCCATCAGTCAGACCATTTACCTGAGAGAGGAAGGCTTCCACCTGACAAGAAATGAAACAACTCAGATGAATGGAATGTATCTGGTAAACAACTGTTTAAGAATATACTACTTCAGTGCTTCAGAATTTAATGGATTTAAATACTTGTTTTTTATTGTTTTAAAGTGACAAATATCTTAATGCTGTTGGATAAGGATTTGTCAGCAAGTAAAGTGCTCCCTACGACTCAATATAGTCTTGAACTTTTGAATTGTCTGGGTTCACAGCATGATCTAGACAAGGGGGAGGTCCTCCAGGGTACACATCATGATCTAGACAAGGGGGAGGTCCTTCAGGGTACACATCATGATCTAGACAAGGGGGAAGTCCTCCAGGGTACCTGCTTCAAGTCAGTGGCTTTCTCTGGATGCTTGTGTTTCCTCTACCATGAAAACCTGGCTGCCACCAAACAGGTGATATAATATGGATGTGACATTACATAACTAATAGAAACATTCAGTGCATAAATTCTATTGTTATTATTTTTCAATTAATTTCTTCCTTCCAACTGAGTGAAATTTCCTGTTAAATGTTGTTATTCAGAGAAGCAATAACCATTCTCATACCATTTTCCAGTAGTCATCATTTGGGTTGCCTTTGATCTGTGTGTACATCCAATCCAGGTTATCTTTTAGGTACTGATTCAGACGCGTACAGTATGATGTGAGAGGTTCATCACAATATCCTGCCACTGTGTTCACCCAGGCAAGTTTAATGAGGTCACGCGTCAGGTATCCCTCTACTATACCTGCCGCATAAGCTTGAGCATCCACTGATACTGAATCAGTGGTACTTATTTCTAGGAATGACCAACTGTAAATACAAATTAACAGATAACGATCATCTTATATATAGGCTAAATATAAAAACATTTCTACCTTACTTATTGAGTAAAACAACATTGGGACGCTCTAAACATTCAACACTAATTTGTGATTTTTTTTTAAGTTGTATTAGCTAATAGTTAGTGAGGAGGACACCTTTTTGTCACTTGACTCTGGTAGACATTGTTCTATATTGTTACTAAGTGAGAGATGCATCATTAACAAGGAATTGAAAAAAGAAAAATGTGTTCATTGCATGAAAAAAGTAGGCATTTATTAATGGACACACTCCTCAAAAAATAGTCTCTTACTCTCAACCCAACATCTCTTGTCTTGGATTATACAACACACCCCCATAAAAGAACTATTAAATACTTTGATATAATCTTAGTTAAATAACTGATTATAGGTTATACATATAACAGGACCAAGATCTTAATATGCCACACATTATAACACAAATGTTCAGGGTTTTTTCCTGTATTAAATCTACACACATAAGTCCTTAATTAAATTAATTCAATTTTGAAATTTTTGTCTTAAAATCAAATGGGTACTTGTTTATGACATAATGAATGATGTTTACACAAGATGTTTATTTTCAGCAGTTGCTGATACTGAGAATTTTGATCTTCTCATTAAAAATATCCATAGTAACTGTTACGAACATTATGATTTTTCTGGGAATTTATATATAGCCACACAGCTAGTTTTTTTCTAAATTGATTAGCATCTACAGTCAGCTAAAATTTTGAAATTTTGTGGTAGTTGTCACAAAAAAAAAAAAATAAAAAGAATCCTCCCAAAAAATAAACAAATCTATTGTTTTTAGAATTTTTGTATAACAATTGCTTTCCGAATGCCACAGAGTCAATATATGTGTATAAATGTATGTTTTAATTTAATGTTGAGAGGGTATGATTATTTCATGTTTTGCAGAAGAAATTGTGTTTATTTGTTTTAGGTACCAATCAAATTTATGAAATGTCATTTTACTGTATACTTTGTTAACTAGTGTGTACCATTTCAAAGGAATTAGGTTTATTGTGTACAACAGCAAGATTGACCGGCCTCGAGGTACAACAGCAAGATTGACCGGTCTCGAGGTTCGTTTCTTAGAGAGGTAGCTAGGGTTTTTTTTTTTAATTCAGAGCTGAGGCTTAAAAAGAAAAACACGCGCAGTACCTGTATAACTGTAATGACTAATACTAACATGACTCCAAAGGGATATTAATAACTCAGCCTACCCTGTAGAATTTACTTCATTCTTAAACTTCCCCATGGCAACAAAATTTTTGACAATGCCATCGTGTATTGTGAATTTCTGCGTACTTTCATTCCATGTAACTGAAGCGGTCACATCTTCACTGCAGGAAGAAAACGATACAGATATGATCACAATCGCTACAGTTACTAAAAACACCATTTTGGTCTGGGAGGGAAATGTCATATGATTGCTTGTCTCATGATTTGACTTTTCATTTGATTAGAGGAAATTTTTAGAAACGTTCCGAATGAAAATGAAAGTGAAAGCAGATAAGACGACTTGTCAACTATGAAGTGATGTTTACTTAAAGGACAATGCACATGTGTATAAAATCAGTCCTCTAGGTCTATATGTAAATTATACATGTATATAAACGCACAAGGTAAATGAATACTTATTTGACTTCCTATCAAATTACTGTTACAGTTTCTAGTATGTGTTCATCATATGTGTATATCATATGTGCGTTACTCAAATTACTGCCGTTAGAATATTTCATTAACAGAACAGACATTTGATTTAACTTGCTATCTTACACGTACTAGTACCAAGGTATGTGCCTGCAGTCATTACGTTCAACACTTGTCATTAATTTATTTGTTTTTTTTTTAAACTCATACGCTTAAAACATATACTGCTGAGTTGGCCTCTTCTGCTCGTCGGCTAATTGACTGATCGTGAAATGCCTGACATTGTACCTTTTGGCACACTTTTTCATTATGACGTCATGAAGAAATGGCCTATCAAACTTGGATTTACCTGTGACGTCACAAAGAAACTACATAATGGGAGCGGTTAAAGTTGGACCTGACGATCCCTTAATTATGCATCTGCTAATTCTGCGCTGTGCATGTTTTGTGACATTGTAATCACCAGTGTTTATGTAATCACTTCCGTGTAAACACTGGTGCACGTTATGAGGACAGTTCTGTTTTATCTCTGATTGTGTACAATTAAAGAAAATAGACTCAGCCTCTGGTAACAAGGCCTAATGAAGAAGAAAAACAGTAGATCAAGCTAGATCATTTAGTTTACACTATACAGAAACAATATCTGTAGTTCAATTGGCCCAGAGCCAACTATAGTCTCAACTTTTCGTAGAAATCCACCTCATGTCAATTTTGTCCAAAATTATAGTCTGTTTCATTTTTATGTACACTATAACCTCGATAGCGTTGAATAAGCTGATATAGTTGACATTTAGGTGACGCATGGGTACGTTGACATTAGCTATGTTTTTTCTTATTCATACAATTTGATAACAAATAAAAGTTGTATCACCGTATAGAGTAAAGATCTACAAGTGTTTAATGTTATTTTGCCGGTTCTTTTTTCAAAACCGAGTTAACATTGGCAAGTGTATTTAGGGGTGCAAAATAGGCCGACAGCATAGGATATTTATATAGGACTTGATGTCACGGTATACTCTGTCTAGCTACATTTTATAGAGTTGACATGAAACACCCACTCAGGATATAACACATGTAAACAATACAGTAGAGCTGCATGAGCTACTCTGCACCAGTTTCACTGTCACAAGCTTGTGAATGTTGAATGCACAGTAAAAGGTATAAAATTTACTATAACAATGACAATTCAGCATACATGTAGAATCTAACAAAAATGAAATCACATTGATCACAAGTGTTTCATTTCAGTTTTGTTACTGTCAACACTGTCAGCTAAGGAGTAGTTTCCTATATCTCTTTTCACTCACCTGTAAATCATTAACTTTTGCATTTTGTCATGTTAATAGAGCTATATATACAACTTATACCTATATTTGCAAAGAAAATCCCCCTGAATGTCCTTCATAATTTACAATTACGTGCTGAGCTTCGGTTTATTTATAACCTAGATCACAGGTACGTGCTGACGCATTGTATATATAATACATAAACGTTTCTGTTTCTATTTTTATTACAGTATTTGACAGGAAGGTAAATCTGGACGGTTTGTTAAAATCATACGAACAAATTTTAAAGTGTCCATTGGTACGCAGTTTAAAAAGGTGTAATGTTCTTTTAAGTTGTGCAGATTCAAATTTCTTGAAGTGGTCAATAAGTTACAAAATGAGCTATTGTCTGGATAAACCACATGTTTAGATTTATCATTACCTTCCCAACAGTAAATGCTTATTTTTATTACATTATTAGATAGTAAATCAGACTGTGTACTTTTTCCATCACAAGGTGTACCAACTCCTAAGTTGAGTGTTATACTTTATGTAGTACAGATTTAATTATAGATTAAATTAGAAGTTATTCAGGGTATCATAAGTCTGTTAAATATATTTTTAATTTAGAATTAAAAGTCATTCAGTTGGTTGGTTTTTGCTTTATCTTAAATATTTTAAAGGTAGTAGAAGCTATCCAAGGGACATATTTCTGAAAAGTGTTTAAAATGTTTACATGTATGGGCACTTTTCAAGCATGCTTCAGATCTAGACCTATGTCGTCTACATAACAACAGTTACCAATGATTTTATCTAAATCGTATATGCGTACGCACGTTTTTCAAGCATTTTTTAGATAAAGATCTAGGATATTTGTAAACATAACAGACGAACATTTCTCCCATATTTGCAGAATTATCCTCATTATTTGTTTAAATGGTCAGCCTTTCTTCCACAAGGGAGTGAAAGATAAGCGACACACATTTTACCGGAAATGACGCTGACCCAGTTACTGGCATCTAACTGACGTCATAAAATTTGCATTAAATGTGACGTAAGGCATTTGTGGCGTTATAGATTTTATGGTGGTTGATTATGTATGGTGAAGTACAACATCAGTATTTTCAGATATACATGTATTCAGTAATTTTATGTGCTTGATACTCATTAAAGTTGTTTGTTGTCGGCGGCTTAGTGAATAAATCTAGTGGTAGGTTGGCTCTTCTGTGAAATGAGCCAAACGTGATGTTCCACATGGAAAACCATCACAAAACTGCACAAAAACCACATGTCAATGTTTGCAAACAAACTTTTTGGTAATAGTACTTATGTAATTATGCAGACTCATAGGTCACAGTCAGGATCATATGATAATTTCTCCTTAATATCATCAGAAAGGGTTACATAAATGAAGAACACATACATGTACCATAGGCAGATCTAGAAATTTTTGTAGAAAGAGGGGGGGGGGGGAAGATGCAGTCTCCCATGACTAATGTTTAGAATTACTTGGTCCGGAAAGGAGGTTGCAGCAATAAAATTGTTGAAAATGACTTTTCTTTTGGAAAAGCATTCCAAACCTTGCAACTCCCCTTTAAATCCCCAATGCATACCAAACGCGTGTCTTTTATATTTCATAAGTAATGGGCAAGGTAAAAGTTATTTTTGACATTAAGGCCAAGGTCACAAGGTCATTGACTTTGTGTCATTTTAAAGGGTTTCATTAGTAGGGTACACCTCTCAGATTGAAGTCTCTGTCTCTTATGTTTGATCACAGGGCTTTTGGCTCGTTGCCCCCCCCCCCCCCCCCTTTTTCAATTATACCAATATAATAATATAATATTATATTGGTATAACTGAGGGGGCGGGGAGGCAATGAGCAGAAAGTCCTGTGGCTTGATAAAATATGGGCAAAGTCAATTTTAAGTCAATTTTAGCTAATTCTAGCATACTGTAAGGTCATTGACTTTAAGGTCATTTGTTGGAAACAAAATTCTAAATAGCTTAATAAATTTTTAAAAAATGATTTTTATGTCATTTAAACATTGTAAATGTGATCATTTCATGTGAGCTCGATCATGTTCATGGAGACCATGCATGTAAAGTACAATAGATGAGTATTTGTATAGGATTAATTTGATAACGTTTAAATGTGTTAGTCATTCAGATATATATGGAAAGATTTAACACACTATATCTGCCACACTAAGTAAACAAAGTGCAGATCATTGCTCCTTTAGCTAGATACTTCACCACTACAGCATGAGTGCTATATCCTGGATGTGATATGAGTGGCTTGATTCAACAGGATCTGTTAACTGTATTAGAGCCACAAGTCTATAAGACATACAAGCAATCGAGAAACATGTGCTACTGCTGGTAAAATAGGAAGGAAGTGACAAGTTGGTGAGAAAAAAATGTTGACATCAAAATTTAAATCATTTTACATTTTAGATTCGTCTAAATATTTTTCGTCAGGTATATGAGGGACAGGATACTGGTAATTATTGTATTTTAGGTGAATAATATCTATAATACTATATCAAGTATATATCCTGATAGATATTAATGTTGGTTTGTACAATAAAGTTTGGGGTTTTTTTTGTAATATTGAATTGCATAAGCAGTTTGTTGTGATTCCTCTTGTGACAAATTGAAAATTGTTATATGATTAAATAATTTAAAGAGAAATTTTATTGTACTGTATTGTATAATCATTTTTTTCCTTCCTGCATTTAATGTGTAGGGCTTCTCCTACAGGGGAAAGTATTCACTTGTAAAAAAACTGAGTTGCCAACTTACATTACATTTAAGGTTTTTGTTTGTGTTCTTTGTATGATATTTAAACATTAAATTGAGGGGAAGACTTTATATAATTCTCTTCATACCCCCTGCAACAAAGTGGGGGATATATTGGAATCACCTTGTCCGTTCGTCTGTCCTTCCATCAGGTGTCCATAGACAAGTCCTTGTCTGGAGTTTTCTCATTTACCTTTCTATAAGATTGCATTGAAATTTTAGATTTAGTCTTATAACCACTTAAAGTTGTGCATGCACCGTCCATTTTCATCTCTTTGAAGCACTTTATAAACATTTTTGGTGTTTTTGGGGACCTCATTCCCTAGATACAACCTCTAGATAAAACCTTGTCCAGAGATTTTAGCCGAGTTGCAAACCTTGGTTCTTAAATTTGATGTGGGGTGGGCAGTAGGTGTCAGCAATTGGTTTTGGGACTGTAATTCCTACAACTATTAAGGTATAGTAATGAAACCTCACACATATATTCCCTATGAGCCGAAGATGTGTCCTATTGATTTCTGTATCAAAAAGTCAAAGGTCAAGTTCATAGAGCTTTGACGAGTGAAAATGGTTTCCGGACTCTAATTCCTACAAATATTTAGGTATTGTATTGAAACCTCACACACATACTCCTATGAGCCAAAGATGTGCCCTATAAATTTCAGGATCGAAAGGTCAAAGTTCAGGGTCAGAAAGTCTTGAAAAGTGAATATGTTTCCTGACTGTAACTCCTACATCTAATTAGGTATAGCAATGATATAGCAATGAAACTTCACACACGTCATATTTGCCATGAGCCAAGGATGTGCACTGTAGATTGCCATATAGATTTAGGTTCATTAATGCAAAAAGATGTGCATCTCCCATTTTCATCTCTTTGGAGCCATCTTTCAACATTTTTGGGTGTTTTTGCCAGTTTTTGAACTTTGTTCTCTAGATATGACCCTGTCCAGAGTTTTTCTTATTTACTTTCCTATAAATTCTATTGAAATAAATAGATTTAGCTTCATTTTTACATAAAGGTGTGCACATCCTATTTTCATCTCTTAATTTGGAGCTATTTTTAAATACATTTTGGAGTTTTGCCATTTTTGACCCAGACTCACTGTTAGTCTATGAAAAAATTTGTTGTTATTCCACTTTGCTGCTTGGGGGGTGTGTATTTGTCCTGATAGGAGGTTCTAGTTTTCATTGTATACCCCTGACTACAGAGTTGGGGGTATATATTGATCAACATGTTTGTCTCTGTTTTCAGTCTGTAACAATCAGTATTTCTAGCTAATTAAAGAAGAATGTGTCAAATGAAATTTTTATAAGGGAAGTGTGTCTAGATCCAGTAAAAGTGAAACAAACAAATTAGAGTTCGTTATTTATGCCCCGGATTGATAGATTGGGGACATATTGTTTTTGTCCTGTCTGTCTTTGTGTTTGTCTGTCTGTTTTTTTGTCTGTTGTCAACTTTAACCTTGGCCATAATTTTTGAACCGTGAGGAAAAGAGACTTCGTATTTTCACATGCCTACTCAATTATTACTTTTTTCATCCTTTTTAAAAGAGGAATGGTTTGAGTAAAAGTTTTCATCAGTAGCAACCAAATTGAAAACCAATGTACATACATGTGAAGTTGGATTTTTGCTTCTTTCCCTTGCATGGTACATGTACCAAAATTATGGCCCTATATAGTATAAGGGAAATGGAGGGGTCGGCGTATTTTTGATCACCAATCAACTTTTCCCAGCAGTTATTTTACATTGTATGTCATCACGTCATAATTGAACATTTTATTTCTTCCAGTGACCATCATCACCACTCATTGAACAACTTGTAACAGTAAAGAGAAGTGGATGGAGTGAGACAATAATGAGAATCAATGAGAAGAGTTTATCCAAATTTGCCTCATCAGGTGCACCAGCTGACAAAGAGGGAAGTTTATTAAAAAAGGGAGAACTTAATAAAGGATACCAAAAGAGATGGTTTGTACTGAAAGGAAATCTGCTCTTCTATTATGAAAAGCGAATGGATAAGGAACCATTAGGAGTAATTGTATGTGAAGGCTGCACAATAGAACTATCAGAAAACACTGATGGATTTGCTTTCCAGATAGTTTTCCCTAAATCTGGTTGTCGTACATATCATATGGCAGCAGATTCACAAGAAGAAATGGAAGCATGGATGAAAGTGTTGTCTTGCGCTAGTTATAATTATATGCGACTGATGGTGTCTGAACTAAAGCAGCAATTGGAGGAAATTCAGGAGAACTCTAAAGCCATGTTAGTCGAAACAGCCATGAGAGATAGTCATATGATCTCCAACAGATACTCTTCCCTCAGTCCTAAGAACAGTCAGTCAGATGAAATTGTTGACCACCGAAGGGCTAGAATAAATCCTTTTAATGACTCCTCTACCGAATTACTGCCCCCATCATCAGAAGCCTTTGATAAAAAAAGTTCTATGTCAGAAAACCTCATCGATATAGAGCCAGCAACTGTTAGAACAAAGCATAAATCATTTTTGGACATGCATATGGAATATGGGAGGGAGGTGAAGACTTTGAGTGAGATGTGGAGAGAAAGTTTTAATGCACGGCCTGCGTCAGCTTTTGAGCTCCATTCTTAAGTAATCATCATTCTCAACATGACTTAAGGGACAGATGTTTCTTAAAGCAGGAGATGCTGACTCTTTCCTCAGGCACCTGATCTCACTCCCTATTTGGGATTCACTTATTCTCTTAAGTAGATGTTTTCTATTTATATTCCATTTTGGCTGATGTGGTTTGCACTCTGACTTCATGATTTTTGGACTATCATGATTTTTGGACTATGAGTTGACTTTGCCCATCATTTTAACATTATAAAATGTAAATGTTTGCTTTTTGATTTTTTTTCTTGATAGATATGGATTCAGTGTAGCTCAATTAATATTTTCGGTGCTTAATTGGCTCATGACCAAAAGATTCGGTGTTCAACTCATGCTGGTGATGTGTCTGTGTCCTGTCTTTGGAATGAGATAGGAAAAACTAAGTTACACATCCAGTAGACCTAGTCATAATTGGTATCGCACTGCTTCGGTTGGTAAATTCCATGAGTCAATATTCCTGTGTGTTGCATTGAGGTATATCCCATCACCATTTAAGTGCAACAATCTTAGGGTAAGGTAAAACCAGAATCAGATAAATATGATAGATCCATGTATGAGATGTGATGACCTGGCCAAAATGCCTGGTAAAAGTTTAACAGAATTGTGTACTTAGTAAGCTTTGAGAAATTGGAACAACCTCCTTGTCTACGTATTAAAACATAGTTTTGGAATGGGAAATATGACAGCATGTAGGTTTTGCCTTTTTAGGTCACCTGAGCCGAAGGCTCAAGTGAGCTATTGTGATCAATCACCATCCGTCGTCCGTCGTTAACTTTTCACATTTTCGACTTCTTCTCCAGAACCACTGAACAGAATTTGTTGAAACTTGATGAGCATGTAGTACTCATGGTCCCCTACAAGTGTTGTTGTTTTTCGCCCGGATTCATCAACAGGTGGCGCCACCACAGGCAAAAGTAGGTCAAAGAGGGTACCCTCCTTTGACAAACTTCTTCTTCAGACCAGGGGCATACAGAGACAAACCGAATGCATAGGAATGATCTAGAGGGATGTGTGAAGAAGTGTTGTTATCTTTGGTTCTGTTCCGAAATCAAATTTTTGACGGTTTTTTTTACGTTTTTTTGTACTTGGTAGTTTTAATGCAGAAAAGAGGTATTTTTTTCTTTTAGTAAACATTGATGCATTAATTTGGTTTAATTTGATCATTTTGATGGTAAGAAATACTACTGCGAAGAAAATTTTTCAATATTTTATGTTTTGGATTTTTTATGAATTTTTTAAGACTTTCAAGAAAAAGGGGGGTGGGATAATTGGTGTAAACATTTCACAGTTTGAACTTTTTCTTCGGAACCACTTGCTGGAATTCAATGAAACTTGGCATGCATCAAATACTCAAGATCCCCGACAAATGTGGTCATCTTTGTCAGGATCCATGAAAAGATGGCACCACCACAGACAAAAGTAGGTCACAGAGGGTACCCTCCTTTGACAAACTTCTTATTCAGATCGGGTGCATACAGCGACAAACCGACTGCATAGGAATGATTTAGAGGCATATGGGAAGAAGTGTTGATATTTTTGGTTCCATTCCGAAATCAAATTTTTGACGTTTTTTCATTTTTATTTTGGACTTTGTTATTTTAATGCATTAAAGAGTTATTATTTTCTTTGAGTAAACATTGATGCATTCATTTGGTCTCATTTAATCATTTCTATGGTAAGGAATGCTGGTGCGAAGGAATTTTTTCAATATCTCAATTTTTGAATTTTTTATGAATTTTTTAAGACTTCCAAGAAAAGGGGGGAGGGGACAATTTTTCATATCTTCAACTTGATCATCTAGCTGTTCAGGTGAGCGATATAGGCCCATTTGGGCCTCTTGTTTGTTTGTGTTTACAAAAATTTAATATTGGCACATATCTATGAATGGTTGATAGACAGGGTTTTATATGAGAGTAAAACTTGTGACTAGGCCTTATGCTTTTTGTGAAATGTACCAAGATTGATCTAGTGACCTTAACCTTTGACCTGCTTTTGGCCTCTTTGCAAAGCTTCAGTGTTGGCAGTATTAACCAGTGTAAATGTAACTTAAGAACAGTTAGAAAGAGCTACATGTATTTGGTTTTGGTGACAAGTCTGCAATATTTCACACGAGTATTCCTTGTGACAAGACCTTTCCTGTACAGTAGTATATTTTTTATTTAGTGGTGACTATTTCCTTTGACTTTCTAAAATATTAACACATATTACTGCTCTGTGGAGGTGACAAAGTTTCGCAAGCACACCTTGGTTCTGCATCTGTTACAATATTTACATGAACAATGAAATTCTATACTGAATGGTTTGTGAAAGGGTTTTGCTTTGTAACCTCAGTATATTTCTTGGCATACTCTGTAATTTTCTGTATTGTACTGTTTCTTTCTGATAAGTTCATGCTTTGTTCTATAGTTAGGTTACTACATGTACTTCTCAGTGTTTAGGATGAGAGTGAAAACTGACATGTATGATTTGTACCTTTACTGTTTGTTATAAATTGAAAGTACAATATTAGTACTAAGCAGCATGTTTAGTGTTCATTTTAAAGAGTAAAAGGACAAATTTAATGACCCTTAGAGATAAGATTAGAATTTACTTCTTTTTATCTACATTGTAACAGGATTCTGATATCAAACATTAATTTCGCAAAATAATATTTTTATTCGAAAATTAAAGTAATTGTTCCGTCACATGCATATTAAGTATTAAGTGAATGACTGTTTACTTTAAATATAATGTTAACTATGGCATTGATAAGTTAAACAATAATGTTATACAGAAATTAATTTGATATTCATTATGGTATCTTTTTATATCTTCAGATTAAATGACTTGGGAATAAAATGCTTGTTATACCAAAACCTTCATCTTTCATTTTTTAAAATATTTCATGCTAGAACCCTTTTACCTTTTTAGATTCATTTCTACTGAAATTAACTGCATTACCTATGTGTTGAACTTATGCTGGTGAATATATGAATTGGCATGAATGTGGTAAATATATTGTTTGTAGCAAATATTATTATAGGGTCTATCTCTCTTTTATTTTTAGAATATTTTAAGTGATATCTATAAGAAAAAGTGATAGCTTTCATTATTTGTTTGTGTAACAAGCCAATTGAGGTTAATCAGTATGTACATTGCATGTTAATTAATAGAATTTATCACATCTTGTTTACTGTAAACAAATGCATTATCTAAACTTATTGTATGGTTCATGGTATAGACAACTTATGATTAAATGTGTTGTCATTCCATGGACAGTAGAATCATTGTTGTTACTCATACTTACTTAAATAGTAAATGACTAAAGTTTAGGGTTGCCGTACCGATTTCGGTCACATCTACCAATCAATGCATTTGTAGTTTGAGTGTAATATGTCACCAGAAGTAAATATTGACAGGCCATGAATATTGTTCATGAAAGAAAATTAAATTAATTAGCGAAATGGTACAATGTCTGGCATTTGTCAGAATGGTCAGTTATTTAATTATTCAGTGTGGATAAAAATATTCTGAAAGCTCATATTATTAAATTACTTCAACTGATTTAAATTTTCATCTATCAAACCGTATTATACTGTGATGGACATATATCAGCCTGGTTAGCCCAATAGTGAGAGGGTTCATCTTCACAGCAGAAGGTTCTGGGTTTGATTTCCAGGTCCGGCCATGTCTTTTTCTCCTACCTGTTACGTTTGGTTTCTAGCCCCTATGAGTTGCATATTGGTTTGTGCACTGTGAAGGTTACAATCTTTGGGTTGTTGTGTGTTTTGGTAAATTTCCTGGATTGGAAACCCCTGATGAGGGAGGAGTGTGACAGGTGGGTATCAGCCCCTATAGCTCCCATCCATCAGACTGTGTCCAGTCCTTAAAATTAGATTATGGTGATCCAGGCCAAACTGAGCTTTTGAATAAATTTTATGTCTGATATGAAAAAAAATTACACATAATGGATATGCCTTATACTGCACTGTATTGTTACTTATTACACAGCACTAATTTCATGATCACATCCAAGACAATCAATGTCATCATGATCCCAACACAGGCCTTGTTATCTGGTCCATGATACTCAAAATGATCAATATCATCGTGATCCCATCACAGACCTTGTTATCTGGTCCATGATACCCACAATGATCAATATCATCGTGATCCCAACACAGGACTTGTTATCTGGTCCATGATACCCACAATGATCAATGTCATCGTGATCCCATCACACACCTTGTTATCTGGTCCATGATACCCACAATGATCAATGTCAGCGTGATCCCATCACAGACATTGTTATCTGGTCCATGATACCCACAATGATCAATGTCATCGTGATCCCATCACACACCTTGTTATCTGGTCCATGATACCCACAATGATCAATATCATCATGATCCCATCACAGCCCTTGTTATCTGGTCCATGATACCCACAATGATCAATGTCATTGAGATCCCACAACAGACATTGTTATCTGGTCCATGATACCCACAATGATCAATGTCATCGTGATCCCATTATAGACATTGTTATCTGATCCATGATACTCAGTGATCAATGTCATCGTGATCCCATCACAGACCTTGTTATCTGGTCCATGATACCCACAATGATCAATGCCATTGTGATCCCATCACAAATCTTGTTCTCTGGTCCATGATACCCACAATGATCAATGTCATAGTGATCCCATCACACACCTTGTTATCTGGTCCTTGATACCCACAATGATCAATGTCATTGTGATCCCATCACAGACCTTGTTATCTGGTCCATGATACCCACAATGAGCAATGTCATCGTGATCCCGTCACAGACCTTGTTATCTGGTCGATGATACCCACAATGATCAATGTCAGCGTGATCCCATCACAGACATTGTTATCTGGTCCATGATACCCACAATGATCAATGTCAGCGTGATCCCATGACAGACCTTGTTATCTGGTCCATGTTACCCACAATGATCAATATCATCGTGATTCCATCACAGACCTTGTTATCTGGTCCATGATACTCAATGATCAATGTCATCGTGATCCCATCACAGACCTTGTTATCTGGTCCATGATACCCACAATGAGCAATGTCAGCGTGATCCCATCACAGACATTGTTATCTGGTCCATGATACCCACAATGATCAATGTCATCGTGATCCCATCACAGACATTGTTATCTGGTCCATGATACCCACAATGATCAATGTCATCGTGATCCCATCACAAACCTTGTTATCTGGTCCATGATACCCACAATGATCAATGTTATCGTGATCCCATCACAGCCCTTGTTATCTGGTACATGATACCCACAATGATCAATGTCATCTTGATTCCATCACAGACCTTTGTTGAATCAAAATCTGAAGTAAACATTTTACTTGCAATCTTGTTACAACTTCTTTTTTATTATATGTGTACTTGGCGCAGCGAGCGCTGTAAGGTCTGTGATGTGATTGCTATCTTTAAATTGGGACGTCAGCTACAAATAATGAAATTCAACCGGATAGTGTGTGCTCATTTCAATACTTCTTGATATGGTTATTTCTATCCGCCTATTGTGAAGTTGCGCCAATAATGCTTTGTTTGCCGACTTGTCTGATGTACATTTATGCCTGACCGTTAGGTCAACAATTAAATCACTAAGAGATCCTGATATTCTACTATAGATATTAGGTGTTACACCAAGAGTTATACCAATTTTGGTACATGTCTCGTCTTCAGTACTTTGAGTACTTTGATTATCTAATAATATGCGATTTGACATCATTTGTTTGTTGTCTGATACGAGAGATCCACTGGTAAACGCTACACATGTCTCGACAAGGAATAGAATTGAATCTTGGCAGAGATTAGAGAATATGACGAGCTATATATTTGGGACACTCGGGTCCAAATAACACATGGGGCATAGGGTATATGAAGCATAGCGATGACCTTCACTCAGTCCACTTAAATATGCTACCGTAGTCTTTGAATAATTTACAAAATCTTTTTCGCCGTAAGTCTAGTTAAAAGCGATGACATCTGGCTGACTGACCACCTCATATACCTGCGTCCTGCATCTATAAAGCGTCATGACTCCATTACTCTTACCATACACCTGACTAGGTAGGATAATCCGTAGATGATATGAAATTTTAATAATCTACTCTCCTACGATACATGTCGATAGCAACGATCAATCTATACAAAATTCATTCAATAAATCAAAGTGATTTTGTACCGATTTATCATCAACTTTACAAAAAATCTTGAATAGCAAATAGTAAGATCAAAACATGATTTACATGTAAAACGTCAAAATGGAAACAACGATGCCATCGGGCATCCAGACAGAGTAAGCATCTCCTCCCGGTAAGATACATCCACCAAGTATGATTTTTAATCGGATATTAACTGGAGGACATTAAGTCTCCTAAGTTTAATTATGTATCAGTTTTATTATTCATTTAAGATAAATAGTATTAACCGAAATAAAACAATTTCATTTGTTATGACAATTTAATATAGGATATAATGGTGGCAGTTAAGATTATTGACTAATGCTAATCATCATAACACTCGGAAGTTGTCACTCGAGATACATTGAATGTATCAGATATGTATGTACATTGTTCTGTATAGTCGTAATGTGTATATATATGTCAGAGGCGGATCCAGCTTTTTTTTTCTGTGCCACGAAAAAAAAAGAAGGATATGGTCCAAATGAAATGGCAGACAATCGGGGGGGGGGGGGGGCGCTTATAAAAAGCCTCAGTAGATATAGGGTTCCGCCCTGGTGGAGGTGGCATGGAGCGGATCTTGATCTTTTGCATGTAGGTGAAGATAATAAAATAACCAAGTTAATCAGAGTCACGGCCGAGTAACGACGTCAACAAATAACCAAGTTAATCAGTCACGGCCGAGTAACATCGTCAACAAATAACCAAGTTAATCAGAGTCACGGCCGAGTAACGACGTCAACAATTAACCAAGTTAATCAGAGTCACGGACGAGTAACAACGTCAACAAATAACCAAGTTAATCAGAGTCACGGACGAGTAACAACGTCAACAAATAACCAAGTTAATCAGAGTCACGGACGAGTAACAACGTCAACAATTAACCAAGTTAATCAGAGTCACGGACGAGTAACAACGTCAACAAATAACCAAGTTAATCAGAGTCACGGACGAGTAACAACGTCAACAAATAACCAAGTTAATCAGAGTCACGGCCGAGTAACAACGTCAACAAATAACCAAGTTAATCAGAGTCACGGACGAGTAACAACGTCAACAAATAACCAAGTTAATCAGAGTCACGGCCGAGTAACAACACCAACAAATAACAAAGTTGCAAATGTTAGCCGTTATTCAAAGAATGAAACGATACCAACTCTAGCTACGAAAGGACCTCACGTATAGGTTCATGTTTATGTATTTTGTTTTGTTTTGCTTGTTTGTTTTGTTTTGATTTGTTTTGTTTTGTTTTGTTTTTTTTTTTTTTTTGTTTTTTGGCGAGATTTTTGTAGGTCTGTTTTTTATTTATTATTTTTTCTTCATTTTGATCTTGTTTTGTTTTGTTTTGCTTTTTATTTATTTAATTTCTTTTGTTTTGTTTGTTTGTCTGTTTTGTTTTGGTTTGCTTAGTTTTGTTTTGTTTTTTGTTTTTTGTTTTTTGTTTTTATGTTTGTTTGTTTGGGGGGGGGGGGTTTACGGTAATATTAGTGTGTATTTTGACATGGTATGAATGTTCGTGCTCATCTGACATCTAATTGAACAGTAGGCTATATATGGTTTCCTGACCACCTGTACATGGACCGCCGCCTTCCCCGCTTAACGCTGGATCTGCGCCTGTATGTACGTATGAAATGTAAGGATAACGTGATCATTTTATGAATGTATTATATTAAAATCGATATTCAGCGATATGCGACAATGATATATTTAACTTTTATTTTTACATTGACTCCGGTTGGTCCGATCTCTTGAACAAGCCAATCAGGAATATCAAAGTTAGCTTTTAAACATAACATGAATGAGATATTATTATCCTCCTTAGTATTTCAGATAAAATTATGTCGATATGTGCAGCGTATTTCTGTAAGATCTCTCCGTGCATTTGGGGTGCATACATCCTTTAAAACGAGTCGGGGGATGCGCTACGGAGAGTGAGAGACTCGTGAAAATGGGGTGCATAATATAGGCCGCGGCATATGTACATATATCTATACGACATACATATTGACCCCCAACATGCACATATCTATTTACGTATGAAATGTAAACAAACGCGTGTAAAGATACATCAAGTTGAAACAGAGATATTTGGCGGTAGTTTATAACTTGAACATCTAGGATCTACAATGGGATCTAGCCAGTCGTTCCCTATGGTGACACTGAACAGGGACAAGGTCGTGGTTGTTACCGGAGGGAATGCGGGTATGTTTACATTATTTATTCCGTCACGGTACTGCAATATGTACTAGTATAAGCTAGTGCCTGACCTACATGATCTATGTACAACAGCATCGGGTGGTGTACATGTATCTGGAGCAAGATTTTATCGCTATATACATTTATATATTTTAGTTATACATCTCATGCGTTGATCCAGAGGGGTGGACCGGGGGTCTGGACCCACCCTGAGATTTGGCGAAAATGATTTTCCTTTCAGTGTTCTTTCTCCTTGTCAAACAAGTAATTTTATACACAAAAACATACTTGTAGGTGGACAGACCCCTCTCGGAAAATTCACTATCTAGGGGTTTGCCCCCCTGCATCAGGCAATCACTTAGTTGGGGATTCATTAGTGGGAGAGGGAGGGGGAGGGCGGATAGGATAGGAGGGGTGGGGAGGAGAGGAAATAGACATGAAGAAGAGGATGGGAGGGGGAAAGGGCTACATCTTTTTAACACCCTTTCTCATACCAGGAACAGATATGTGAGAGGCTGCATTGATGTCATTTCAACCTGATACTTTTTGATTTGTATGATCTTGATTAGCAGTTATCCGCTCGATACTTTCGAACCGCATTATTCAAAATCAAAATACGGTAACTGACACCGAGCCGCTCCAGATCCGTGAGAATTAGCCAACTCGTCATCGACTTCAGTCTCTTTTCCCATTGTTACTGCCTAAGACCAAATGTTTCCTGAAACGAAAAAGTAGACACTATATATATATATTTCTCATGTGAATATTCGTTCATTTTATGTCTAATTGTTCTCACATGTCAATGTATACTTCGGGAAACTCTTTATTATCGTTGTTGAAGGTGACATAAATATATTTGACCATTTTGATTATATTCTGTCTCTTCTACAAAATAAATAAATTCATTAAGATGTGACAAAACATGCAGTCGTCCACAATTGCTTTATTTATTTCTAATAATCTGATTTTCCATACTGACTTGTCAAACCTTATTGATTATTGGAACACAGCACACAAACTCGCTCACCCAGCCACTCCACACACAAATACACCTACCCACCCACATACACCTACACACCCACAACACAAGCACACCCACTGACTGACATCTACACACAAACGCACAGAAACACACACACAAACAGAAACCTACACCCCCCCCCCACACACACACACAAGTGCACCCAAAATCTGCCCTTCCACCCATACCTAGACACACATATACACACCATTGTGTGACCAGTAGAATGTCGTTGACCTTGACCTCTGTTAGGTTGGTCAAAGTTGAAGACAAAATGAAGTTCAACACTTAATTAAAACTTGCATATTTCTAGGATATTATTTTATAATAATTATCTAATTATTATTTTCAATCAGAGTTTATTTAGTTTTATCTTCTGCATATACGTGTTAAGGGATCGGCTACGAGGCAGCAAAATGGATAGCTATGATGGGAGCCCATGTCATCATTGCATGCAGATCGGAAGAAAGAGCTACAAAGGTACATATATATAGTCAAGTAAATAAAGCATAAAAATACACAAAACCATAAATATTTTAATCATATTCCTATCATATATCGTAATAGAAATAGAAAATTATACGTGACCAATAATTGAAATTTCATAAATGATGTTGTATCATTATTATTGAAGTATCAATGAACAAAGACACCAAAAAAAAAAAAGGCTGGTTTAGGGTGCATTGACCGTTTTTGAATTTTTGTGTCAAACCCCCCAAGTGAAAGATAATTTTAAGCATTTGACCAGAAGTCCCTACGGAAATATATTGTTACTAGTGTAATAATTTGAAAAATTAAATCTATATAATAACATCACAAAAACGTTCCTTTAAAGTACAGTTGCGATACCGACTTAGGACGGTCAATTGATGTGACAAAAGTCAATCAATTGGTGTAGTTAAACGTTTTATGGGGCCATCTTTCCACTCATCACAAAAACTGTAAATAATCCCCCGTATAGAGGCGAAGATCAACAAGTTTCTCAAGTTGAGAGGTTTTTAGAATAAACACTTATAGTAATGGAGAGTAATACCAAGACATGATATGATATTATATCTTGGTCTTACTCTCCATTACTATAAGTGTTTATTATATATATATATATATGAGTTGACATCAATATCCTAGCTGCTCTGCGGATCTGGAAGCTGCCTCAGGTCATGGATCCATAGAAGTCCCGACCAACAGTCAGAAGGGACGAGGTTAAAGACTTTCTCATCTAAAACAGGTTTTAGAGTTTTTATCGCAATTTTGATGCCAAAAAGAGAAGGAAATCTGTTGTGGTTTTTCCACATATATTCATATATCATTTTAAGTATATTCCATTACACCAAACACATTTCTGATTTACAATTTGATATGCCGTTTTAACCTATTCAGATATATATTTTTTACCCATTTAATTGTACCAAAAAATTTTTAATATCTATTTACGTGCGTGTACATGAATTTATATTTAAGGCTATAGAAAAAATGAATGCAGAATTATTGAAAGAAAAGGAGAATGGCACCCCAGGATTGACTGATACACCAAATTTAGACGTAACTTTCATGCCCCTCGATTGTGCAAGTCTGAAATCGACACAAACTTTTATAGACAATTTTAAGTCTCGGGAAAGCAGATTACATCTGTTGTTATTAAATGCTGGGATTGCCCTGCATGACCAAGGTAAATGTAAACAGAACAAAGTACTTTATTGCTGTCAAATGTACAATTAAAGAAGAGGAACGCCTTAGTATCTAGCAGACATTCAAGTGATAGCATGGCCGTAATCCGGAGTTAAGGTTGTCATAGGGTTTCACCATAACTTTGCAAACGGTCACAAATAATCTGTATAAAGCTTCAAACGATTAAGTGGGTTTAACATTTTGAAACTATACTGTACTGCGTAATAGTTTGTTAAAACTTTATGAATAAAATTCCATTCAATTTTATTTAATTTTCTAAAACTTGCATTAGTTTCATCTTACACAATTTCTTATATATGATTTTGTTTTTTTAATTCCACAATAAATGTGAGAAAATGTGTTGATATTGTAATATTTCTTTGCAGAATACACAGAGGATGGAAATGAAATTATGTTCCAGGTAAGCGTCGGTAACCGACCTATCTCCATTACAACTATTGGTCCACTCAGTCTGGAGGCCGATATAATGTTTTGCTGCAAAGGAAAAGCCCTAAGGCATCTATCTGTCTTCCTTCCAACGTGATAGATTAGGAAAACCATGAACACGATTGCAAAAATGTACCATTAACACCATTATCGTCTCAATGTCATTTATTAGTTTCAATTTCGTTAAATTAAATCTGATATATGAATGATAAAAGTGTTTTTAATCGATTGCGAACTGTGAATGATAACAATGACGTAAAGGGACCTTCCATTTAAGTCCTTGGTCAATGTTTGGGTTTCTACCACAAATATTGTAATGAATTTAATATTCACAAAACACATTAAGCTTGGAAATTGTGCGTTACTTATAGCATGGAATATGAAGTCAATGATACGTTGTTGCTCTAAGATTTGAATATTTTTTCTTTAGTTTTATATATTCATGGAGTGCACTTTTTGCATTAAGGATTCATGATTTTCATTTCAAAATTTATTCACTGATACAGATAGCCGGTACATAATAATGTAGACATCTTTCTTTGTCATGCAAAAGCAGAAGTTTTGTATGTTTATATAATACAATGACAAGGGTAGTTTTATTTAATTCCTTTAAAAATGGCATAACTTACTGATAACAAAGATTGGTATAGAACTGATTTTTACAAATTTCAATCTCATTTCGTTTGCTGAAGGTAAACTATTTGAGCCAGTTTTTGATATCGGCCAAGTTACTTCCTATGATGAAAGAGTGCGGAGAAGACTGCAGAATTATACTAGTGTCTAGTGATGCTCATTTAGTATCAAATTTCGATATTAATAAAATCCAGGGGAAAGAATATACAAAGGCAAACTTCGATAGAATGCTTTATTACGGGAAATCAAAATTATATCAGGTAAGATTACATCTAAATTTGATGTATGTTTTTTCTGTATTGCTGTAAATTGTACTATTTTATTTTTTATTCATTTTTTTCTTTCTTTTGATTAGTTTAATCTTTAATTATATGAATGACTTTGATAAGAATACACGTATTTCCTGCTAAATCAGTTATAAATGTAGAAATGCTTAGAAATTATTTATTATTCGAAAGATTTTTCATTATGTGCTTGTTCCTGTTGTTTGATTTGGATTTTATCAATATTTTAACATTATTTTTAATGGATTGTATTTGTCGATTTATAGATCATGCAGATGTATTCACTAAACAGAAGGCTAGCAGAATCTAATATTACCGTGAACTGTATCCATCCAGGTATTGTAGAAACAGAAATAAATAGAAACTTCTCGGATTTACAACGTTGGAAATTATTTTTTCGTTTATCGAAACTAATTGGTACGTTTCCATGAATGACCACAACAATACATGATTGCATGTTATGACAATTTATAAGATAGAACCATACAACATACTGTTACGGGTCAGTCATTTGTCGAAGTCTCGCTTGGTGTTTATCAGTTACACTGCTATCTGTAATATTTGCGTTCATTTCAAGCTCATTAAGTTTAATTATGCTACCGAAAAAATTTAAGGTAACATGAAGTCAATATCGTTTCTTCCGTCCGTCTGTCCGTCTCTTCATTCATCGGTCCGATCTTCTATCTTAAAAAATTATCCCAATAGAGTTTTATCATATTTCACACAAATGTTTCATGTGATCTACGTATTGCAAAAGGTTTCGTATCTCATAAACCATCATATTAATACAAAGGTTTCTTGGGACAAAGTTTAAGACAAAACTCTCTCAAGGTCAAAGCCTTAAACAGTAGTAGTAGGAAAGTCCATATTTACATTTCATGGTAATCCTACAGACAAATTGTCATTGATTCAGTTCTGGGAGTACCCTTTAGCTTTACTGAAATTTCATTTATTCATGGTGTTAGAGTTATTCTTCTTTAAGCATAGTAATAGTCCCAGGAAATGCGAATTTTCAGGCTTTTTAAGCCTCTGTATAAGTCTCTGTAGTGTCTATTGTATTATGTATCATTTTTACTATTAAGCTACAAAAAGAACCATACTCGGATCTATTTCGAAATCCGAAAGACAATAAACTTCAATCAAAAATTCAGAAGAAACGTAGACGGCACAACGGACTGCAAAACTGATAGTTAAATATAATTACTCAAGTTTCACTGGTCCTGCTCCATCATAGAGACTAAGCTTATATTGAAGAAGATTGAGCAAGTTTGGGTAATTGAATGTTTTGATGATGACCGTAAGAGATTAGTTGTGGGAATGTAAACTGCAGAAAAATACGAAAAATGTTACCTAAGGCACACTGAATAAGTAATGAATAAATAACTTTTGAAACAGACATTAAGCGAAATATGGGAATGTTTATAGTAATACAAAATGAACAGAATACAGAATAGTACTGTAATCTATGTGTATATAAAAGAATGAGGAACAGTGGGTAAAATGGACAGAGGAGGAAGGTGTCTGGTGTCACAGACCAGTATGCGTAAAATTCGCGGAAAGATGGCATTAAGCGTGGTTTTTGATATCGTATATAATTTCATGTACCGGTAAAGTGATAAAGTAACAAAGACAAATATTCATTAATTTGATTCTTTTATTCACAAGCACGTCACACCAAGATCTGTACATTTTTTTTATAAAGTAACGGCTTCTGTTTGATGCACTGTAACTAAGCCTTTTGCAAGTACCTCACCGATATAGTTACGCCAGCTGATATAGAACACGAAATCACTGCTAAGTAGCTAAGTAAGCAATGAGATTAAGACAGACAATTATGCTAACTATATATAGCTATAACTATACAACTATATAACTAGACATAACTATACGCCTGCGGATTTATATTTTGATGGCTGATCTTTTCATTGTTTGATGATCTGGGTTTCAACTTACTTATTCGATTATTTCAGTATTGTCATCGTTAAGCAAGAATGTGTGGTTCTTGATGGGCATGTAAACCTGTTAACCACCCCATAAAAATAATGTCTCTCAAATCAAAGTGTTAAGTCGACTTATTACATATTTTGAAAATTTTATCAATAGTTTATACAGAAAGTCTCCGGGCTGATATAAAGCCATAAATGCCCGCAGACTTCATATCAGCCCGGAGACTATTTCCAGCTATATGACGTCCTACTTATTTTTGACGTCATACCGTACGCAAACAATCATGGCGGACAGTTCTATTAACGAAAATACTTCTATATATAGAATTAAATATAGATGGACGGTTAAATATGTAATAAAAAGGTTATTGGCTGAATACGACGAAATATGACCGTCCTCGGTCTTTGAGCGGATGCTTTACCGCTCAAAGACCTCGGGCGGTCGTATTTCGTCGTATTCAGTCAATAACCTATAAGTATCAAATGCCTTATAATCAAATATTTCTGTGAGTAAACGAAGAAGTACAGAATAGTAATGCATATCTCGAAATCCAAGGAATTAATAGACAATTTTGTGTACAATGTCATATTCAGACAAATGCTAACCCTAATTAAATTGAGTTCAGACCGGTTACCACGGACGATTAAGCATCCCTTGATTGCATGCAACATCCGTCGAAACAGTCCTACAACAACTCTTCAAGTTATATACGCACATGAGCACATGAAGGAGACAAATGTCTGTATGTATACATATATGAGGCCTTGTAAATACTGGGCTTGCGCTAAATTATGTAAGGCCATCGATTTTTTTAAATTTTGATTGATAGTATTTATTTGCAATTTAAAAAATTAACAGCAGATAGTTATGATTCCTATGGTTACTGAACATCAAGTAAACAATGCCAATTTTTGGTATACAGAAGCACCTTTTTTGGACCTAAACATTAAAATAATTAACAATACAATTCATATAAATATTTACGACAAACGTGACGATTTTTTTTTGTTTTCTATTGTAAATTTCCCTTATTTGGATGGTGATATGTAGACTTCCTCATATGCTATTTATATATCTCAGTTGGTTCAATTTGCGAGAGTCTGTGCAAACGTTTTGGACTTTCATACAAAAACTTAACAAATGACGTTGAAACTTTAAACTCAGGGTTACAGGTATCATCAACTTATAAAAACCTTTGGAGTGTTTATGTCATTCAGAACTTTTATAAACATTTGAAAAATGTTACTTTTCAATAGTATGTATCCAATGGAATTTCCCATCTCAATTTTTACGATAATTTTGTATACAGACTTTGAAGGGACTACGGTTTCGATAATTCTATCTCATCGGGTTACAAAAAAGTTAAACGCCTTCGTCATCAATTACATGACTCGGTGATTACCAGAAATACTATAAGTCTTGTATTGGACCCCTCTACAGCCTTATACAAACTTTTACTTTAACGTTGCTTGCCGACTAAGAGGGCGATGGGGACGGGCCTTGTTGAAACATTTTGCAGAGGAGACATTGTCCTGACCCTGGTCTCCTCTCACATTCAGTCGGGATTCCGACAGATTAAGATCGCTTTCAGATCGGCAGAGGACGGTTTACGCGTGTTGATGTCAATTTATTTATATATTTTTGATATCTTGGTCTTACATTGTATAACTGTACATGTTTATATATTATGACTTTTCAACTTGAGAAATATATTGATACTTGTCTCTATTATTTATACAGTTTTATATATATATATATATATATGTGTGTGTGTGTGTGTGTGTGTGTGTGTGTGTGAATCAGATTTTCATTTTTTTTTGTTTGCGAAGATTTAATATTACTAGTATTTCGAGACAAGTATTAATTTGTCGCTTTTAACCGGTTTATCTGCGATAATTATTATCTGATTATCTCAAAGAATATCTTTGAACTTTAATTTTGATTATTTTATGATTTCAATTAAAAAAGCCTGAGTCACTGAGATAAATTGGTGCGAAATACTGATTTGAAGCTTAAGAGATGTTTAATTCGATAAGTGTAATTGTGTGACTCTTTGCTCTCTTTTCAGAGTTAGGTATTATCATTCTGTTAACAGAAATAGTCCCATCGGACATTGGACATATTCATACTGTTATATCTATATTATTGAATGTTATATGTTGTAAAAAAGTCCAGCGGTTTAGAGGAAAGGGACGTTTACATAACATTATGCTAAAATTTGGGTAGAAATTGGGAGGAGCGGGCGAATGCCCTCTGAACCCACAGTTGTATATCTTATAGGTGTTTCAAAGACGCCGTACGAAGGGGCCAAAACTCTAGTCAATGCAGCAATCAACCCCCAGTTCAGAGATACACGAAATGCTTATCATAAGGACTGTAAAGCGAGTACATCAAACTCTACATCCAGGTAATTTTTAAACGTAGGAGAATCTTGTCTATAAGAATATTAGGGGGGCGGGGGTGTTTGCATCTATTGTTTATTTTTGGGTTTTTGTTTATTTTGTATTTAAGTTTGTGTTTGGTTTGTTTTGTTTTAAAGTTTATTTTTGTTTTTTTCTCATTAGTTTTTATCTCATTATTTGTTTTCTTTAAGTTGATGATATTTATCGTAACGACGTCAGACTGTCCCTTACCGTAACGACGTCAGACTGACTCTCATCGTAACGAAGTCAGACTGACTCTCATCGTAACGACGTCAGACTGACTTATCGTAATGACGTCAGACGGACTATTATCGTAACCTTATCGACCTGACTATTATCGTAATGTTTGTAGATTATCTCTTATCGTAACAACGTCAGACTGACTCTTATCGAAACGATGTTAGAGTGACTCTTATACAAACAACGTCAGACGGAATCTTCGCGAAACGTCAGACTGACTTTAATTGTAATGACGTCAAGTTGACTCTTTTCGTAACGACGTCTGGGTGACTCTTATCGTAACAACACCAGACTGACTGTTATCATAACTAAGTGAGACTGACTCTATCCGACTTGGATATTGACCTTCCGACTTCGTCACAAACAAGGCTGACCTACGCTAGTTGGGTAGATAATAATGGTGATGGTGATGACGATGACGGTGATAACAGATAGGTAGGTAGATAGATAGATATATAGTGGATCTAAAACACGCCAAAGTCTACATTTACATGTGATCTAAGTTTTCACTGTCATATTCCAAAGAAAAGACGCCTCCAGATAGATAGATAGATAGATAGATAGATAGATAGATAGATAGATAGATAGATAGATAGATAGATAGATAGATAGATAGATAGATAGATAGATAGATAGATAGATAGATAGATAGATAGATAGATAGATAGATAGATAGATAGTAGGTAGATAGATAGATAGATAGATAGATAGATAGATGTACGGACCAGCAGACAGGCAAAGCAATTGTTTTACGTTGGGAATATTTCACATTTCATATAAAAATCAATCATTTGCGTTTATCGCCTATCAGATTATTTTTCTTCTTTCAGAAATACCAAATACCAAGAGGAATTATGGAATTATACGATGGAATGCTTAAAGGATTATTTATCCATTGAAGACATAGAGAAGATCTGACGCTGTAGATAGTTTATAAACATTTGTACAGAAAAGCAAAGCATTTTTTTTCAAATGAAACTTTTAAGACTATCATGGTACGAGTTACTTTTTATATCTGTATAAGACCTACTTGTTACTCTACATTACCCAGTTTTCCAATGAAATTGTGTTACCATAAAGATGTTATATTCCAGGGTTCTGAGGAACAAAAGAACATTTTTCAGAAATCGCGTATGCAGGTCTCTTAAGTTTTACAGTTTCTTATGAATATTTTATTACGAAATCATTTCATTATTTTTTGTAGACATTAAATGATAAACATATTGAAACTTTATCACTAACTCGTCTAAAGACGGGCAGAACACGGATGATTTATGTTGATGTCCCTTAACATATTTTTGATACTAGCATATTAGTCCATAGAAAGTTTCGTTATATAATTTTCATGACCTCTCGGCTTGAGAACTGCTGTCTTTATCTACATATGGAGGATTTTCTATAAATTTTCAAATGTAAGTAAATCTATTTTGCAGCTATTGTGTTTGGTGGTAGCTTGGCGCCCGTCAACTAGTTAACTACTCCAACTGAGCGACGTTTGTTACTCTAGTCGATATCGTAAATGTACATGTAATGCAGCTGTATGTTTTTGTAATATCGTGTTCTGTGTATAGTTTACAATCGTTATGCTTTATGTGCAAGCCCTTGGTGATTTGCGTCATGCTGGTTGGTCAGATGTTTTTGTTTTCTCCGTTATTACTTATATTTGCCTATTGATCATGGAAAACTTTAGTAAGATGTATTTGGTGTAAATGTAAGATATGAAAATAACTCTCATAAGACATAGTATGTTAGTGTTGCCAATCATTAAATACATTTTGATCTGTGTATGATTTATGTATTTGTATATACTAACCTAACCTTACAATAATGATAGATGTGCAATATGTATAACCATCCAAGTATATACGTGGTTTGATTATGTTACGTTGCTGTACCGTAACAGAGGAAACGAAGACTTTAAGATTTTATATAAATCGGTAGGAAGTGTAGTTCGATCGTTGGAAATGTACTTTAGATAACTTTCTATCAACATCAGCCATATATAACATGATTCATATTGATCATTTTCCGTCAAGATTTGAACATGCCTATTATTAAACAAAGTATAACTGTTTGTTACTTGAACCAAATTGGGGAAATTATTCGCCTTGGTTGTTTTATGCAAGTTCACATGTTTGTTCTGACTTTCAATAATCAGTGTTTCACACTATCATTGTTTTAGCCGAGTTGTAAAACACAATGTAAAACTTGGTCTTTAATTTAATGTGGGAGGCGTCAATAATTGGTTTCCGGACTATACAACTATATAAGTATAGTAACTTCATATACATACCTCCCAGAAGCCGAGGATGTGCTGTATTGATTTAGGAATCAAAGGCTTTTCATGATTGTTTTTTGATATGACTATGCAGCAATTTCATTCGTTATATCATCTGTATTTCTTTTTGTTATTTGAACCCCTTAAGGAGGAATGTCATTCTACAATTACACGTAATTCATGTATATATTGCAATATTCTCAACAAGTTGATTAGATCCTTCTTATTTGCGGATTTCTGGCCGCGTAAACGCGAAAAGCGATGAGTCTTAGTTGTAATCATATTTCAAATCGTTTAAAACAATTTATATAAAAAACGATTTATAATGTTGCAGCTTCCTTAACACACACACGAACACACACACACACATACCCCCCCCCCCCCCACACACACACACACACACACACAATTTCCAAATCCGTCGTAGAAATCCGAGTTCAAAATTTATGAAAGTGAAACACGAAGAAGTACCGAAGTGTAAACCATATCTCATAGTCCATGGAATGAAAGGACAATATCGGTATAGTGTCATATTCAGACCAATGCGAAATATGATAAGGTATATGCTTCAAAATGATAAGAATTCGTTTTACAGAGATTGAAGTCGCGTCCGCTTACTAGTTTTAAAGTCGTGTCCGCATGCTAGGTTTAGTAAGCTCCTAATTTTAAACAGGTGTGATAGCTTTAGAACTAAAAGTTGCAAAGACGCTTGAAAGATGAGATCACACAAATTATTCTATCGTTTCAATGATTTAGCAGATTCAACACAAGTCGATCCACAGCAGTTTCGAGCACATGCTTTTTTATAGTCACTGTTTATCAGTCTGTCGTTTATTTTGCACACCTTTGTCGTCTGCACGCCTGCTACTCTAGCAATGCCTATCGCAATAAACTATCTGGGTTCATATCCGCCACCCCATTCAGAACAACCCACTTATTATCATTATATTAGTCATATATGTTTTATATATTAAAACCCAACTCCAAGTTTAGGCATAGAATCTGCATCGCACTGTATACATTACAGTTTGACCCAACGTGTTCTTGAGATCTGTGATATTTTAAATTTTGCCAGGCATCTGTTTCACGCACTTAAGCTTGTAACTGAGTACAAACATACCTTAAATTTCTCTCATTAACCAATCAGAATTCATGTTACTTATATTTTGTCTTTTTACTTATGCATTGTTAACAAAAGTATGTAAAGATACACAAGTTTCGAGCTGACAAAAATAGTTGGCTATAGTTTACTCTTGAACATCTACAATGGGATCTAGCCAGTCGTTCCCTATGGTGACACTAAACAGGGACAAGGTCGTGGTTGTTACCGGCGGGAATACGGGTATGTGTACATTATTTATTCCGTGCTGCAGTATGTAGTTGTAAACCAGTACCTGACCTAGATCTATGTCAAAGAGAATCAGGTTGTGCATCTGGAACAAACTTTTATCGATATATACATGTGAATATTTATTGGTCAAGAAACTCGATGATGATTATTTCCTAGAATTGAAATATTACAATCTTCAGTGATGTTATTTCACTTTTAAATATTCAAATTTAATATCACAAAATGCGCATCAGTGCAGAAAGTTTTAGTTAACTGGGTCATCGATTTTAGTAATGTTTCCTTATTGTTTCTGCCGATGATCAGTTGAAAAATTATTTGTATTTAATGAAAATGTACTATCATTTATTCCAATATTACATCCATCAATTGAACCAATAAATATAAACGTATCAACTTCTTGGTATAAATCAACATGTCTACTTTTATCTACTACCGAGGGCTAAAGTGAATGCGAAATAATGCTTCGGTGTACTTTTCATAAAGGAAACGACTGGAAAATCAAATTATTGATAAAATAAAATCAATTTTAATGATACCGAAATTAAAGATAATCATTAACTAAATTCAACTTTCATGGATTTGTGTATCTTTTACTTCTGATGAACTTAAGTGTCAGTTACAAAAAGAGTATCAATATTCGACAAGTTTCCATTTGACAAATCAAATACATTTACTAGTCTTTTATCCGACAAATACAATTTTTAATGAAAAGGACAGCATCTACAAAAATAGAAAATGACGTGAAATATTTGTTTACTTTCTATACATTAAACATTTACTAAATATTCTTAATTCAGTATTTTAATACATTTATGTGAGAATGATGTGTTGTTACAGGTGTGTGTATCTCGTATTATTTGCTATTTAAGGATATATGTTTCCGCCCTGATAACTTGCTAACAGGAAGTGTTACACATCGTGAAATGTATAAATCGTGAAGTTAGATAACGATACGTATGTTTGGGCACCCGTAAACCATTGGAATGGGGTTAGTTATTTCCTATGTCGGTATCGTAACCACAGCACAATCGAATATATATATATATATATATATATATATATATATATATATATATATATATATATATATATATATATATATATATATATATATATATATATATATATATATATATATATATATATATATATATATATATATATATATATATATATATATATATATATATATATATATATATATATATATATATATATATATATATATATATATATATATATATATATATGTATATGGAGCTCGGGTAGCTTAGTGGTTAGAATGTTAGAATGCTAGGTGATTCGGTACCATAGGTCGTGGGTTCGAGTTCCAGTCGGGGAACGAATATAAGTGAAATATAGGGTGCACAGTTAGCTGTGTGTCTTTGTGCTTTATTTGTTTGTCTAATTTGTATTTATTTTCTATAGGTATTTCTTCGGAGATCGAAGGTCCATAGTACTCCCAGGTGTCTCATTGATTCTATTTGTGCTTTATATGCTTATCTCTCTTTCAGTGATGTATTCTCTCAGAGGGTCCGCCTGCGTTTAAGTCGAGTAAATTCCTTCACTTTCCGCGGCCGTGTTGTCATGCATGCGATTAGCTAATGATTGGCTATTAAAGCTCCATTTTTGTGCAGCTCGGGTAGCTCAGTCGGTTAGAGGGTCGGATGCATGACAGCTAGATGATTCGGTATCATAGGTCGTGGGTTCGAGTCCCAGACGGGGAATGAATATAAATGAAACATAAGGTGCCTTGTTAGCTGTAGTGTTTCTTTATTTGAATGTCTAATTTGTCTTTATTTTCTAGGTCCATAGTACTCCCAGGTGTTTCACTGATTCTATTTGTGCTTTATATATATATATATATATATATATATATATATATATATATATATATATATATATATATATTATATATATATATATATATATATATATATATATATATATACATGTGTATATCTTAATTTATACTTTTAGAGCCGTTATAGCTTCTTTGTGTACATATTCAATTCATTTTCTGCCAAATTGGTTACATGTTTCAACATGTTTCAATGTAAATTTTCGGTACAACTGCCCACTGAATATTATAAACTTACTTGATCATCCGTCTTCATGATGACGATAAGATAGAAGTTCATATGTGAAATTCCATAATTACTATAAAGCAGATAAACATATTAAACGGTTTTAGTTGCATTTATTTACAATTGCTCTTATTGTTTATATTACAATTAGATTCAGAATTTTACTAGCTTTGTCTTAAAAGTATCTCTATGCAAGATCATTGGAACACAACATATACAAACACACTTACCTCAAAGACACATACACAACAGAATGCCGTTGTCTTTAATTTTTGATATGTAGGTAAAATTCCAAGAGAAAATAGAAGACATCTGACAAAGCTGTATGACACAAATCACCAAGGACATACACACAAAACATGATAATAATAGAATGTACACGGAAAACGACATTACAAAAATATTCGATTGTGCTGCGGTTACGGTACCTACTTAGGACGGTCAGTTGAAGTAACAAACGCCATTCAATTCATGTGGTTAATAGGTTTACGGGCGCCCACCTTCCCACCCACCGCAAATGCAGCACAATCAAAGGACACACATTCAAAAATTTATAAATAGTCCTCCATATAGTCAACAAGGATCAACAGGTTTCTCAAGAAGAGATGTCAGAAAAATTTTATTACATACGTAACGTTTATAGAATAATATGTGGCTATATATGCAAGGCGACATCAACATAAGGTTTAATTAGTTTTGTCGTCTGCTGCGATTGATATATATATATATATGTATTTAGGGATTGGCTACGAGGCAGCAAAATGGATAGCTATGATGGGAGCTCATGTTATCATTGCATGCAGATCGGAAGAAAAGGCTACAAAGGTACGTAAATAAAAATGTAGAAATAGTCAAGAAAAATACATCATGAGAAATACTTTAACCTTTTCACTGAAAGGAGTTATCGATTGAAAATATGTTAATCATTTGCGGATTAAAAATCCCAGACATAAAACGCGATCAGTTTTTTTTTTTACTTATTCAATTAAACCATTATTAATATGTGTCTATATGAAAATATATCTAAGGCTATAGAAAAAATGAATGCAGAATTTTTGAAAGAAAAGGAAAAAGACATCCCTGGATTGACTGATACACCAAACTTGGACGTAACTTTTATGCATCTCGATTGTGCAAGTCTGAAATCAACACAGGATTTTATAGACAATTTTAAGTCTCGGGAGAGCAGATTACATCTGTTGTTACTGAATGCTGGCATTGCAATGCATAAACAAGGTACATGTAAGCAGAAAATGTAGTTTATTACTGTCACCGTATAACTTAAAGATACAATGATACAATGATACAATGACACGTTTAGGTTGTCACAGGGTTTCACCATGATTTTTTGATAACGGTCTCCAATGATCTTTATGTATTGTATAGCTCCATGGTGACTTCTGCCACATAGCTGAGCCAGTAACTCCTTCTTTTTTTCTTATATAAAATTTATGAGGACTGAGAGTGTAAACTGTATAACATTGTCAAATTTTACTGTATCATAATCAAAGGTAGGTAATGAATTTAATAGTGGGTTGTGAAAACTTTAAGAATATAACTCATTAAACTTTTTGAAACTTACAAATTTTCATTGCATTTATTTAACAATTTCTTGTTTGTGTCTCCCTTATTCATCTTCCTATAATAAATGCGCATATGATGCACCAACTTTTTCACACGTTTATATGTTCAGATATGTATTATTGTAATTTTATTTGGTAGAATACACGGAAGATGGAAATGAAATCATGTTTCAGGTAAGCATCTTTACTGGCCCTGATCTCTCCTGATCTGATTTGCTGCAAGCTGACAGATAAGGACTTTGACGCAGGTCTAGGAAAAGGATAGCTTATCTGGAAAAGCCCAAAACTTTCACCTTTCTTCCTTCAGGTATCGATAAGTCTGAACATCATTGCAAGAAAAAGCTAAAAACGAACGTTACTTATAGCGTTGAATATGAAATTGTGCATCCCTCATTTTTGTTAGATTCGTAAATGGTGTCTATGGTTTTATAAACTCAACTGGGTTTTTTCCCTTGATTTTCCTTTAATCTTACGACAGCTTAGAATTTATTCATTTATATAGAAGCCTCATTCTAATTGTCCAGATCAGTTCTGCTTTAAAAACACTATAACTATTATCATAACGAGGGTAATTTGATTCAATAAATCCTTTAAAATGACATAAATTACTAACAAAAAGTACAGTATGAAGTATTTTCAGAAAATGATGTAGGATTTCCATCATATTTGGTTTGTTTGCTGAAGGTAAACTATTTGAGCCAGTTTTTGATATCAGCCAAGTTACTTCCTATGATGAAAGAGTCCGGAGAAGACTGTAGAATTATACTAGTGTCCACTGATCTTCACATAATATCCAGCTTTGATGTTGACCATGTCCAGGGGAAAGAATATACTACGGCAAACTTCGACCGAATGCTTTATTATGGGAGATCAAAATTATATCAGGTTAGATCAGGTGAACGAAACACAGGTTGGTTTTCGATATTGTTTTCAATTTGTTTAAAATTCAGGAAAAACGTATGCTTTATACACGTTAAGAATGTATGTTTGTTTTGCTACATTGATTTAGAAATGTAGAAATTCGAAAAGAATAATATACAGATGATGGATAAATCCAAACCACAAGTCCAAAAATCATGAAACCAGAGGACATACAAAATCAGTGAAAATGAAAAACAAATGGAAAATAACAAAATATGTCTACTTGAAGAGCATATGTGAACCCCTGTGATGGAGTGAGATCAGGTGCCCGGGGAAAGTGAACATCTCCTGCTTGCTAGCAACACCCGTCACATATACCCAGTAGAAAGAGTCAAATCGTGTGAATTCCATATGTATTTATATATGGAGAAGAATAATGTTTGGTTTTCTTTTTTTGCGTTTTTTAAATTGCTTCATTTGTTGGACTATAGATCATGCAGATGTACTCATTCAACAAAAGGCTAGAGGGTTCCAATGTTACCGTGAACTGCATCCATCCGGGTATTGTAGAAACAGAAATGGATAGAAACTTCTCGGACTTACAACGCTGGAAAGTATTTTTGCGTTTATTAAAACTTATCGGTAGGTTCTTATATACAAATCCAACGACACATGGGTTTTGATTGATTGATTATTTTTTTGTCGCTTCAAGATTTCACGTATATGATGACGGCATCTGCCTGATGCATTGCATACAAATTTAGACCCACCCTAAGCAGTGAGGGATCTTTTACGAGACACGGGACCTCGGTTTTTGTCTCATCCTAGGACGGGAGTCGAACCCGGGACCTCTCGATCACGAGCCTAGCACCTTATCCACTAGGCCACACCGCCCTCCAACGACACATGGGTGCATGTACCTTATAAAACTGTATATTTGACAGAACCTTACACAGCTGTAGTAATGGGCCACAAACTGTGATATGCTGAAATGTCTTAGAAGTATCCATCCTATTGCTGCATCCTATTTCCTTTCATTTCGAGCTCATTTAGTAATATTAAAAAGATTGTTTCGTATTTTTCTTTGAAAATATTTTTTCAATTTTGAAATTTCGAGATAATCATCAAAAATTGGCGCTTTTGTTTGGTGTAATTCCCAGAGCTTTGGTTATATTATCACGGAAATTATCTATATTGAAACCTGATTTTTTTTATGATTCATATAAGCTTCGCCACACAGATAAATTGGAGCGAAATATTGATTTGAAGCTTATGAGTTTGTTAATACGGTAAGCAGAAAACGAAAGTAAAATTTTCTACCGATGAAGAAGTAAAGTGTGACCCTAATGTTTGAACAAAGCGTAAAGTATTGTCATTCAATTGACAGAAATAGTCCAACCGAACATTAGACGGAATTTTCACAATACCTGCATTATTGAATATTGTACGTCAATGATAGATCCAGAGTTATAGGAATAGGGGAGGTCTACAGAGCAGTATCCTTAAATACTGATACAAGAAGGGATGCGTGGGCGATTGCGCTCTAAATTCACATCTATATATTGTACAGGTGTTTCAAAGACGCCATACGAAGGGGCCAAAACTCTTGTGAATGCAGCAGTAAACCCACAGTTCAAAGATACACGAAATGCTTATCACAAAGACTGTAAAGCGAGTACATCAAGCTCTGCATCCAGGTAACGATAAACATAGGAAAATCTTATCTTTAAGTATATTTGGTTTCTTGTGCGTTGGGTTTTTTGTTTTTGTTTCATTTTCGTGTTTGTGTTGGTTTATGTTTGTTTGTGTGTTTACCAATTGTATAATTATTTTATTTTTTTTTGGGGGGGGGGGAGTTGTTTGGCGGAGGGAGGTGTTATTCAAGTATCTTTACGTTTTGATTTTTATATCGTTAATTTACTTTGTGTTTGTTTATTTGGATCTGTCTTGGTTGGTTTTATTGCATAAGTACGCATAGATATTATTTCATTCCGTCTGTTTCATTACCAACGAGTTTCGACCTACACCTGGTAAGTTCGTGACCTTGGTGGATCTAAAACACGCCAAAGTCTACATTTACATGTGATCTAAGTTTTCACTGTCATATTCCAAAGAAAAGACGCCTCCAGATAGATAGATAGATAGATAGATAGATAGATAGATAGATAGATAGATAGATAGATAGATAGATAGATAGATAGGTAGGTAGGTAGGTAGGTAGACAGGCCGACCGACAGACAGACAGACAGATAGATAGATAGATAGATAGATAGATAGATAGATAGATAGATAGATAGATAGATAGATACATACATACATACATACATACATACATACATACATACATACATACATACATACATACATACATAGATAGATAGATAGATAGATAGAAAGATAGATAGATTGATTGATTGATTGATTGATTGATGAATTGATGGATAGATTAATTAATCGATTGCTAGATAGATTGATTGATTGACTGATTGATAATTTTTTTTTCAGAAATACCATGCACCAAAAGGAATTATGGGATTATACGGTAGAATGTTTAAAGGATTATTTAACCAGTGAAGACATAGAGATGATCTGACCTTGTAGTTCGTAAACATCGATACAGTAAAGCAAAACATTGTCAACTGTAGATGTCTGAGTGTCTACCATAGTACATATTATCTTTTATGTATAAATCAGACTAGTTTCCCTACATTGCCGACATTACAGTGTATGCATAACCAAGGACAACAAAACCTGTCATTTCTAAAGGCATTACGACGAGAGGAAAATAAAAGCAAGCTCGTATGCTTAATGTGATTTCAAGTATTCCCCTTAGATTCTTTCAGACAATTAGTTAAAAAAAACATCAATTTTAATTTTAAATTGAACTAAGTGGTAAATATTTCAGAAAATTTGGCAGCAAAGTTCGGGATTATATGGAAGAATGCTTGAATGATTACTTACTCAGTGAAGAATTAGAGACAGTGTAACGTTAAAATTCATTGACGGTAGCACTTCCGTGGGCACTATTACACCGTTGTACCCTCTGTTAACGTTAGCGCCTTCCAAGGTTTAAACATACACTGTTGTATGTCTTAACGGTAGCACCTTCCATAGAGCATGAATACACGGTTGCAATTTCAAATATGAAATTGTGCATCCCTCATTTTTGTTAGATTCGTAAATGGTGTCTATGGTTTTATAAACTCAACTGGGTTTTTTCCCTTGATTTTCCTTTAATTTTACGACAGCTTAGAATTTATTCATTTATATAGAAGCCTCATTCTAATTGTCCAGATCAGTTCTGCTTTAAAAACACTATAACTATTATCATAACGAGGGTAATTTGATTCAATAAATCCTTTAAAATGACATAAATTACTAACAAAAAGTACAGTATGAAGTATTTTCAGAAAATGATGTAGGATTTCCATCATATTTGGTTTGTTTGCTGAAGGTAAACTATTTGAGCCAGTTTTTGATATCAGCCAAGTTACTTCCTATGATGAAAGAGTCCGGAGAAGACTGTAGAATTATACTAGTGTCCACTGATCTTCACATAATATCCAGCTTTGATGTTGACCATGTCCAGGGGAAAGAATATACTACGGCAAACTTCGACCGAATGCTTTATTATGGGAGATCAAAATTATATCAGGTTAGATCAGGTGAACGAAAACACAGGTTGGTTTTCGATATTGTTTTCAATTTGTTTAAAATTCAGGAAAAACGTATGCTTTATACACGTTAAGAATGTATGTTTGTTTTGCTACATTGATTTAGAAATGTAGAAATTCGAAAAGAATAATATACAGATGATGGATAAATCCAAACCACAAGTCCAAAAATCATGAAATCAGAGGACATACAAAATCAGTGAAAATGAAAAACAAATGGAAAATAACAAAATATGTCTACTTGAAGAGCATATGTGAACCCCTGTGATGGAGTGAGATCAGGTGCCCGGGGAAAGTGAACATCTCCTGCTTGCTAGCAACACCCGTCACATATACCCAGTAGAAAGAGTCAAATCGTGTGAATTCCATATGTATTTATATATGGAGAAGAATAATGTTTGGTTTTCTTTTTTTGCGTTTTTTAAATTGCTTCATTTGTTGGACTATAGATCATGCAGATGTACTCATTCAACAAAAGGCTAGAGGGTTCCAATGTTACCGTGAACTGCATCCATCCGGGTATTGTAGAAACAGAAATGGATAGAAACTTCTCGGACTTACAACGCTGGAAAGTATTTTTGCGTTTATTAAAACTTATCGGTAGGTTCTTATATACAAATCCAACGACACATGGGTTTTGATTGATTGATTATTTTTTTGTCGCTTCAAGATTTCACGTATATGATGACGGCATCTGCCTGATGCATTGCATACAAATTTAGACCCACCCTAAGCAGTGAGGGATCTTTTACGAGACACGGGACCTCGGTTTTTGTCTCATCCTAGGACGGGAGTCGAACCCGGGACCTCTCGATCACGAGCCTAGCACCTTATCCACTAGGCCACACCGCCCTCCAACGACACATGGGTGCATGTACCTTATAAAACTGTATATTTGACAGAACCTTACACAGCTGTAGTAATGGGCCACAAACTGTGATATGCTGAAATGTCTTAGAAGTATCCATCCTATTGCTGCATCCTATTTCCTTTCATTTCGAGCTCATTTAGTAATATTAAAAAGATTGTTTCGTATTTTTCTTTGAAAATATTTTTTCAATTTTGAAATTTCGAGATAATCATCAAAAATTGGCGCTTTTGTTTGGTGTAATTCCCAGAGTTTTTGGTTATATTATCACGGAAATTATCTATATTCAAACCTGTTTATTTTTATGATTCATATAACCTTCGCCACACAGATAAATTGGAGCGAAATATTGATTTGAAGCTTATGAGTTTGTTAATACGGTAAGCAGAAAACGAAAGTAAAATTTTCTACCGATGAAGAAGTAAAGTGTGACCCTAATGTTTGAACAAAGCGTAAAGTATTGTCATTCAATTGACAGAAATAGTCCAACCGAACATTAGACGGAATTTTCACAATACCTGCATTATTGAATATTGTACGTCAATGATAGATCCAGAGTTATAGGAATAGGGGAGGTCTACAGAGCAGTATCCTTAAATACTGATACAAGAAGGGATGCGTGGGCGATTGCGCTCTAAATTCACATCTATATATTGTACAGGTGTTTCAAAGACGCCATACGAAGGGGCCAAAACTCTTGTGAATGCAGCAGTAAACCCACAGTTCAAAGATACACGAAATGCTTATCACAAAGACTGTAAAGCGAGTACATCAAGCTCTGCATCCAGGTAACGATAAACATAGGAAAATCTTATCTTTAAGTATATTTGGTTTCTTGTGCGTTGGGTTTTTTGTTTTTGTTTCATTTTCGTGTTTGTGTTGGTTTATGTTTGTTTGTGTGTTTACCAATTGTATAATTATTTTATTTTTTTGGGGGGGGGGGGGGGAGTTGTTTGGCGGAGGGAGGTGTTATTCAAGTATCTTTACGTTTTGATTTTTATATCGTTAATTTACTTTGTGTTTGTTTATTTGGATCTGTCTTGGTTGGTTTTATTGCATAAGTACGCATAGATATTATTTCATTCCGTCTGTTTCATTACCAACGAGTTTCGACCTACACCTGGTAAGTTCGTGACCTTGGTGGATCTAAAACACGCCAAAGTCTACATTTACATGTGATCTAAGTTTTCACTGTCATATTCCAAAGAAAAGACGCCTCCAGATAGATAGATAGATAGATAGATAGATAGATAGATAGATAGATAGATAGATAGATAGATAGATAGATAGATAGATAGATAGATAGATAGGTAGGTAGGTAGGTAGGTAGACAGGCCGACCGACAGACAGACAGACAGATAGATAGATAGATAGATAGATAGATAGATAGATAGATAGATAGATAGATAGATACATACATACATACATACATACATACATACATACATACATACATACATACATACATACATAGATAGATAGATAGATAGAAAGATAGATAGATTGATTGATTGATTGATTGATTGATGAATTGATGGATAGATTAATTAATCGATTGCTAGATAGATTGATTGATTGACTGATTGATAATTTTTTTTTCAGAAATACCATGCACCAAAAGGAATTATGGGATTATACGGTAGAATGTTTAAAGGATTATTTAACCAGTGAAGACATAGAGATGATCTGACCTTGTAGTTCGTAAACATCGATACAGTAAAGCAAAACATTGTCAACTGTAGATGTCTGAGTGTCTACCATAGTACATATTATCTTTTATGTATAAATCAGACTAGTTTCCCTACATTGCCGACATTACAGTGTATGCATAACCAAGGACAACAAAACCTGTCATTTCTAAAGGCATTACGACGAGAGGAAAATAAAAGCAAGCTCGTATGCTTAATGTGATTTCAAGTATTCCCCTTAGATTCTTTCAGACAATTAGTTAAAAAAAACATCAATTTTAATTTTAAATTGAACTAAGTGGTAAATATTTCAGAAAATTTGGCAGCAAAGTTCGGGATTATATGGAAGAATGCTTGAATGATTACTTACTCAGTGAAGAATTAGAGACAGTGTAACGTTAAAATTCATTGACGGTAGCACTTCCGTGGGCACTATTACACCGTTGTACCCTCTGTTAACGTTAGCGCCTTCCAAGGTTTAAACATACACTGTTGTATGTCTTAACGGTAGCACCTTCCATAGAGCATGAATACACGGTTGCAGCCTCCATTAACAGTTGCGCATTCCAGGGGATAAACATACACGGTTGTACTGTCTTTTAGCGACAATACCTTCCATGGGGCATATATACACTGTTGAACTGTCTATGAACGGTTGAAACATTCACGTGGCATGTTTATTCTTTTGTACACTCTACTAACGGTAACGATTTTCCGGAGCGAGCAACCACGGAAATGCCGTTTATTAATGGCGGTACCTTCCAATGATTATGCATACACGGTATTTGAAACAGTATTAATTTTTCGAGAAATATATACTTGCGATCACATTTTATAAATAGTTGATGCATTTATATTTTGATATTGTACATTTAGTGTTACACTTCGGTTGCTCACTTTTCATGTATTGTAAATAATCAATTATACAGTACAACACAGTTCATTGTTTTAAGGATTGAGCAAGAAGGGTTGGATTACCGACGAGGTACTTTGCATATATAATTACTGCTGATTACTGTTAATTAAAGAAATTATAAAGAAAAAATAATTTGTTCGGGCAAACATACATAATTTGGACATACATGTACATATATACTAGATATTAAGCATATAAATAACAATATCAGAAGCAAAACAGGTAATGATCTGACTACATAAATAGCAAAGAAATACATATGATCATACACATATACATAAAAATACAGGATACATGTACATATGCATATGTATATATTTATACATGCATGCATATTAACATTTTCGAACAAACGCCTATACAAAAGCACACATGTGGAAAAGCACGGGTTCATATTTGACATATGTCCTCATTGTAAAATACATTTTCACATGCATACTTAATATGATATTCACATATTTACTGATATTTGATTTTGAACCAATACGTTAATGTATGATAAGAACATTGAATAAACATATATAGTTTGAGAATTTGTATATATTCGTTTAATACAAAAATAGAAACATTAGATGCATGATTATTGTATATTATCATTGATACCTGAGACTATAGTTTCTGTCCTCAATATGTTTGGTATTGACACAAATAAATTAAATTTAGAACTTCCATATTTGTACTGCATTCCAAAAAATGCACAAAATCCTTACAAACAAAGCTTTATAGCTGGTTCCTCCCTCGAAGTGTTCCACAAAATCTGTATCGATGCTACTCACAAAAATATCATCAGAAATTAAATCTGGCCTTCATAGATATTGCGAAACAGTATATTCCAGAAGTGGAATTAATCAAATGTGGATCCTTAAAAATTCAAAAGAGTTGTTAGAACATCTAAAACCAAAAAGTTTACTAAAATTTACTCCATCAAGTCTTTTGACTTTTCGACTCTTTACACAACGATCCCTCATTAGAAATTAAAAGACAGATTAGCGGAAATTATTCAAAATGCATTTACTAGTAAAAACGGAAGCCGCAAATTCAAATATATAGTTATAGGCCATGATAAAACTTACTTTGTTAGGGAAAATTCTGATTCCAAAAATAAATACACTAAAACAGCTATCATCCAGATGTTGAACTTTCTTATCGATAACATTTTTGTGGTGTTTGAAGGAAAAGTTTTTTAACAAATTTTCAGCATTCCAATGGGCACTAACTGTGCTCCGCTTCTGGCTGACATATTCCTTTACTCATACGAAGCTGAATTCATTCAGTCTTGCTTTCGCAAGGAAAAAAAAAACAATTGGTTCTTGGCTTCAATTTCACTAACAGATATATAGATGACTTTCAATTAATAATCCTTCATTCGCGGATTACCTTAGCATCATTTATCCAAGTGAACTGGAGGTCAAAGAAACCACAGAAAGTAGTAATTCTACTTCGTATTTAGATAGTATGTTGTCTTTCGACATTAATGGTCAATTGAACACCTCACTCTATGACAAACGTAACGATTTCAATTTCGCTATCACAAACTTTCCTTTCATGAGTAGCAACATTCCATCATCGCCCGCATACGGCGTATTCATATCTCAGTTAATACGTTATTCCAGAGCATGTTCAAATTACAATGACATTGTTTTGAGGGCTAGGCAACTTTCAGTTAATCTGTTTAACCAGGGTTATATATGTGCTAGACTAGCAACGTCACTGAGGAAGTTCTACGGTCGTTACGAGACTCTTATTACTCCATATGATATCTCGTTATCCAGACTTTTAAATGATATTCTGGACTGAGACCGATTCCGATCATTTTACACAGATTTGACACCTTCTATACTAGAAGGTTACCTACTTTGACTTCTCCATATATGAATACATATGGAATTTACACGATTTGACTCTTTCTACTGGGTATGTGTGACGGGTGCTGCTAGCAAGCAGGAGATGCTTACTCTCCCCGGGCACCTGGGGTTCACATATGCTGTTCAAGTAGACATATTTTATTATTTTCCACTTGTTTTTCATTTTCACTGATTTTGTATGTCTTCTGGTTTCATGATTTTTAGACTTATGGTTTGGATTTATCTATCATCTTTACATTGTTTATGTTTAAAAATAAAGGAAAGGAAAAATACACAACCGCTAAACGTGTACATGAGATGTTTGATATGTATCTTGGTCAATACAGAGAACTGACAAAATATATTTTCAGACAATTTACTACTGTTTACCTCACCGATTAGGTATCCCAGCCCAGATGATCTTATACGGGCTGTAGTACACTTCCAATGCCCCTGTCAATGCATATGTGTTACATTTTGTGAAAATTAAGTCCATAGTAATGTCATCATCATATCATCTGCATTTGTATTGGTTAAAGCTGAGCTCTGACTATTTAAACATGGGTGACGTGATAAAAATTTTTGGGGAACGGAAATTGCCAGAAACAGATCTGGCAATCTCCGTTCCCAACTAAATATAGAGACATGGTGACGTATGTATGGTCAATCAGCCGAGCCGAGTGACCCAAAATCCATGTACATCGCTGTTATCGGGGGTATATAAGGAAATCTCGGTGTGCATACACCGTGACAGTTAGATAATTGACTCGATAGAGTAATCTGCTAAAGATAAGAATTCGGTAATGAAAAAAATGTTTGACGAATGAATTGATTAATCATACATAATTCAAACGAATAAGGCTAATAATGTTTATATATAATAACGAAGAGCAGAAGGTCAATTTAGCCATTATATTCCATATTTGTAGAAAATACGAAAGTAACTGGTGTCACATGACTATGGCACTAACAACAATGTACCACAGTGGACATTCACGGACCCCTGAAATTCAGAGGTGAGACCAGGTGCCCGGTGTAGAAAACAAATTTATCGTTTACATTCCTATCGCCATATTCCAGATAAATTTAGATTTACTAGACATTTTTCATAGTAAATGTATTTCACTTAATCGAAGAAATGAAGGATTTTACGGGTTAATATGAGTAAATTTATTACTTACACATTTTGTCTTTTGTCAATCAAAACATTACAGTATTATTCCCATGTTCAACTCACTCAATACACGATGTTTTCATTACCGGTTGTCAAAAGGAGTGTTCGATAAAACTAAGTAAGATAAACATGTAAAACTGAATCTGAATTAGATTAATTCGTTCGCGTGTATGGCAAAAGAATTGCATTTATTTATTCCAATATTTTTAAACGTTTCCAGTATTATAAGACACTATAAATAGAAGTAATATATATATTCAGTTAACAGAATTGCTGTGGTTCTAGTAGACGTAGTCAATGTCTAAGATGTATTATAGTTCGAAGGGATGTATAAATTATACAAGTCCATCATGCCAATTCAAAAGAGAAGAAGAGGTACCAATCATTACCATATCATGTGTTGATCTTTATATGATTTATATTTTTGTTTTAATTGATTAAAATCTAAAGGGGATAAAGATCATCTAGTTTATGAGTGTGCATCTATAATATCTTTTTCACTTTTTTTATTCAGATTTTACTAGATGTATCATCTTTGTTCAACTCAAACGTGTTCAAAAATCCTCTTATAAATTCCCTATCTCTAAAACAGAATTTTTTTATTATATAAGTTAGAGACATTTATTATTAGATTTTTTAAAATCATCAGCAAATCAAATGAATTGATTCTGAATGAATGAAAAGAAAGATGTCATAAACAATATATATAATACCCGAATTCGAAGCAGAAGGTTCTTTTACGTGCCACGCATACCATGACACGGGACCTCGGTTTTTATTGTCTCATACCAAAGACAGAACACCGGTGCGCCCGGGGCGGGAGTCGAACCCGGGATCTCTCGATCACGAGCCGAGCACCTTATTATCCACTAAGCAATACCGGGTTCAATTGAATATATATGTATTCTATTAATAGTGTCAGATATTATTGAAAATATTTCGAAATATTAAAATGAACACGTGAACGAATTTTAAAATCAGTCAAAATATTCCAACGGGAATGCAATAAATCCTGTTCGTGTTGCCCTGTTTCAAAGTTTCGGCCGATGACCTTTTTCTTGAAAACATGAACTTAAAAATATATCACATCTTGGCTCTACGTAACTTTTATAAATAATCAAATTCGTATACAATTTACATATAACAAAGATGAGATATATTTTTAAATTCATGTTTTCTTGAAAAAGGTCATTGGCCGAAACGAATCAGTTTAATTCAGATGTAGTTTTACATGTTTATCTTACTTAGTTTTATCGAACACTCCTTTTGACAACCGGAAATGAAAACATCGTGTATTGAATGAGTTGAACATGGGAATAATACTGTAATGTTTTGATTGACATACAGGACAAAAGACAAAATATGTAAGTAATAAATTTACTCATATTAACCTGTAAAATCCTTCATTTCTTTGTTTAAGTGAAATACATTTACTATGATGGTTGGTTAGTTGATTGGTGTTTTACGTCGCTTTCAACAATATTTCAGTTATATCGCGACATGGAAGCAGGAGGTTACCAACCTCTTAAACATAGTGGCGCAACCCGGGAATCGAACCCGTATCGTCGGCGCCGCAAGCCAAGCGCATTTACTATGAAAAATGTCTAGTAAATCTAAATTTATTTGGAATATGGCGATAGGAATGTAAACGATAGCTTTATGTTTTCTACAAATATGGAACATAATGGCTAAATTGACCTTCTGTTCTTCGTTATTATATATTTACACTATTATCCTTATTCGTTTGAATTATGTATGATTAATAAATTCATTCGTCAAACATTTTTTTCATTACCGAATTCTTATCTTTAGCAGATTACTCTATCGAGTCAATTATCTAACTGTCACGGTGTATGCACACCGAGATTTCCTTATATACCCCCGATAACAGCGATGTACATGGATTTTGGGTCACTCGGCTCGGCTGATTGACCATACATACGTCACCATGTCTCTATATTTAGTTGGGAACGGAGATTGCCAGATCTATTTCTATCCACGTCACCCTTGTTTAAATAGTCAGAGCTCAGCTTTAAGGAGAAGAGAACAAATTTTTACCCTGCTCTTTTCCCTACCTCAGGGGCTAGACCAAAGTTTAAAGCTAAAGTGCAAAACACCATCAAATCATCTGCTAAAGCTATATACCGTTAACTGAGAAAGAGAAGAGAAGCGCAGACAATATTATGGGGTCTGGCGGACAGACAGACAGCGATGCAGCATATCACGCACATATCTTAATGAGGGCGTAGAAAAAAGGACTGCAGAGCATTATTATATTGATGTTTCATAGATAATTGTCTTTAACCGTATACTTTGGAGTATTTTAAAGTTGTACACATGTTTGGAAATCGTTTACATCTTTATCATACATAGACACCCAGAGAGTAGTAAATCAGTATTGATACGAACTCTTACAGCATGAATTGTCGTAAGTCAAATATAGTCAAAAGTAATGCAATGATGTAACTGTACCTCAAAAATTTAAGTATCATTATCTCTTAAATGGTCATTTGATAAGCCAGAAATCTACAATCTAACCGCCGACGAGTGTGATGTATCTAACAATCTCTATATTAAAATATTTGGGGATTTTCCATATGACCTTTTTCCAAATGAGTACAGTGAATCGAGCGACCTTATAGTTTCGGATAAAGAATTCCAATTATTTGCTATTTTATTACTGCTGAATTCTGATATAAAGCAGTTTTACATCTTTAAATTTGGATTTGTTTCCAGATTTTATAACGCGTTGACTCACCTGATGAACACTGAAGAAGCAAAATAGTGTGGATAAAATGAAACATGATTGTTAGCCATTTTGTAAAACGTGATAATCTGTGATTTAATCTGCGTTTTTACCAGGCTGCTATCCAATATCGTCTCCTTTAGTAGTTTAGCACAAGAACATACCCTGAAGTTAAAATTTTTTTGGAGCACGACTCGGTATATTATAGAATTCGTCTTGGGACTGGCTATCTGATTGCACATGACAAAGAGTCAACGCTGTCGCTGGTGTTTTCATGCGAGCTGTACTGAAAAACACACGTTTTCGAGTGCCAATTACAGGTATATCGGGGGAATAGTAAAATTAGAATTATTTTCTATAAAGTTTTCAATACACAGTTATCTAAATAAAAAAAAATTAAACCTTTATTTCATATATATATATATTTTTTGTGAATCTTAGGTCATGCAACGATTGGCGTTTCGTAGTACCTTAACATAACTTGTTCTCTTATTGTTATATACTTGTTCTTTCATTTTAATATCAACAGTGGCGGATTTATAGGGGTCGCTCCCCCTTTTTGCCACAATTATGAGTAAATCTTCAGATTTCGCCCCTAAATTGGTAGAGTACTTTGGTTTATATTGGACTTTCACTTGTGCGCCTCCCCCTCCCATTTCGGACATTCTGGATTCGCCACTGATAAAAATACCAAAATTAATTAAAGAGGATTAAAATCAAATCATTTGAATCAAAAGAGGCTCTTAGTCTCGTCATTTTTCGTTTAACAAAAATGTCTTCCTTAAATATGAATAAATTATCCCCCACCACCTTCCATTCGCAGAGGTCTAGACTTATCTGCAATTAAAATGTAAGTCTGAAGTTGTAAACAGTGGGGTCAATGTAAACTAAATGATGAAATGATGTCTAATTTTATCGCACAATATATGTCTTGTTATTTATTACATTGAAATGTGTATTTCTGTACATAATTCTATACGACAATACGTGGAGGTCGCCCCGAGTCAGAGTAAACACGTGTAAAATCGTATTAATAGAGCTACAAAATTACAATAAACTATATGAAATCGTCAAATATTTAATGTAAATACCAATAATTATCAATTCGAATATAAAAATCGTACATGGTAAGTATTAACCCACGCGCCCACACTTATACTTATCGCATATTATGGGCCGGTAGAAATAAATTAAAAACTGAAAATTATATATTTATAAAACTTATGTGTGCCCGCATCGCACATCGTTTTCGCTTCAGCGATCAGCTGTTTACAGGTATATACCTGAAAAACCTCACTTCACTGGATTTGATACAACCGTGACCCCGAACAACGCCAGTGAACATTTTATGAGCTTTTATGCTCATTGATTCTAAGCGCGCCGTCAATTATAAGGCAAAATAAACATCTCGATGTACCGCCGCGGTATCGTTAGATATTTTAATGATTTTAGCTATTTTCAAATTGCCCTTATTTCTTTATTTCTACTCCAAATGAGATGAAATTTGAGAAATGAGAAGAAAACAAAATGAATATTTTAATGATATGATTTTGATTTACATGTTAAAAATATTTCCCGATAAAGTATTGATGCGAAAATTGCAAACAACGTATTTTGATTAATTTGAACTTAGTCATTTGCGATGGGCCTCACTACCCATGTCTTCTGTGATCGGTCAAATCTTTTTGAGGGTCTTGAGGAAGATGAAATTTTTAGTCGTGCTCGAAAGCGTACATAAACTCATCCCTACTCATACTCGAGAGTTGTGATCGAGTGAAATGGGTTCTGGAGTCTGAAAACGGGTTTGAAGTCGAGCACGGGTAAAAGTTTTATAACCAAGGGGCCAGGATCGCGTTGCACAAGTCACTATATAGGCTGCTTCAATTTGAAATTGTTCGATTTTCTGAATTTCATATCAGGTGCAGATGTCCCAAACAGTTTCTGCTTACTCTAATGTTTAACGAATAAAAGAAAGGTAAATAATTTCTAATCTAGTTTGAGTATAAGAGATCTATAGATATGTATCTTTTCCAAATTTTTGTTGTTAAACCTTTTATGTGGTCACGCCAAGTACAAGTCTTGTTAATTGATTGTGAAATGTTACATTTTGAATCGAGATGCGACTCATACATAGTGGTTGATGAGTGGATGGAAAAGCCTTTCGTGACCAACAGAGCACTGTTTCCTCATTTTGATGTCGCTTTATACATTTTTGATACTTTGATGTTTTTCTGCATTACTATACATGATTATATCTTTTTATGACCTCTCAACTTGAGACAATGGTTGACCCTTGATCTCTATATGGAGGAATGTTTATAATTTTAAAGTGTGTCCTTTGATTATTCTGCTGTTGCAGTGAGTGGGAAGGTGGGCCCGTAAACCCGTTAACCACGCCAATTGATTGACTATTGTCATATCAAATGACCGTCCTAAGTCGGTATTGTAACTGCACTATAACGAATATTTTTGTGATGCCCCTTTTTACATATCATTACACTATATACTATATATTTCCGTGGGGTATGAAAAGACAGGTGCAGTATCTATTAACGGCAACACCTTCTACAGGGCATGCATACACGCTTATAATGTTTATTAAATGTAGCATCTTCTCATAACGTCTTTTGAGTTACGCTGTACTGTGCACCTGAATTGTGCTTTTTGTAAACAAGATTATATATCGTGTTTATTTTAAGGTATTGTAAAGTCTTTTCGGTCTACTGACCTCATGCAAAGAATATTCTAAATACACGCTTATGCAACAGTGTTATTAAAAGGCCAAGGAGGAAGTTCTGAAAACTCTTGTCAGTGTCAGTTATCAAGATGCATATGTGCTTTATAGTACTTTTTGGTCATATATTATTAGGTAAGTAATAAGAAAGTATCAGATTTTTAAAAATAAGTAATGCTTTGATTGCCCAGTGTGTTACAATGACTATGTTTTCTTAGTTTCATTAAAACTGTTTTTCTTATTTTACATACTTATTTATCGCCCAGACGTGTGTCTCACTTTGTGCTATTTCCATACTGTCCTCTGCAATAGTCTTTCTAAACAGCCATTCAAACTACTTTCTAATCTCATTAAAACTCGATGTACCAAGCTCCCACGCGTCTGTTTAGTGAATTTGACTACATTCTTTACGTGTAGCTTCTATTGAATACATAACTTATTATCTTTGGGAATATTTGAAATGTTTGGCACAATGTTTCATAGAATAAAAGGCAATTTTATGCAGTGTACATAGATTTCGACTCTAATTAGTAAGACTATAATTATCAGTCAGACTTATAGTCGAAATCTATGTACACTGCATAAAATGACCTTTCATTCTATAAAACAGTGTGTGTGTGTGTGTGTGTGTGTGTGTGTGTGTGTGTGTGTGTGTGTGTGTGTGTGTGTGTGTGTGTGTGTAATGTATTATAATGATATATATTCAAATGTACCCGAATGTTCTTTTTTTCAGCTAATTGCATTACTCTGAATGATGAGAGATGTCATACATGCATGTCGATTCCTACAACTCCGCACGAGGAAGGTACATTCGACTGCTCGTATTGTCAATTAGAAAATGTTCCCCCGTTTCCTAGGACAGCAATCTACATTAATCTATCTTTTAATAGAATCAAGTTTATCAACAAAACGTCATTCCTATCACACACAAACCTAGCACGGCTGAACCTGAATTCAAACAACATAACGCTCATCGAAAAAGGCTCTTTATGCATCTTATCAGAGCTGCAAGAATTAGATTTATCGCAAAATGCTTTGAATAGTCAGGCATTTAGAAATATAACTTTCTGTGCAATGGAAAAGCTGAAGATCCTGCACATAGAGGAAAATAATTACACCACTTACCCAGAATCCAGTCGGTCACATTTGTCGTATTTGCAGACTTTAAGTTTAGATGTGTTCAACGGTTTTAAATTTGGTGAATGGTTTAAAACCAAAATATATTTGAAATCTATTATATTTAATGCAAGAGAGCGTTTTCATATCAACAATAATTCTTTTGAGGGCTTACAAAATTCCCCAATTTATGAGATAGTCTTCGATTTTCATGATTCCCTCTATAAAAATATCGGAATAGGCTTCATGCGGTCTTTTCGGTTTTTAAAAAGTGTTGTGATAGATATTGGAATGACAAACGACATCCGTCAAGCTGTACGATTGGTGTACGGACTTCGTGGTCTAAATCTCAATTATTTAGAAATGAGGAATAACTACATGAGCTACAGGCATACCCAAGCTTTGCATAAACCAGATGTGAGATACCTTCGGGACATCTGCGTCAAAGAATTATCTATGTATAACAATGCTTTAATTGGTTTTCCTTTCGAGTTCACAATGAATTCGACATTTTCATCTTGCATAGAAAAGATAAGCCTTGCTGATCCTGTTCTATCTGTATGGTCTCAAATAAGAATAGAAAGCCTTCTTTCTTATCCTAAACTTCTATATCTATATATATCGCAACAAAATTCAAGACCCATGGGTGAACCGATTCTCACGAAAGATAAACATTTCTTTTCGAATTCAATTATTTCACGCAGTTCTAAATTAAGATATTCAGGTACAAAACAAAAAACAGTTTCCAAAATGAAGTCAACTTATCTTTTGCCCACTTCCTTTGATTTACAATTTAATGTCACTGCACGTCTTCCTTCAAATTTAACACATGTTGAGATATTATCGGTTGATACAGAATACGTGATGAGCAGTTTACTTTATGATCTTGAGACGATTCCTTACATAGAAGTTATCGCACCAAATCTTCAGGAGCTAAAACTTATAAACACAAAGGCAAATATTTGTGCTTTTCCTTATATTGAATATAAAACTGACCTGCGAATTGTAAATTTGACAGGTAGTAACTGTAAAGTTTTAAATCCGAAGTTTTTGGCTTCGTTGTCAAGTGTGAGAGAATTATGTTTATCGAAATCCTATTTTGGCGATGGTTTAAATGCTATTGAAAATAATGACAGTATCTTATGGGGACTTACAGAATTACAATTATTGGATCTATCGTATAGTGGGTTGAAAGACGTTCCAGTCGATTTTCTCCGGGATCAAAAGTCGTCATTGCGGCAGGTTTATTTGAGAGGAAATCAACTAACTCGTGTACCAACATCGTTGAATGGAATTAAAAATCTTCAGTACGTCGATTTCAGGAACAACCCGTTTGTTTTTTTCACCGCGGAAGACATCGTAATAATGGAGGATTTAAAAAATACAAAATTTGATTTTAATGAAAACACATTTGACTGCTCTTGTAATAATGTTGAAACATTAACGTGGATGTCTGAAAACAGATTTAGATTCACGGGAACGAAGTCTGTTCTTTGTATTGGCGGCAATAATATCGACACAATTCTAACTAATATAAGGTTTTTCAGACTCGGGTGTGCAGCAAGAGGGTGGAGGGATTTCGCTATTGTTATGAATGTGTTATTGCTTATTACTTTAATATTAGGAGCGGCTGGATATCGAAATAAAACTCTTGTGATCTATTTTTATTTGAGAATGCGGCAATGGGTATTCAAACAAACACTGACAACAGACGATAAAATTTATGAATACGATCTTTTCCTTTCATATTCTGCTTCCGACACTGAATGGGCTGTCGGTACTTTATATAAATATATGAATGACAAATTGAATTTAGCTGTCAGCTTGCAGGATAAAGATTGTTTGCCTGGCAGATATCTTGCAGAAGAAATCATGAGATGCATTGATGTTAGCAGACGAACAATGTTTGTTATAACCTACCCATACCTTAATACTGAATTCAGTGTTTTTGAAATCGAAATAGCTCGGAGACACGTATTTCGGAAAGACGATAGAAACATTCTAATGATCATGAAAGACCCAGTTTGTGTACATGAAATGCCCGACGTTCTTAAAAAAATATGGTGGCGTGTGGTTTGTCTTGAATATCCCCAATCTGATGATGAAAATGAGGTTGCCATCTTCTGGGAGAAGCTCAAAGATGCCGTTCAACAGTAAAGCACCATGCATATATTGATGTTAAACAGTAAGACACCGTGCGTACGCTTACCCTTCAACCATTAGACATCATGCCTACACTTAACGTTCAACTATACACCATGTGCACACTTACCGTTCAACTATACGACATCATGCCTACACTTTACATTCAACTATAAGACACCATGTGTACACTTACCGTTCAACTATAAGACACCATGTGTACACTTACAGTTAAAATATAAGACATCATGCCTACACTTAACTTTCAACTATAAGACACCATGTGTACACTTACCGTTCAAATGTAAGACATCATGCATAGACTTACCGTTCAACTATAAAACACTATGTGTCCACTTACACCATGTGTACACTTACCGTTCAACTATAAGACACCATATGTTCACTTACCGTTCAACTATAAGACATCATGCCTACATTTAACGTTCAACTATAAGACACCATGTGTACACTTACCTTTCAACTATAAGACACCATGTGTACACTTACCGTTCAACTATAAGACATTGTGCCTACATTTAACGTTCAACTAAAAGACATCATATGTACATTTACCGTTCAGCTATAAGACACCATGTGTACACTTACCGTTCAACTATAAGACATCATGCCTACATTTAACGTTCAACTATAAGACACCATGTGTACACTTACCGTTCAACTATATGACACCATGTGTACACTTACCGTTCAAATATAAGAAATAATAACTACACTTAACGTTCAACTATAAGAAAACATGTGTACACTAACCGTTCAACTATAAATTACCATGTGTACACTAACCGTTCAACTATAAGACACCATGTGTACACTTGCCGTTCAACTATAAGACATCATGCCTACATTTAACGTTCAACTATAAGACACCATGTGTACATTTACCGTTCAACTATAAGACATCATGTGAACACTTACCGTTGAACTGTAAAACACCATGTGTACACTGACCGTTCAACTGTAAGATACTATGTGTACATTGACCGTTCAACTGTAAGACACCATGCGTACATTGATCGAATGAATGCGTACATGAAAAAAAGATCCAGTCATTATATTGATATTCAGAAATCCTTAGAATAAATTGGTTTTGACCTTTTTAGATTTTTCCTCAGTCTCATTTTCTAATTTTGGATTAATTCATTATCTATTGACATTGTTATCGTTTATTTAAAAGTGGGATATTTTTTGTAATTCATATTTCAATGACATTACTGAATTCATTTCATGCATAATTTCTTGCAACAGATTATACCTTGTATTTAATTTTATATCTATAAATTTTGTAACATACAAAAAATAATATGGTCAAAATTAATAGCTTTTCTATTCATTGTAAACTCCTTCCATGAAAGTTCAAAATTAAGATATATACTTATAAATTTCCATACATATGTTGCTAATTACAATCATACAGTAAATGTTTTATATCTTAATGCATGCACAATTTTCGCATAAAAGAAATATATATTTAAGTCCACTTGTTTACACTTAGAGTACTATTAGAATGCTGGTGTATTTTGCATTTTCTTAAAATCTTAATTGAATTATTATAAAATTCATAAAAAGTACTGCTCTTCTGCTTCAGTACTGCTCTGAGATATATCTAAAAATATTCATTTGCCCAGTTTTACGGGAAAACCCGATTAAAATAAAGGCAATCTGTACAACTTGTAGTACAACTTTTAATGTCTTTTGACTGTGAGGTCACAATGCAAATATTAACGTCATAATTAAAACCCGAGGAAAAGTAGCATTTGTACAACTTCAGACGTCACATATTACGGAGATTAACGATTGAAAAAATCTACCGAGCTGTTTATGGGTTATTGCATATATCTTGTGATTGGAGTCATGTAGCAGTGTAATATTTTGTTAGCGATTTGTGTATGTAGATACGCACATTGTATAGAAAAATTGTGAACATTCTTATAGCACTTTAAATTATTTACTTATTCAATACACCATGTAAAAGCTTATAAATAGACTTAGCAATACATTTTTCATCCATGTATTCGATCTTAGTTCTATAGATATTTTTCCATGGTTCTGTATCAAATATACTTTACAATTCTAGACCATTTCATTCCAATGGAATAATGGTTTTTCAAGATTAGTATTTATAAAAATGTTGTAATAAATTTACATTTGGAACTAGCAACTGTCAATCGATTATTACTTTTAAACAGATAAATATTATGATAATGACTGTTTATATATTTTGCCTTTGAGCATTCAAATATGGCTGCTTTCCAAATACGCTTTTAATGATTAGATATATATTATGCTTCTTCTTATAGTATTGCAAAATGTGATATCCAACTATTCTTTTTTACTTAAATATGTGGTGTCATCATAAACATTTAACAAATTCATGACTTTGCTTCACTTTTTAAGACGTTGAACATGGATTTGTATTCAAGTGAATCAGATTTTTTCTCGTAGTCCGGAAATAATAACATTCCATCATGTTTATTAATCTTACAGTATTCAAAAATATCTAATATCGTACGTGCATTTTCACCAATATATCCTTTTTAATAAAAGCACTCTATCTGTTATTCTACCTCCCAATTTTAAACATTGGTTAATGCATGGGGAAATGAAATTTTTGTAATCATCATTAGTAAGATAATGTGGTCTACAATTATTTACTTCACCCTTTTTTTTTTTTTTTTTTTTTTTTTTTTTTTGTAACACATTCAACATAAAACATTAACACACGCAGAACAGATACTCAATTCCATATAGAATACCATGGGTTTTTTAAATTAAGATCATACTGTGCTTTTTAATAGATCTAACTTTAACTTTCATGCACACTTGTATGCCCATTTATACCCACATCACATTCGTTTACCAATTTTACAAATTTCCACAATTTTCGTAGATTATATACATATTTAACATTCATTGACACAAACAATAACTCATATATCTACAATAACTATTAGTCCAGAAGTACATGTATATGGTAATAATAATTATAAACTAAGGAATGTAAAATTATTAGAAAATAACAAAAAACTTGGTGTTATACTTGTAAATGGTGGGATATTCAAAGAGTAAATTGAAGCATTAATTCACAGTAAAATTATATTAATGTCAAGGTACTCAAGTATATCTGGATAAATGCAGATGAATGTTATATGACAGAAGAAAAATCATCTTATAATTTTAACAGAAAATTATTTACTTTCAAACGCCTTTCCATATAATTTCCAGACATCTCTAAATTTATTGTTTTCATTTCTTCTGTAAGATAAGCATTTTTCAGTTTGATATTTCAGTATCAAAGTTGTTTTAAGAGCTGAAATTATGGGATTTTTATCTAATTTGGAACACAAAAAAATATATTGCTTTGTCCATAAAAGAATTAAATTTATAGCTACATTTTCAAAATATTTTCTCTTTCCAAAAATGATATCTAGCAAAGAGAGAGATAAGTTGCAATTACAATTGCTATTTATGAATTCAACTAGGTTTTCCCACAGAGTATTTATCCTAGAACATTCATAGAATAGATGCTCTATTGATTCTGAATTAATATTACAAAGGAAACAAGTGTCTGACATTTTTATATGAATTTTCTTTAAGTAATATCCAACAGGAATGATTCTATGTAGTATTCTAAATTGTAACCATTGTAGAGATGAATCTCTTGTAGTATAAAGACATATTTTGAAAACTTCATCAGATAAATAATTTTTATCCAAAGGTATTATCGAATTCCACTTTAAGAAAGCAGTAGGTATGATTGTTTTATTTATGAGCATATTGTATAAATATTTTGAGACTTTATCCTTTCCTGCTACAACAAAACATCTATAATGAAAGGGTGGATGTGGTAAAACTAAATTATTGTCTATGTTAGGGTTGTTTTTTAATAACTGAGCAATTGCTGATATCATACCATTGAAATGTAAAGAACAGATGTTGTTTATGCAAAATCTATCTTCAAATTTTCTTTTCGAAAGTAACTTTCCATCATTATCAAAAAAGTCTTGAATTATTTTAACCCCCTTTAAATACCATTGCTCAATAAAAACTGGCTTTTTGTTGATTTGTAATTTAGAACTGTACCAGACTGGACTAGATAGGCTTAGATTATTTTCATTCAGTTGCAATTTCATAACTTCTTGCCAACAGCATAGAGTATCTTTCCAAAAATTATTTTTTGTAAGTTTGGCAATATATGTAATATATTCATCACCAAAGTCTATTAGTTTATTCATAATATCATTTCCATAATTTTCTATAAAAATGTCCATCCATATTTGGCCTCCTTTTAATATTCTATAAATCCAGGTACATTTTAATGAAGTAATAAAAGATTTTATATCTGTTATTTTTAACCCACCATTAGCATAATCTTGAATAAGGATTTCCCTTTTAACTTTGTTATGTTTTCCACCCCATATGAATTCAAAAATATGATTATTCAATTGTTTTACCATATTATTGCTAGGATTGGGTAAGGATATAAATAGATGATTAAGTTTAGGTATAATTAGGGTTTTTGCCCCAATAGGGGTTAGTAGACGCCTGGACCATTGTTTTATAAGAGCATGGACTTTGGGTAATTGTATCTGATAGTTTCTTTCCACTATATCTTTAAGATCAACTGAAAAATTAATTCCTAATAAATCAAAAGTTGTTGCTCCCCAATTTAATTTCCATCTTGAGTGATGATACACTTCTCTGCTAAATTTTTTAGATCCTATCCAGACTATTTTAGTTTTAGAACTGTTGATTTTTTGGACCACATATTTTTCCAAAGTATTCCAGGGTATCCAAAGCTTTTTTTGAGATTTTTGAGATTTTTTTGAAACATCGGTAATAGGTGAAGTGTCGTCAGCATATTGAGATATTTTATGTTCATTGCTGTTTAAAATAATGCCTTTAATATCTCCGTTAGCTTTAATTAGGAGTGAGAGTATCTCACCCTTTTTACATATCAAAGATATAACAGCATTTCTTTGTGAGAAAGGTAAGATTCAACACGCAAGGCTTCTTTAACAATGAATTAATGAAAATATTCATTAGTGTCATTTCAAAATATTTTGTAAAACTATGATCATAAGCCACCAAGCCCAGGTGATTTATTGTTTTTCCTCATCTTAACAGCATTTTAACATTCATATATATTTGGTAAATTATCACATTCATTTTCTGTTGCAGGACCATTAACATTATTGAAATAATTTTCATGTTATTCCTATTGGTGTACCATGATTTATAAAATTCGTATATGCAATCTAGGATATTATCATTGTCACACACCACATCTACATTTCATTTTTAAACTCTGTTTATTGTACTATCAGTTTGTTTAAAACTTTTAAAATATGACGTAATTTTTTCTCCTTTTTCTAACCTGCCTTGTCTAGCATTTTATTTACATATTCCCATTTCATTCTAGTATCCGTATTGTCTTGAATATTTGTCGTATTTGAAAAATATTTTTCATCAGTGTCAACTTCCAAGAAAAAAAGAGGAGTTACTGGCTCAATTATGTGGCAGAAGTCACCATACATGAATATCAATAATATACTAGCACATATTACACATTACAAAAATATTTGATTGCAGTGCAATTACGATACCGACTTAGGACGGTCATTTAATTTGACAGAAGCCAAACAAATGGTGTGGTTAACCGGTTACGGGCCCACCAATACCCACTGCCCCTTTTATTCATTACAGTATTTAAATGAAACATTAAACCTAGGTGATCACTAAACCGCACATTTTCAACATTCATTTTGAAAAATGCCATGCATTCGAAAGAAAGATTTGTTCAGACATACAAATATAGTCGATTAGACTCTTTTTTTTTTTAAATGTTCTCTCCGTCACACGGTGATAAACCTTTATTACATGATCTACTACTAGATATCCAACATTCAAAAACAGGTATTTCTATAAGAGCATTATTCAATGCATTATTTCTTTCATCATTATTATTTTTAGATCAACTTTATAGTTAAGAATTATTTGATCGATATAAGAGAATATTCCCTAATCCATTACTTTAACGTGTAAGGAAGCGGGGCTCTACGCTACCTATGGATACGCTACCTATAGATCGTCGTTACTTAAGAAATACCACCTCTGGATCCACCCTGTGTACCTGTAGTGGAAAGTGTAATCGAATGGCTCTATTATTTAACTTTAATGTGAACTCTTAACCATCTCATGGTCAATAGACTCTATTATAGATATAGAAAATATTTGCATTCTAATTTTGTGCACCAGATGCGCATATGTTAGACATTAGTAAACTCTTACTAGTTGTATTATATGTCGATTATTCTTGATATATAAACATTTGTTGCACCAGGTGGAGTATGACGGTGATAATAGTAGAATTTGACTTATTGGGATTCTGGGTATAAATGTACATTGGGGAATAGATTTATTTTAGACTTAAAATTGATTTCGATCATCGCAGGTGCCAAGTCTCCCCTTCATAGCATACGAAGCCACCACTGCCTTGCTGTCTTGAGGGTTTCATCAAATACAAAAACATCTCATCGACTTGCCTATTTCGTCGCCTACACAACACCTTAAGAACCCTACATTTTTCACTATTAGCTACATCTACGTTTTGTCAAGATATTTTATATTTGATAAGATTTTTCGATCATCTTTAGCGAGTAGTAATAATTTCAATTCTGACATTATGTTTTAACAAGACTGAAATTACACAACCTTGAATCTGAAAAACAATTTTATTTTTTCGGCAATCCAACGTGAATTATAAAATTTCCTGTTCCTCTACAAAATGGGTTCCTTTAGTGTTATTATACCATTTCTGTTGTTGTTATATGGCTGTGACATTTTCTACACTGTGTTTATTGGCATTCGTGTATATATACAGCAATGAATTATATTGTTTCGTCTGTATTTAAGGACACTCACGGTGGTGTGGATAGCCAAGCAGGAGACGCTAACTCCTCCCGGGCACTTAGTCTCACCTCTGAATTTCAGGGTCCGTGAATGTCCACTGTAGTAAATTGTTATTGCCATAGTCATGTGACACCAGTTACTTTCGTATTTTATATTAACGTCACACTTATTCCCTTTGCAGTGTGGAGCTCGGAAAAAAGTTCCCCGCGGAGAGTTTGACCTAAGTGTTATTATACCCTTTTTGTTGTAGTTATATGGCTGTGGCACTTTCTACACTGTGTTTATTGGCATTCATGTATATATACAGTGATGAATTACATATGGTTCGTCTGTATTTAAGGACACTCACGGTGGGTGTGGCTAGTCAAACAGGAGACTCTCAATCCCCCGGGGCACCTGGTCTCACCTCTGAATTTCAGGGGCCCGTCAATGTCCACTGTAGTACAATGTTGTTGGTGTCATAGTAATGTGACACCAGTTACTTTCGTATTTTACATTAACAAAAAAAACCCCAAACAAACAAACAAACAAACAAACAAACAAACAAAAAACAAAACCCGATAGAATTCGCCCGAATTTTATTATCCTAGGTGTCACACTACTACATATCTAATCTAAATAAATTTTGAGGAGATGTGAAAATTCCTGTTAAATATGCACATCTTCATAATGTGATCTTTCTTTGTACCGAGTTTCATCAAAATACACCACAGGAATTAAGGGGAGTTGCGAAGACAAGTTATTTAGCATAGAAAAATCTAAATCCAACAGTTATAACTCCTTTAAATGTTTTTGGACAGCATACCACTTCCAATATCCACATCTTCATACTGTGTTCTTTCCTTTTATCACGTTTTATCAAAACCCTCCATTTTCATGGACGCCACAGTGAAATTTTCGTGAGTGGTACACTGACATAACACCGTTGAATTTCATATTCTTATTTTTGATATTTGATACCTCTTTACTGCATATTCAGTTGAACAGAAATTCATAATCAGCGCAGGTAGTAAATACGACAATAAAATTTCATCGGTTCTTGTAACCAAATACAACCTGTCATAAAAGACATAAGAAATTAATGAAATATTGCCATATTCTAATAGGCGACAACAATTGTCTAATTTCAAAAATTTACTTAGTTTCATCTTGGATCTTTTCATTATACACAATTATTTCCCATATGAGCAAGTATCTGACGTCAAACCATTGTGATGTCATAGAATTTATATATCATTCCCTACAATTTTACACCGATATCCATAGAACTGGTTGATGTCACAATTGTTTAACATAAGATACTTGCTCAAATGGTAAAAGATTCAATAAACGATTCATAATTTACCCCTCAAGATACGCGAGAAAACTTGTTAAATCAGATGACGACACAATGCTTTACACCTCGGTCATACCTCGGACAAACATTTTACTCTTTCTAATGGGTATATGTGACGGGGGTTGCTAGCAAGCAGGAGATGCTCACTCTCCCCTGGCATCTGATTTCAATCCATCATAGGGGTTCACATATGCTCTTCGAGTAAACCTATTTTGTTATTTTCCACTTGGTTTTCGTTTTCACTGATTTTGTATGTCCTCTGGTTTCATGATTTTCGGACTTATGGTTTGGATTTATCGATCATTTTTACATTGAAAATGTATTGTGACTTCATGAAATTCAATAAATATGGGTCAATTCTCAGTGACATTCTAACATCATCTACAGTGTTCTATATACATGCAAAGTAAATAGATTCCTGATGATAGCAGGCTTGTACCACTATACTATATTGTCGCTTACAGACGAACAGAGCACGGTTTACTCATGTTGATGTCGCCTTACATATTTTTGATACCAGCATATTATTCTTTAAACGTTTTGTGTGAAAATATTTTATGACCTCTCGTCTTGGGAAACCTGTTAATCCTTGTTCTCTATATTGAAGATTATTTATCAAAATTTTAAGTGTGTTCCCTTTGATTGCGCTGCTTTTGTAGTGAGTGGGAAGGTGGACGCCCGTAAACCGGTTAACCACACCAATTGAGTGACGTTTGTTACTTTGACTGAAAGTCGGTAGAATGAGAGTCAAAGCGGGATTGAATCCTCTCCTTAATTTTTCTACTTTCCATTTCTATCGTCCATGTGTGTGGCAATGTGTATTGGGGACAGATATTTTCCAGAAATTAAGTGTATAATATTATCTCATTGACAGTATTTGTGTTTTGTATAGAAAACTGATTTATTGGCGTGCTAATCACGTCCTGATCAGGGTGGTACACTTTCTTTTAGACGATGGTAAACTTTTAGACTATTGTAACCTAGTTTAATAAGAGGTTACTGCAATACTGGTCGATTCATCCAGGAAGTCTCTGCACTTGTTGTAACAATAATGAATCAAATACCCGTATAGAACGTACTGAACAGCCACTTTATACCATATAAGGAAGTGTGTTATTTGCAGGTGTGTTACACAGTGTATATAGACAAAAACACCCTGCGCTCCCCTGATCAGGAGCTATGCAGCGAACACAGGAAAACCTTTCACATGTAACAAAACTTCCTAATATGTAACAAACCACCTAGAACAAATCGTCAGTTTCATTGTGAATTACTCTAAATGGAGATGACATTCTTATGTTTTGCTAGCGCTATTCTTACATTTTGTCAATATTGTTTCACTTATTTCTCGACAGCATTTTCCTGGCGCGTTTTAGCTTTTCCAATCAGACTCATCCAAATTAGTGAGGGGCTACTTCTACGGTAATAAAAATCGCATCCGTGGAGTCATTCGACGGGATCGAAACCGGTACATCTCGCCCTCGAGAATGGAAACTTGGCAAGTAAAAATTAACACTTCGTATATAGTTATATTTCTAGAGTGCAATCCTCCTAGAGAATAAAGTACTCGATGGATGTTAATTGTTACAGAAGTGAATTGTTATTTATATCATAATCAAACAAACGTGAATACAAATCTCGTTGTAGATCATACTTTCAATGACAAATATAGATAGTGTATGTCGGACGTACTTTAACTGCTTTGATTCGACAATATTATTATATGGGGAAAATATATGGTATCATGTGATTGGAATTGCATGCTTAATGTACTTCCTTTAATTTTACAAAGACTTTTCAGAGCATAACGTGTATAAAATTTCTGATGCCTGATGTTGATTAATGTAGACGAAACTGTAGATATCCATGATACCTGGTTGATATGAAAGGCAAGGCTGATTTTAGTATCAAATTGCCGAAGTGTGCTATTGTTATGGCGCAATGTCGGTCGCCCGACTTTTTACACTTTCAATTTCTTTGTGTAAACTGCTGTCTATGCAATGTTGTTTAAATGGCGGTAGGGACTAATCGAGGCCATAATGGTAAAATATGTTTAATTTTTCAAACTTCTTTTTGACAACCATAAGCAAGCACTTTGGTGAAACGTCGAAAGAGAATTTCTTTTCTGTAAAAAGATATGAGTAAGACGCTGTTTCAAAATGGATAAAAAGATTTTCCAGTACACACAAACTGATTATTCCAAACATCACTAAATCCAGAAGTACACAAAACATCATCAATATTGGATATGTCTTCTTTTAATTTTTGAATTAACTTTTCGGTTTAGTTTGCACGTTTAAGACTTTTCATTCCATATTTCTAAAATATTTCACCTGCATTTTTTACCTATCATTCTGTTTGCGTTGCAGTAAATTTCCTATTGTAATCTAGGGCCACTCCCAAATAATTAAAATTTTAAAAGGGAAAAAACTTCAGCAGAAGATCGATCATACAGCCATTTTTCAAGATCACATCAACAGTACAGTGTCATCAGTGTACTTAAAAATAATATAAGAGTAAAGAAAGGTCACACAGATTAACAGGTTCATATAATCTAATGATCAAATAAATAAATGCATTTTCCGAGAGGGGTCCATCCATGTTATTGTCTGTAAAATTACTTATAGGTGTATATACTCAAATAAATAAATAAATAAATAAATAATTAAATAAATAAATAAATAAATAAATAAATAAATAAATAAATAAATAAATAAATAAATAAATAAATAAATAAAAACCAGGGAAGGTCCGGCACTTCCGCGGAATCTGATGGTGTGTCCAGACCCCCGGTACATCTACCTGGATCCGTACACGGAGTCCATCTTGTGGTTGTCGTTGAGTATAGGCTGTTCAATCTAGATGTGGGTGGTCTCATAACGGAGAGACAAACTACGGGACATAATTAAGATTATCTACATGTAGAAAGAATAAAAGACAGTACAATAATCATTTAAGATTAGAAAGAATGAAAGACAGGACAATAATTAATTATTTAAGATAAGAGAGAATAAAAGACAGGACAATCATTTGAGATTGGAGAGAATAAAAGAATTGTGAATGGTAGGTCGACCTCCTTTGCTTAAAAATTTACAATTCTCTAAAAGATATGAAAAAAAAAAATAGAAAGAAAGAAAAGTCAATTGTCTAGAGGCGTATTATTTTTAACTAATATTAATTGTAAGCTTCCCACGGTAAATGTCCAGCAGCTAAATTTATTAGTAATGCAGCAGAGATCCGGGGAGATGCAATCGCATAGCGAAGGAAAAAAAAACCCATATGACAAAGCTGTATGACACAGATCACCAAGGACATGCACACAAAAACAACATACAGACGGGTTTCCGTTGCATATTCTATAATTATTTTGCACTTGGCAAAGAGAGATTAATCTAAAAATAGAACGATGGCCTTGGCCTTTGCATCAGTCTTCTCGCACCTGCATCAAAATATGGTGTCTTAAATCTTGAATCTTGGTGGGAGTGTGACGGTTCCACGATGGATGCGCATACGTCTCGGCAACACCTCGTAAATGACAATAACAATGCTGTAAGTTATAGATTCTTCTCCTCGCGTTTCCTCTGACGTCCACATCATTCTTTGACCAGGTTGGGGACAACGTCTCATTTGATAAGGTTGGGGGCTACCTCTCATTTGAAAGATAATCACTCAAATGAGTTACTATCACTGTTTTCAGTAATCAATTTCAAGGAATGAACAGAAGTAAACAAGTTCTAGAAAATTAAAGTTTCAAAATTTTGACCTAAACTTAAAAAAGCACATCTTTATGATATGGCAGTGACTCCCCGTACACAGGATTGTGTATGCCTATCCCGATGGCCAAACGTACACAGGGTAAAAAAAGAGCCCAAACCGGTTTCGCATATCCAGATTTCAACTAATAAACGTTACAGTAGCTTTATAGGTCAAGAAAAGTGCATGAATATCAGCACACAGTACATACATGGCATAATTATCTTTATTTGTTTTCTGAATTTTACCTTCAATTTGTTTATCTTGCAATATACATGTGTTCATATGAATTCAATGCATCAGTGTGTGAAACTGGGATTATTGATTGGATAGACCCAAAAGAAATTCGGATAGCCCCATTAAAATTGTGATAGCCCAGATGTCATTTGTTAGGTATGATTGAACAAACAACATTACACAATTCAAATAAATTAAATTAAAATTAACTGTCGCAAGGCTTTAGCAGCCTCAGATTGTGCTAAGTTTTTCAAGTTCAATTTTGCCTTGGAGGCATCTGTATGCATACATGTTCATGTAGATGAAGTTTCATGCTTTTTAATGGAATCTAGCCTAAAATTTGAACATCCAGTAAGCCAAACTTGGTTACCAGGATGTAAATCGCCCGATCGTGTACTCCAAAACTCTATACATATGGTACAAGGCATTTTTTTATTTTCAAAGGCTCAACTCAAGTGAGCTATAGTCATAGTGCGCCATCCGTCGTCGTCCGTCGTTAACTTTTTCACATTTTCGACCTCTTCTCTGGAACTACCTTGCAGATTTGGATCAAACTTTGCATAAATATGTACTCAAGGTCCCCTACTAAATTTGTGTTCAGGATCCAGATTGCCCAAAACGGTACCCCTCTTCAAACATCTCCTCCTCCAGAACCAGTACATAAATGGGGAAACTAATTGTATTTCAACAATCTATAAAGATGGGTTATCAAAAATTGTGTTCAGGGTTAAGATCCGTCAAATAGAATTTTACACTTTTTTGCGTGTTTCTGGACTTGGTAATTTCAATGCAGAAAAGTGTCATGTTTTTCACTTAATTGATATTGATGAGTTCTTTATGACTATTTTGATCATAATTGTGGTAAGGAATATTATTGTTAAAGAATTTCGTCAATATCTCAATTTTTGGATTTTTTATGAATTTTTTAAGACTTCCAAAAAAAAGGGGGGGGGGGGTGGCCGTTTCTCACATTTTCAACTTTTTCTGCAAAACTGTTCAAAGGATTTTAATAAATCTTTGTAGAAATAAGTCACTTATGATCCTCTTCAAATTGTGTTGTTTTCGTCCAGATCTCTGTACAGGTGGCGCCACCATAGTCAAAAGTAGGTCACAAAAGAGTACCTTCCTTCGACAATATTCTACTTCATATGGGCTGTATACAGAGACAAACAGAATGCATAGAAATGATCTAGAGGGATGAGTGAAGACGTATTGTCATTTTGGTTCCCTTCCAAAATCAAATTTTTGATTTTTTTTTCGACATTTGTTTGGACTTGGTGATTTCAATGCAGAAAAGTGTCATATTTCCTAGTTAATTGATAATGATGATTTCTTATGGACTATTGTGATCATAATTATGGTAAGGATTGTTACTTTGAAAGAATTTTGTCAATATCTCAATTTTTGGATTTTCTATGAATTTTTTAAGACTTCCAAATGAGTGTGTATAGGAACAATTCTTCACATTTTTAACTTCTGCTGTTATACCACATGAAAGATTTTAATGAAACATGGAATACATGAAGTATTATAGGTCCTCTATCAATTTGGTAAATTTCATCCAAATTGGTTAACAGATAATGCCACCATGTCTAAAAAGTAGGTCTCACAATGGTACATTCACCACTTGGTAATTGAAATATGGAGAGTAGCGGTTCAAATCCAGCTGTGGTCAAAATTTTTTTTTTCATTTCTTTACACATCTAAATAAGTTTTTAGATGTTTCTCAACACTCAGCATATGAAGTTAGGCAATTTTAAGTTAGATCTGGACAATATATGAAACAATTGTTGTTCATGACCCAGACTTGAAATCAGTCAACAAAATGCCCCACCTAAAGAAAATGACTAACTTGTTGCCCTAAATCACATCTTGCAGAGACAAAGCAAATGCTTAATATCAAAATCACCTGAATGGATGTGCAAAAAAGTGTTGTTTTTTTATTCTGGTCTGAAACAAAATTTGACATATTTTCAACATTTGTATTGACTTAGTCACAGTAATGCAAAACTAAATGAATTCTTCCTTCCTGCATGACTGATCATCTTGGTACTCAGAGGAGCGATATAGGCCTACTTGGGCCTCTTGTTTCTTTTCTATTTTTTCTTCTTCCGTTGTTGTTTTATGTTTCGGTTTCATAGAGGGCCTTGCTCCCTCAAAATATTTCAAAGGTAACATGACCGCTACTTGATACGATGTAAATTGTGAGATGTTATTCATACGCTTACCTATATACTTTAAACAGCATGCTTTGAAAAAATGTTTGAGTGATACAGAAATCTGTCTCATTCAAATGTTTTCACGAAATATGCTGCGTCAAGTACAAAGACAAACCTATGAATGACATAGCATTGAAAAACAGGAGAGCCCAGTCGGACGCAGTCAATTCGATCTGGGATAGCCCGACGAGTTTTGTGGTAGTCACAGGCGGCAGACTACCACCAATTTCAAGCTAAAGATTTTTAAAAATAGCCAAGTTTAAATCTTTGTGTAAGTAAACTCTAGAAGATATATATTGATTTATTTGCATAATTTACAAAACCAATACATTTGCTTTGGTATGTGTTTTAGTTCTGCACATTTCAGATGGATCCATTCGATACATCTGTCACATCCAATAGATTCACATGCACTTAAGTCTGTGCAGCACAAGAAAAAGTTCCATGTGTCATTTTCCTTTCTTTCTAACATCATTTTTTTTTTTTCAGCAAATGCCAACTTTTAGTTCACGATCTTCATCCATCGTGTCCAATGTAACAAGTCCCATGAACTCTCTTATACTGTGTATAAATACAACTCAGTAAAAAGAAAAAGAGAACAAATCGTTTGATTTAAATATTGATTTATTGTGTCAATGACTGAACATTGGTCACTGACTGCATATGAACTGCGACTAGTAAGTAAGACTTCCGGATATGTGAAACAGGTTTTGGCTCTTTTTTTAGTCCCCTACTGGCATCGCCAAAGGGGTCTATAGGTTTGCACTCCATCCGTCTGTCTGTCCATAAGTCACACACACGTTTTTTAGACTCGTATTCTAGTTACCTCATCTACATCCATTGTATCTACATGGTAGTGGCGGATTTAGAGGGAGTCTTTGGTCACATATTTACCAGTAAAAATCCAGATTTTGCACCAAAAATGGCTGAGAAGTTTGACTAAAACCCATTTGGGCCCCTCCTTTTCGGAAATCCTAGATCCGCCACTGCATGGGTATCTGATTCTGCCTGATCACTGTTTTGTTTCTCCTGATCAGTGTCTCGGTATATTCTTATATAAAAAAGGTGATAATACAACACTTACTCTTGATACTTCCTTCTTTAAATCCGCTCTTCTGATTTTATTATTTTTTTTTTTTTATTCATTTATTTTTTTTTTGTTTGAGCTGATGTTTGACTTGCCATTTTCTCATCCGCACTTTAAATTTCCAAATAAGGGTTACTTGCTCCTAAACTACTAAAGAGACCCAGGTGAATCAAATGCGTTTGCTGGTCGACATTGGACAGAAGGTATTGCACCGGGAAGTGACAATTGTCCCGCTTTGTTGCATTTCAAAGCGAATGGGAAACTTTCTGGTGTAAAATGCAGAGAACATAAGGTCGAATATTTTGTAGGAACATTTTGGTCGCTTTTCTTTAACAAAATGAATCCACTGGCGTCGTTCATTGGGTGTCTTAAGAAAACCGTGCATTGACACACCATCGAATTTGTGTTTCCATAATTAGTAGCAACACAACGAACACCCCTCCCCCGACTTTGCTTTACCTGCCCTTGTCTTCACGAGGCATTTTTCTCTCTTCAATATTATTAAACAACTCTCGGACACTTCTATACTAAAGTCCAGCACTGTATACAAAACATGACATCAGCATCTCTTTGTTGCAGAATCTGGCATTTCTGTATATTTACCAGGTGTGGCATTAGCTTATCACAAATATCTCGTTATCTACAGTTGATATGAACTTCAGGTTTTCGGCAATTCATTTATTGTATGAACATGCACCAATTGAGTGGAAACAATTAAATTTTGAAAATTAGGTTGAAGTAGCACTTTTAAGTTCTGTGTCTTATCAATGTACACTATGGATAATCCATATGTGTGATAACATAAAATAATTTGAAAAAAAAAATGAAATTTCAATAAATCAAACTGTGGGCAGTATGGGAAAAAAATCAACAAAATATGAGAGTGAAAACAGTGAATGAAAAATGTCAGTTTCAATTAAATAATAATCAATATAAACCTGAAAAGAAGAAGTATACAATGACATTGCAGAAGTATGAATGTAAACAACAACAAATATAGGGTACATGTAGTTCAACGACTGCGATGGAAGAGCTATTTTGTAGACGGGACAATTATGAATTATGATTCAATCAGCCACCAGGTCACTATGTTTAATGCGGAAACAGTCACTTCCACCAATTTTCATAGTTTTTCAATGACCATTACACAGGACAGGTGTAAAACTAGAACCGAGAACCATGCCCATTCTCCATTCTTGAACACTTTACTTTCTTTGAAATAGGAGAATACTCCAGATTTTCAAGTCATTGTTGCATTTCAGTTCTTGCAAATGGAATAATTCAATCCTATATTATATTTCTAGTTATCAGTTGATATTCTATATGATGATTCCATTTAGATTCAGAAAATTTATACAAATCAATCACTATGCATTACTGAGTATGTATGCACTTTAATTGAAATTGATTTCTCTTGCTCACTTGTGTGCACGTAGATATACATGTAGAGAGGAATGATCACTTAGATATACATGTAGAGAGGAATGATTATAAGGACACCTGGTTTTGTTGACCTTTGACAATATCAGTAGACAGTATTACACACATTGGGCGCCATTTGCAACCAGGGACTGTTATAATAATACTAACATCTGTTAGGTTAAGGATCATGTAATATATAATGATTTAGTGAAACGTAAAAAACCCTGTAATACATGTACAGTACAGTCCGGGTGGAACATCGACAGTGGGCAGTCCACCTGAGCATTAGGAGTGGACATTTACCTGAGCTATCAAGCTGTCCACTTACCTGTATGTTAATTCTAACTGGCTGTCACAAGAATGTCCACTGTGTCCAGTGGACATTTTTAATGCCCACTCTAGAAATGCCCACTGTGACCAGTGGGCAAATTAAGTTCCACCCGGACTGTACTGTATATTGTATGACAATATATAGCAAACTCTAATAAAATGTTATGAATCTAATGAAATACATGTATACATTTATGCAATCATGGATAGTAATTTTAAATAATTACTCAATTACTCAAATAAATGATAATACCTGGTACAAATAGTAATAATCATATGAACATATACTTTCATATCAATTAAGTATTAATTTATAGATAAAATATATACTGGTACATACCAGGTACAAGTATATATCTTATATATATATACAAATAAACATCTTTTTGCTTTTGAAAAGATTACATAATTATTTGATTCTTGTTTGCCAGGAATGTGTTATATTTATTTACTACAATATAATTTATGAAACTGGCATTTTCTTGGTGTATTATAGTTTTTGTAGATTTTTCAGCTTTTGAACCATTATCTGAGCCTTTGGGCTTGAATGTTTTTAAAATCAGCCAAAGCAATAAAACCAACACTTCTCTAGAAATTTTGTTTCATTTCCTTTTACTGACCTCCTTGGCTCTTTTTCCATCATACATGTACATGTTATACACCATTGTTTACACCTTTTCTATTAATTAGGTAATATACTTTTAACAACAAGCAAGTTTGGGTTATTTCTCTTAGGACCAAGAGAAGTTGTAAGTTTGAGTTGATTTGAAAAATTCATTAAACAATTACCAAACATGTTGTTTCGAAAAGTATTCATTTACATCAATTAGGAGGTACTTTGTTACTACATGTAGCTCGACTTAGTGTTTTTTTCAGGGAAAGGAAGATACTTCAAAAATAATACATGTATGATAAAAAGACTTAAGTTTTTGTGATACATACATGTAGTCTTAGCGATTTGTTTTTTTATTTTGCAGTTTCCATCTGTCATCAGTCTAAATGTTGGAGGACGGATCTTTGCCACCCGTCTTTCTACTCTTCTGCGATATCCAGACTCCATGTTGGCTGTCATGTTTAGTGGCCGACATGTTGTTGACAAGGATAGTGAAGGAAATTATTTTATTGATAGAGATGGCACATACTTCAGCCATGTGCTTAACTTCTTGCGAGATGATCAAGATTTGCCACCAGTTGGTTATGCTGACCAGGTTCTGAAGGAGGCTTTGTTCTATGGAATTCAACCTTTAATTGAACACCTGAAAAACTCGCCACCTTTATTCGCTGAATATGTGGTGAGAGAAAATCTCCGTAGCAAGCTGGAAAACTACTTAGAATATAAAGAATTATTGATAGAGATGGCTAGAGAACAGGTGCTTGAAAGTGGTGCTGTAACATCAGTGGTGCGATTGGTGACAAGTAAAAATCAACCCATCCCCAGAGATTTGCAATTCTCAAAGCAAGTGTACAAACAGTATTACAGAAAGTTTCATACCTACAAATCTTTTGAATCTGCATTTGGTAAATACCATGTGAATGTTCCATGTGAGCAGATAAAAGGTCATCCTGACATTGTGATGGACTTGATTGCAGGCTGTCTCAATCAGGACTTGGTGAATGAGGGTTACAAAGGTGTGTTTGTGTCCGAGGGAGTGCATGACGAGGATCATAAGATTAAGACCGTCTCTTGGTGTGATGAAGAATTTCATGTGTGTTGTAGCTGTCACATGTTCAGATTTGATTGGCTGGAAATGCCACATCAGAGATGAATTGTAATGACAGTTATTGTTTAGAGTATTATGATAGTTGTTGTCATTTGTTGACTTTTTATAATCTAGATGTTTATACTAGATCTACATGTACAAACAGAATGTCTTGTTCAGCATTGGTCTCTACAAAATAAATGTGTAAATATTCAGGTCAGTCGACTTTACTTACAGTGCAGTTTATATGTTTTCGAGAAAATACACAAAACATGGTGGAAAGATTACACAGAACACAGTGGAGAAATACACAAAACACAGTGAAAAATCCGTTGTAGATTTACATGTACCTTTTCTTGTTCACATCTTTGTACAAAACCTTTGTATTTTGCATAATTTCTAAATTTACTCCTAGATTAGGTCCACTCTGTTTTTGTGAAAAAAAATCATAAACTACATGAACTGTACCGTAAAACAGAGAGGTAAAAGTTATGCTGTGATAACAAATCAAAATTGTTGTAATACATTTCAATTACTTGCAGAACATACAATGCCTTTGTATATTGTTGCAGAAATTATTTGAATGCAGATTTTATATTTTGATAACTGGTAAGATGTGTAACACACATCAGAATGAAATATTACATGTAAATAGAGAAGACACACATTTCAGCAGTACAGGGATGAAAATTATCTTTTTTCGACACTAGTCCAAATGAACTAGTAACTATAAATACCTACTAGATTGCAAAAGAAATCTCTAGTCTCACATTGCCCTCATTGAATTCAAGTTGTGTTTGTTGATTGGTCAACAATTTTTCAGTTCTAGTGGTGCTATTCACTATTGATATTTAGGTTGCCTTTACTGATTTTTCAGTTCTAGTGGTGCTATTCACTATTGATATTTAGGTTGCCTTTACTGATTTTTTAGTTCAGGTGGTGCTATTAGGATCATCTGCACCACAAAACCAAGCACTGAATTACTTCATCAAGCCTGTCCCTCACATTGAAAGAAAGTAATTACAATAAGAGTAAAGTAATTTATTCATTTAAATTTTAATTTTCTTATTTGACATATATTTTTATGAGTGCCATTCTGCTCTGTTCTTTGCTGTTTTATTTGGGTGTTGTGTCCCCTATGAATAAGACCATATGGGTCCTAGACAACATGTTTCCTCAACTTACTTTCTTGCTTTAAGCAATTTTTCATGTAACGCAAAAGCTTTCTGATGACCACTTTTACCAACGTCCAAACCTGAACTGATTAGATGATAAATTCATGGATATCAGTTTTGCTGATTTATTAAGTCGGAAAGAACACCCTCCTTAAAGGTTTGCACCAGTCTGGGGGACATTTGATTATTCTTACCCGGATGATTAAATTATTTAGAACCCTAAGTTTGCATTATTATATCAGAGATGTCCGTGACACTTAACACTTTGTATGCTGTGAATTCATATTACTGAGTTTGTTGAATATGAAAATCTTATTGAGAGGGATATGTAGATTTCTATGATATTTGGTTTGTAATTTCTAAGTGCCACCTATTTAGAAAGGATACCAGTGGAGTCATGTATGTTTCTCACACACATCTCATGTAATGTAATGATGACGGATGTGACCATGAAAAATCTCATTTTCTTTTTCCACCTTCATTATGATAGTCTGGAATATTTTGTCCATAAAATCACTCATAAAGTCGTGAAAACTCGTACGAGTCCCATCACAGTACCTGAGTTAACTAAGTCTTCAAGACCTTGCACTATTCATGTTACCTAAACTTCTTGCCTTTTTTAGTACCTAGAGTATTAGAAGCAGTATTATGCACAGCCAGGTTAAAGTTTTTGTAAATAGATCACTCACTTTATTTAGTGTATCATGATCCTTTAACATGGGATGTACATAGAAACTGATTTTTAAGGTGTTACTTAAAGTTGCATCAGTATTTATGCTGCTTTCATATATATAGAGAGAAGAAAATGACATCTCAGTAAGGAAATTATTTTGCTTTTGAGGTGGTGTTCAAACTTTGCTTACATACAAGTTTTTCTTTGACCTCTGTTCTCCAAGTAACTTTTGATGATTATGAAATATGAATTTCATATATATGAAAAATGCCCTTGTTACATGAATACCTCTTTGATTAAAATCTCTTTCATGCATTCTGACTCACCAGTTGAGCTTTGTTGTGTTCTTGCAACTCTTGTTATGTCAGAGACTTTGTTACTTATGTACCCTGAGATTTGTTTATGTTGTAGGTCCATATGTTTTATAAGGAGTATAAAATCTCATTTAAGTCTTAGAAAAGAGAACAAATTATGTTGTAAATGAACTTTGTTTTTTATTTACAATGTACATATTTATATGACTTAAATGTTAGCTCTGTCTTTTTATTACCCTTGTTATTTACCAGCTTGAAAAAAATCAATCCGTCTATTACCACCACAAGGTAAAATGATGCCAACATATGGATTTGAATTAAGGAATGGGAATTTTTTTTGTTGGATGGAGGTATCATGCAGGTGCATTATTCATAAGTTTTCCATTCTTTTTTTCGTGGTATACCTCCATCCAATAAAAAAACAAATTAGATTTATTCCTTATCATTCAATTCCTTTCAAACATGTTTTATATTCTCAGAAACTGGTGTGTTATGTTTGTCACTATTTCTCCACATCTCTTAAACTTCTGGCGCAGTGGTGTGAATACTGATGTCACAGGTACGAAAACGCAGTAAATTACGTCATTAGAGAAAATTACCTCCCGGAAATATATTTTTAATCTTGATTGCCACTTTTCGTAATACAGTTGTTTCCCATTTGAAGCCAGTGTGGCCTAGTGGATATGGTGCTCGGCTCGTGATTGAGAGGTCCCGGGTTCAACTCCCACCCTGGGCACACCGGTGTTCTGTCTTTTGGATAAGACAATAAAAAGCGAGATCCTATGTCACGGTAGGCGTGGCATGTAAACGATCCCTCACTGCTTCGGATGGGACGTTGCAAAGGTCTAGATTTGTATGCAATGCATCAGGCAGATGCCGTCATCATATACGTGAAATGACCGTGGAGTGATGTAAAACAATAATCAATCAATCAATCAATTTTCCATTTGAGCAGATATGTTAAATGAAATCCATTGTACATACAACTCCCATTGAAGCATCATTTTTGTGACTTCCTTTCTCGTAAGTTTACATTGGTTTCCTACGACCAGGTTTACTTCATAGTTTGTTTATGTCAGATACCTACCCCAAGGGTAGATAACCCTAATTATAAAAAGACCCAAGTTATTGTCATTGAACTTGTTCATATGAATATGAACATAACCATTTTTAGAAATGAATTGTTTTTGTCTTCAAGATTTTTTTTCAATAGCATATAGTGTTAGGACGTTGTTCTGTAGAACTTCATTTTTGGCCTTAGCCATAAAGGCCTGTGATGATTTTATGGCAAAACTTTTCTAATTGTACAAAATTTTTAATATACTGATTTCGACCTTTGACTTTTCAAAATATTTCGATTGCTGTTGTCTTGGGGGTAAGAACTTTACAAATATATTTTGTACATTTTATTATGTGAAATGCATTTATGGATGAAGGATTTATTGATAGTTTGTGGAGTAATAGCCTGTCAGAGTGTTCTAGTTTCGGTTTTACCCCACAGAACCATCCAGTGAGCAATATTCTTAGCTTTCATCTGTTGTTCATCTGGGGTTTGGCATTTGTGAAAATTTCATATTATACCTCTGAAAAGCTACTGAATAGATTTTGATGAGATTGTTAGAGATAAAGTACTCAAAGTTCCCTACCAACGTTGTTGCTTTTTTGGCCAGATCAGTCAAGGAGTTGTCCTAAGGACTGGGTGACATGTGCCTCAAAGGGTATCTTCCTTTGACAAAATTCTATTTCATGCTGACTGCATAGATTTACAAAGGGTATGCATTTAAGTGATCTAGAAGGGTGTGTTAGAAGTGTGTCTGTTTTTGGTCCTATTCAAAAGTCCATGTTTTACCTGTTTTTGCACATGTTGCTGGAATTTTCATGTAATTTACTGGATTTTCTCATTAGACAGATGCATATTACGTGTATATGTTAGGGAAGTGATTACTAATGTAAAGAGTTCAAAAATAATTTTAAAAATTTTGTTTATCTTATTTTTAAGATAAAAGGAGAAAGATTGTATAAATTCCCACGTACAGTGTATGATCATGTAGTTCTATAATACTTCCTTTTCATAGGAACAACTCAAAAAAGAGATATATTAAGTACCAAGATTATTTTTGTCAAAAGAAGGGCATTTCCATGGCTAGAAATAGGATTTTTAGTACTAATTATAAAAATTTTGGATTGAATGGAAATAGTAAAAAACAAAAAAAAAAAACCAAAAAAATCAATCAGTTATGACTTGGCAAAACTTTAATGAGCAACATGTATAACGGGTATGAAAAGGCTACACAATGATGTATGTTACTCCCGCTAACAAAATATATGGGGAACTTGGTAAGACTTCAAAATACCCTGCTTTATATTCGAATCTTACAGGAGACGAGAGTTGACGCAAATGAGCTAAACAGAAGTAAAAGCTGAAAGTATCAGCATTTAGGAAGATGAATTTTTTTTTCTGGATAGATTCTAAAGGGAGTTTTTACTTGAGAAAATTTAGACACATTGTTATTTCATCATATGTTCAAGATATTCAGGAGAGCAACATAAGTCCACTTGGACCTCTTGTTAGTGCTTAAGGTTATTGTCAAAAATCTGTTGAACCCTTGAGATATGTGGCATTCTTCTGATTCTAGCCTTAATAATGTTTTCATGCACACACTACCATTCTATTCCTTTTTAATGTATCACAGAAAATCGCCTTTTGGCCGGATTGCACAACAATTCCGGTCTATGGATTGGCTTTGTCTGTTTATCTGTCTGTCCGTCAGACATTTTGGCTAAAGTTTCTGGTTGAAGCAAACTCGCAGGAACTAAGAGGAGTGTAAATATAATACTTCATACAAAAGTTCCGTCCTTATGACTAGAGCTTTCAAATTATGTAATGACGTTGGACCTAGTGACCTTAACCTTGTACTTTGACCTTCTTTAAACGAATTATAACTTTAGCTATACCTTTTGAATCAATAGGACTTTGATACTTCACACATAGATTCTTTATGTTCAATTGATACCATAACTTTTGACCTTGACCTTGTTTCGAATTTGATTTGCAATTCGGCCTTACTGTTTTTAGCACTTTCTTTTCACCAGGCGTATGATTAGTTTGTTTTTGCCATGGATTTCCACTGTAATATATAGATGCGAGACCACAGGGAGATGGCATTGATTATTTTATAAATATTTTGTTTTACATTAGGTTTTTCTTGTAATGCTTTAGGATGTGACTTAGATACGAAAACAAATACAAGTTTTGTGCGTATCACTTAAAATTTATTCATTATTTGTATATAATAGAATATATTTCATGGGATCTGGTATTCGTCTTTAATGTCAAAAAGGTGTCCTTGTCATTGTTTTATTAACTGTTATTGCAGCCATATCTAACTCTGTTTATATAGATGCAGTATGTAAAGATATAATTATTAAGGGATTTAAATTCAACAGATTTTTTTATTCACTGAATAACTTATTTTCATACTTTTTACTAATTGTAAAAATATTATAATTATGATCATTACATGTAAACTACACGATGATTACGTTTCTAGTAATTAATGGTTAAATGGTTAACAGGGACACGTCCCCGGTCTTTCTTATCGGAAGACATAGACACATTTGTGTCTGTCTCAGTCAAACGACAAAACATCTAGGGACTACAGTAATTAACTTCTGGTCTGTCTCGGTCAAAGACAATACATATAATGGCTACAGTGGTTAACTTCTAGTCTGTCTCGGCAAAAGCTATACATTAATGGTTATAGTAGTTAACTTGTGGTCTGTCTCAGTCAAAGACAATACATATGATAGATATAGTGGTTTACTCCTGGTCTGTCTCGGTCAAAGACAATATATATAATGGTTATAGTGGTCAACTTATGGTCTGACTCAGTCAGAGACAATACACATAATGGCTACAGTGGTCAACTCCTGGTCTGTCTCACTCAAAGACAATACATATAATGGCTACAGTGGTTAACTTCTGGTCTGTCTCGGTCAAAGACAATACATATAATGGCTACAGTGGTTAACTTCTAGTCTGTCTCGGCAAAAGCTATACATTAATGGTTATAGTAGTTAACTTCTGGTCTGTCTCAGTCAAAGACAATGCATATGATAGATATAGTGGTTTACTCCTGGTCTGTCTCGGTCAAAGACAATATATATAATGGTTATAGTGGTCAACTTATGGTCTGACTCAATCAGAGACAATACACATAATGGCTACAGTGGTCAATTCCTGGTCTGTCTCGGTCAAAGACAATACATATAATGGCTTCAGTAGTTAACTTCTGGTCTGTCTCGGTCGAAGACAATATATATAATGGTTATAGTGGTTAACTTCTGGTCTTTCTCAGTCAAAGACAATATATATAATGGTTATAGTGGTTAACTTTTGTTCTGTCTCGGTCAAAGACAATACATATTACAGTTATAGTGGTTAACTTCTGGTCTGTCTCGGTCAAAGACAATACATATAATGGTTATAGTGGTTAATTTCTGGTCTGACTCGGTCAAAGACAATACATATAATGGCTACATTCTGGTCTGTCTCGGTCAAAGACAATACATATAATGACTACAGTGGTTAACTCATTCAAAGACAAATCATTCAATGCTTACCTTTTGTCTCAGTCAAAAATTAATCATATATTGGTTACAATTATTAAACTTCTTATTTTTAGAGTTATATGGACTGTAACTATGTGTTTGTAACATTACTAATTACGGTACCTACAAGAATCTGTTTTCCAAGTATGTTTTGCTTTTACTGTGTTAATATTTTTAGAGTTATATGGACTGTAACTCTGTGTTTGTAACATTACTCATTACGATACCTACAAGAATCTGTTTTTTAAGTATGTTTTGCTTTTACTGTGTAAAATTCATATTGATAAGGGGGTGTAACTGAAGATTAAACATCTAGATCTTTTCAAATATAACATTATCTAAACAATATTTTCTGCATTAAATGTCAGAGGAGAAAGATGTTTGGCTAAGAATCAAAAGATCACGGGTTCTAATCTCGCAGGAATCTGGTAACCCCATTGGAATTTCGTAGGTATCGCATTCTTTGGTTGGTACCAGCACCAGCAGTGCGATATCATGGTAAATACCGGCACTTAAACTTATTCTTGCTGATTCAGATGGCTCCATTGCTTAGGTCAAAATTTAATGAGCAATGCACTAAACAGGTTTTACCATTAAACAAGTAAAAAATATGTGATGTGACTTTAAAATAAAAGGAAGAACAATTTAATATTATGACTGCAATCTTAAATTGCATATATAATGAAAATAAACAAATACATATACATTGGAAAATTATATAATATGCATCAAAATCAACAACATACATTAGGGTTATTCATATCATTAGCGACGTATGTTATGCAAATATATATTAAACCTTTTTAAGTTTGCAGACAGCTCCCACTACATGTTCAAGAAAATCATATTTTATAATTTTTGCGTACGACAGCATTTACACTCGCAAAAAGTGCGAATTGATGATTCATATTAATTTGGAATGTGATGTTGGATTTTCGACAAACTAATGTTCAAAAGTCACAAATTCATATCCAAATTCATCACACATTATTTAGCTAATCCCTGTCGTCTATCAATTGTTTATCTCCTCGCTTATTCCATTCTGTAAATCCACCCTGAAATAAAATTTTAAGAAATGAATTAGTTTCGAGGTCTTTCTATAATACATAAATACATACCGGTATTTATCTAATTTTCTGCAGGGAGATTAAGACATTTTGCTGAGATGAGATCCATCCCTGACTTTTGTAAGAGTTTTTATTTTCGAGAGAGCATCCAACTGTGGACTGTGATTTGTCTACTTTGCTACAATTCACAATTAAATCAACATGAAAGAGAGAGGAATACAAAAAATGCATATTGTTTAAAAAGCGTTTCTAGACTTTCACATCCTAAACGTTTGTGACCGAGAGGCCTCGAGATCGAGTCCCACCAGTGGCTCGTCGTGCCTTCTCTTCTGACGAAAAAATAAAAAGTAATGTCGCGGTGGATGTGGCATGCAACGTAAACGATCCTTCACTGCTTACGGTGGGGACCGTTGCACTGCATCAGGCAGATGCAGTTACCATATACAAATATAAGTGCAATAACCTTGATGTGATGATCAATCCTACTCACGTGATAAACGGACGCATCCATCCCGCAGAGAATGGCGGCAAAAGCAAGTGAACAAGATGACATCCCGCTGAAGCAGTAACTTACTAACGGCTTACTAGGATCTATGCCATTTGCCTGGAAATCTAACAAAAATATAGACAGCTATTATAGATGACGAAGGTTTCAAAACAAAACCTACAGATGTCAAAGTCACTGAAAGTCTATAGATAATGAAGGATATTAAAACTTAAAGATGAAGGACATTAAAACAAACAAAGATGAAGGACATTAAAACAAAATTTATACTAGATACAGGACATTAAAACAAAGTCTATACAAGATAAAGGACATTAAAACAAAGTTTATAGATGATGAAGGACAAAATATGCAGATGATGAACGTTTAAGTTTAAACAATGTCCTTCCACTTAGAATTTACTTCTATATAAACGTCTCATGAAGTATAACGCTCAACTTTTGAGTACACTTCGTATTGGAAGAAGAAGAAGAAAAGACGATATAATCTGCACCATTTGCAGTTTTTGCTGTCGGTCGCCATTTTCAGACGTACTATAAAGTTTATACATGACCATTTGTTCTCTTTGTCACAAGTAAACATACCTTCACTTGAAAAATAATGAATGATGGGGAAGATGTTGTTCATTTCGTCTACTTGATGGTTTAAATACCCTAAAATCATCCATTCTGATGTGTCGCTTCTATCGTTATGTTTTTAGAAAAGTGCAATAGAAGCATAATTTACACGATTTCGCTAAAAGTTTGGTTTTTGTTTCATGCAAAAGGTTTACGATTGATATCAAATGTTGAAGTTTTGGTTTAGATTGTGTCTTTTTATCGGAAATTTAGATAACAGGTATGTCGCTCAAATTGCAAACGGATACAATACGCATTTTCATATGGGAATTACAAATTTCCTCTCTCGACTACACAGGTTTTAGAAAGATGTAGATGTACCCCATATATTAATATTCTAATATTTCCCATCAATTCTTCTTCATAGAAAAATAAGTAACTTGGATTTACGATTGTTACGATTGAATCACGATTGTTACTTTCAAAATTAACAGATACGTTACCTGATTTTGTCAGTTTTTCTCCAGTTTGCACGTAGTAATGAAACAACAACAATATAAATATTAATTCGCTACCCTTACAATTAAATAAAATATAAAGCCCATGTTTAAATTCCCGTTTGTAAGAGTGCGAGACCAAAATAACAAAAAAGTATAACAGATACGTTATCAACAGATACGTTGTATTTTTTAGTTGATTTTTCACATAAATTGGCATAACATTGATTTTTACACATGAATCCTGAATAATAGTCGGATTTGATTCTATATTCGATTTTGTCAGTATATAACGTTAATATCCGGTTGATAAAAAGTTTAGAGAAACTCAACAGCACATGTGTTCGAAGATCTAGATAATGCAACTGAACTATAATCAGTTTTCATAAATACTTTCAATGTTAACGTATAATTTGATATAGTAATATCATGTAAAATGATTTAGATATTTGCATTTGATGTATTTAATAAAATAAAATAGTTTAGTTGATATGCCTATGACTCCTTTTCAAGCATATCGTTATTTTTAGGAGTAACGTATCTGTTTTAAAGTAGTAACGTATCTGTATAAGTGGCTTTGATAATGACAACCCACGATGTATTCATCTTCTTTAACCCTTTTAATCAATGGAATACCATGTTTTTTGTATTGGTAACAGATACGTTACTTTTATCACCAACATTATTAATCAATTAAAAACAGTTGTTTGTCATGGATTTGAAAAAAAAAATAATTTCTATTGGTTTTCTGTAATATTTCTCGCTTTACTCGTGGATAAACACATGATTGCAATTTAGTTTTAAGAAAATAAATGGTTATTGTAAGTAGCTGATTTAAGATAAGTTTTAAAAAAATGGTAATGCCTATTAAATCGGTACTTTTATTATGGGAAATAGCAATTTTCTCCCTCATGAAATACACCATTTAATTCCTGAAATGCATATCTATCATCTGCATAAAAAGCCCTACATTCAATTCACAAGTAAACCAAGGTATATCTAATTTATGAGTCATGTCATGCTGTAACGTATCTGTCTTTCCGAAATTTGATGGCTTCATTCTGAATACAATAACTTTTTTTCTGGGTAGTAGTCTAGACCAGCCTTTTAAGGATTAAATCATTTACATTTTCCTCTATGCCAAAAACGCAAATATACGTTCAAATTCAGACATTAATTTTTTGACATGACTAGCACACAAATGGTGCAGATTTGTGGAGAATCCGCCTTAAGCTCTAACCTATGCAAATCATATCGTTCTTGCTCCCAAACTAACGTTACACTGAGGAAAAAAAGAACAACACTTTAATACACTAGATAATATTGTTAAACAGAGGCGGGTCCATGATTTGTAATCAGAGGGGCGGATTAAGGCGAGGAGTTTGGGGAACAAGGTGACTCTTGTTTAGATCCCTAATGGGAAGGGGCTTAGCTTCCTAGAGCTCCTACAAATTAGGATTTTCACTTTAATAGACTATCTTTAGGGGTTACTGCAACTGCCGTTCTACACAAGCACCATGTTATTTGTGTACTTCGGTGGACTTTGCGTATTCATTCTTGCAAACATTATTAACAGTAAACAGTGCTAAACGAACAGGAACTCTCTTTCAGAGGAGTGGGGGCATATGTTCATCATAAAGGAGATAATTTCAAGTTGCAATTCAAAATCCCTGGGGCCAACTCTCTTGGTAGTCCGCCGCTCCTAACACTAGAAGATAATGTTAAAGGCACAGGAATACCTAACGAGCTTGGTACTGTGGTAAAAACGTTGCAACTATAAACTCTGCTCATGTCCAGACATGCATCTTTTCTGACATTCGACCCATAATGAGTAAAGTTAAAAGACCACGCATAAAGCAATGAACCACACCATAATATCCCTCTCCTGATTTACGAGGTGACATGCACCCAACATAACAATAGATTCCTCGAGACTGTAACCTACAACATTAAGGTACTAGCTGCGCCAGTTTACAACTCCGCCTCATCAAGACTGACTGCATAAAAGTCTTCATTCATGAAAATGTATGTTGTACTACTGCCTTTTTCTAACTTTAAATTTTTTTTATTTAAAGTGAGCACATGACTATTAATAGTCATGTGCTCACTTTAAATAACAAAAATTTAAAGTTAGAAAAAGACACTACTATTCAAAATTTTACTGAATCATGAAATGAGGCAAAATGAAGTGACAAAAGCGGATCTCTACATGTCTAAAGTATACTTGTTTTAGAATATGAAGAACAAACTGTGTTTGCGAAACACAAATACCCCCGGCGGCATCAAAGTAGATAAAATAATTTTTAACGTGAAGGTCATTGTCAAGGTCAAAAGGTCATCGACCTTGGTGTCATTTGAAATGGATTCATTAGTAGAGAACGCATGTCAAATATGAAGTCTCTATCCCTCACGGTTTAAAAGTTATAGCCATGGTTAAAGTTGACAACAGGCAGAAAAACAAACAGACAGGATAAAAACAATATGCCCCCGATCTATCGATCCAGGAGCATGAACATAATGCCCTAATAAGAAAAGCATAACAATATAAACCATCCCCTTTACCTTGTGAAAGTAAACTATCCCCTTACCTTGTTTGAGTAAATCTACAGATTTCAAAACGCCTTCATTACTGTCTACCAACTGACTCGCTGGCAAACTGATGGCACCCTTAATGTGACCAGTACTATCTGCAATAGAAAATTCTACATTCTAATTGACTGTCTACTGTCTGGGCCCTGTCCTTCCCGTCAACGAATTTTCTAATTTAAATAAATTTTAAAATCACAATTATATTAAAAAAATGCCCATGACTTTATTTCTGGTTTTGTATATGTGATTCAATCAAGATAATTGTATTTTAGCATAAACAAGGAACTGTTATTGCAGTTTTGTATTATGATCACATATTATACATGTACAGCCACAAAAAACCAGGCCAAAATCCTATCCTTATCCCCACTCTCCATCGTTGCATGTTGTATCATTAATTACGAAGAAAACTAACATGATACATTGTTTATAAATGCATTCTCTTCGGTATTTTCATCTTTAAGAAGATACCTATTGATTTTGGGGTCAAAGATCAAGGTCAGTACTGGTAAAAATAGATTGTAATCATTCGTTTCCAATTGATAAATCAAGTTTCTAATCTTGCATTCTATCTAAACCTTCGGATCAGCTGGGGAAACGGTCTATTGATTTTTGGATCATTAAGTCAAAAGTCAAGGTTACTAGTAGTCCGAAATGTCAGACCAAAGCATGATACTCGGAACATTTCGGACTAGGTCACTAGTGGTAATATATATTGCAGTAATTGATTTCGATAAGATGAATCAAGTATCATGTATCCTATACGAATATGTAACATGAATCTTGTCAGCGTGATGAGAAATATGTCCGAGATATATGATAACGGTCACATGTGACTATGTAACCCCTAATGTTGTCACAAAGTCCTAAATTAATCCTGAATCGATATGTACACGGTATTTTCAGTACGTTTAACACAGAGGCGGTAATCTGTCGGTTTATCATCATGTTAAATACATTGATTGATCGATTGATTGGTTATTGTTTTACGTCACTCCAAGATTATTTCACGTATATGGTGACAGCATCTGCCTGATGCATTTCATACAAATTTAGACCTTTGCAACGGACCCACCCGAAACAGGGAGAGATCTTTTACCACGCCTACCGTGGCACGGGACCTTGATTTTTACTGCCTCATCCGAAAGACAGAACACCAATGTGCCCAGGGCCGGAGTCGAACCCGGGACCTCACAATCACAAGCCGAGCACTTTATCCACTAAGCCACACCGGCTTTGTTAAATATATGATTAAATATGAAATTAATCAGTTCATCAGCTACATTGGACGTGAAATATTCTTTTGATTTAATGTGTTTGAAATCGAGTGTTCTGTGTTATCATGGAACGTGACAATACTCATCCGCATCGTATGTCTACTGTTCTAGTTTTTGTCTGATTTGTCATGGATTGGAATGTTTACATGACTTTTCTGTCTTCGGAATTTCCATATGCCGTTTCCCTTGGATTATAAAGATTCATACTGATATGCTGCAACAGTATCCAATGTTTCCAGTATATAAGTACATGACATTGGGACGTTCCATATCCCCAGGAATTTTCAAATTATATACATGTACAGTTATACGTTTCAAGAAACTTTAATTTCTTCCTAAGTAATCTTTTTTATGACACCTTCAAACGGCAAATAGTACGCCCGCAGTTTCTTATTCTAGGTGTCATACAAACTAGAACAAAGTATCTAATCTAATAGTGGTAAATTTAGATTAACTTTTATACTAGTAAAATAGTTCAGTTTTCTTCTTCAATTGTTTGTGGGTTAATTGATCTTCTTTGCACATCCATCATTTCCCATGTTGACATCCCCCCTTTCTATCATAAATACACCGACTACAATTGTATTAAATTTTAAGGAGATGTGAAAATTCCACTTCAATATGCACCTTTTCACAATACAATTCATCTTTGTACTGAGTTTCATCAAAATCTAATAAAGGAATTAGGATGATTTGCAAAGACAAGACATTTATGATTTGGCATAGAAAAATCTAAGTTCAAGGGCCATAACTCCTGTAAATGCTTTGCACAGCATTCCCCTTCCAATACGCATATCTTCATATGGTATTCGTTCTTTGTTACACGTTTCGTCAAAATCCCTCGATTGGTTTACAAGTTGTTGAAAAGACAAGGTATTTTGAATGGAAAAATCTAACTCTAAGGGGTCATAACTCCTGTATTTTTTTAGATAGCATTCCCCTTCCAATATGCACATCTTCATATAGTGTTCTTTCATTGTATAAAGTTTAATCAAAATAATCCCAAGGGAGGAGTTGCGAAGACAAGATAGCTGGGACTGATGGATTACAGTGGTATAGCATAATTCGCCCTCATTTTTATGCAGTCGTATAAATATTACAGGTATAAAGTCACCTAAAGTATTACAGGCATAATGTCACTGAGTGAATGAGTTACAGGTATAAAGTGACTTAATGAGTTACAGGTATAAGGTCACTTAATCAGTTACAAGTATAATGTGACTAAATGAGTTACAGGTATAATGTGACTAAATAAGTTACAGGTATAATGTGACTAAATGAGTTACAGGTATAGTGTTACTTAAGGAGTTACAGGTATAATGTGACTAAATGAGTTACAGGTATAATGTGACTAAATGAGTTACAGGTATAATGTGACTAAATGAGTTACAGGTATAGTGTTACTTAAGGAGTTACAGGTATAATGTGACTAAATGAGTTACAGGTATAATGTGACTAAATGAGTTACAGGTATAATGTGACTAAATGAGTTACAGGTATAGTGTTACTTAAGGAGTTACAGGTATAATGTCACTAAATGAGTTACAGGTATAAAGTCACTTGATAAGTTACAGGTATAATGTCACTTAATGAGTTACAGGAATAAAGACACTAAATGAGTTACAGGTATAGTGTCACTTAATGAGTTACAGGTACAATGTCACTTAATGAGTTACAGGTATTAAGTCACTAAATGAGTTATAGAATAACATAGCCAGATGGAACAGACATCTACAAATTCAACATTTTTGGTTATTAACTAAAGACTTTACCTGAACCAGAAAATTTGGCACGTGGTCGAGAATCACACACCTGTACACCCTGAGATTCGACGATCTTCAGCATATTGTCATAACTCTGTATATACTTCTCAATGCGTGACACTGTGAAATTCCCCGATGCCTTTAGAATTAAATATGCATATATTACGAATACATCCAATGCTGTCCCCTTTGCCACAGAATTAAACAGTTTGGACAGTCACTTTTAACAAAGTAATAAACAGTATTTCTCCATTGAATAATAGTTATGTTTATTTTACACATAATTAATGTTTGTTTGTTTTCTTTTGGTTAATCATTAACAACTTGACAATTCTATCAAAACATTTTATGATGCCATCACTAACCGGTACTTGAGGTATTTCTATTGTTTCAGGACCTCCTAATGCCGTCCATTTTTTCCAACCACCATCCAAAATTGAAACCTTTTCATGGCCAAACAGCTACAAATAACACTTTATGAAATGCATTAAAGCAATAGATGATGAGGTTTCCAACATTTATAGATATGCAACTCTTTTGCAGTATTCAAATTGTCACTTACAATCCATTTATAATCTTTGTTGTCATTTGGTTAATATCACTAAAACTGTGCTGAAAACAACAATATACAATGGCCAATCTTACGATGAATGAATGAAAATTGTCTTTACAAACAATACGTAGTTCATCATATTCACGCTACCTTGAAAGTCCACCACGCTCGACAGCTCATGAAGAAGCTACTGTTGTCCGTGTTACTGTACAGAATGAGTTGTGAATCGCTATTAACTCCTAGATCCTGGATTCTGGATTGAAATGCTGAGGGATCCGGAAGATTCCGTGGGTACATGACCGTATGGTCCGCTTCCATGACGTTCAGATAAAAGGCACCAGGAATGTGGCCTCTGTTAAATAAATACATGAAGATAAATCTAAGCTATTCATATTTATGTCATTTGACACCATGCCATCTCTACCATGACAAACACGAAGAAACCCCAAATTATCTGTGACCGAGGCGGCTGAGGCGCTTTGTTGGTTCACAGTGGTGACATTGGTGCCATCTACAGTTTCTGTGACCGAGGCGGCTGAGGCGCTTTGTTGGTTCACAGTGGTGACATTGGTACGATCTATAGTTTCTGTGACCTAGGCGACTGGGGCGCTTTGTTGGTTCACATTGGTGCGATCTCCAGTTTCTCCTCCCTCATCTTTTCTTCGGATGAATGAAAAACGTGGTCAAAGGCCACGGTCGATGTGGGTGTGTAAACTTGCACATGTCCAAAATTTAGCAACGCATGGAGCTACTGTTGCCATGATTCAGATGAGATAATATCTGTTTCTTGCTGCGAATAGGTCAAGATTATTTCGCTTATATGGTGACGATATCTGCGTAATTCAATGCACAGAAATAAAGACCTATCCAGGACAGACAAATCACTGGTCCACCACAGTTTATACTGTCTCATCCGACAGACGAATTACCAGTCAACCACACTTTATACTGTGTCATCCGACAGACAGAAGACAGACAAATCACTGGTACACCACAATTTATTCTGTCTCATCCGACAGACGAATTACCAGTCAACCACAGTTTATACTGTGTCATCCGACAGACAGAAGACAGACGAATCTCTGGTCCACCACAGTTTACACTGTGTCATCCGACAAACAGAAGACAGACGAATAACCAGTCAACCACAGTTTATACTGTCTCATCTGACATACAGAAGTCAGACGAATCACTGGTCCACCACAGTTTATACTGTGTCATCCGACAGACAGAAGTCAGACGAATCACTGGTCCACCACAGTTTATACTGTCTCATCCGACAAACCGAAGGCACACGAATCTATTAATTAATCATTATATACTTTAACTTATATGTTGTTTTTACAAAATATTTTAGGATTTGAAAGAATATGGAATCAACCAACAGAAATCAAATTCCTTAGCAACATGGTGTCATTATTTGTATATATAGACAAATCCCTGTTACATTTCTACCATGTTTCATCAAAATCCTCCGAAGAGTTTAGGAGTTGCAAAGACAAGATATTTTGCATAGAAAAGTCTAAGAAACTTTGAGTCCACAGGCCAAAACTTTTTTTTTGCGGACGTATGAAAAAAAGTGTGGAAAATCTTACATGAAAACATGACATATATTACAATTTGCGACAGAAAAATAAGATATGGAGTATATAATAAAGATCTTTTATGGAACTTACTGGATATAGTCTTCTTCCGCGTCCCTTGTGCTGGCCCATGAGACATCGATGATGACCACGTCTGCTGGAAGAGTGCCTTGGTCAATCTGATTTATTAGCCATTCGCAACTTATTAACGGTTCCATGTTATGTCAGTGTCGACAAGGTCTCAAAAGATCTACATTAAACAAGAATATGTGAATTAATGCTGTAATCACAGGGAAAGGAGGAAAGTTAACTTACAAGGATTTAGAATACAGATGTGTAGCTGGAGTCGTCAACACCCTATCTATACATATATTAGGCTAAGGCGTAAACTGACCTGTGTGAAAACCATACCCAGTGAGGGATTTTGAAGAGGAGCCACCAGCCCCCCTTTTTTCACCACAAATTTACACGTCATATATAGATGATAAAGTTTAACACACTTAAATAACAGAGTAAAACTCCTGATTTGACGGCACCCATATTGAGTCATTTTGACCCAGTATTTTGGCTAATACTTGAATTTCCCATGCCCCTTTCTCCTTTAAAAGGAAATCCACTGATATCTATACATATTCTGAACATAGTTATGATGGTGGAAAGCATATCCATTCATACAGATTTATGTATACTTGAATAGGCTTAAGTTCAAATTCTGTATTCAAGATCCAAGTGCAAATATGTCTTCTTCTCTGATCTACACGTAGTAGGTTTTACCTATTGATATATTCTTTTATTAACCTAATGCACACTGATATATATCTTAAATGAAAATGATACTCATTCATGTATTGCCTTAATAGTATATCCCCATTCCACGTTTGTATATACCTTTATAAGCTTATGACTGCGGCCCATGATGATCAAAATTCTGTTAAGCTGGCAGTAGTGACAAATCTTTTATTAGAATATGCACAATTCAGGAATCGGGAAAAAATCTAAAAATCATGTACGAGGGAACAGCCTGAGTAGGAAGGATACCGGGAAAGGTGAGAAAATAAAGGAGGGAGGGATGAGAAATGTGCATCTATCACAGTGAAACAAAAACGAAAAAGATACGAAATGAAATTACCAGGAAATGAAACTAAATCACTTAAAAAGGAAACAAAATGGTATCACTCAGAAACCAATCGGAATATATATATGTAGCCATCCCTTTCTCCATCTATATGTAAAGACATGGAACGTGCGTCTAGAAGTAGATACAGAGCTGTTCTTTACTTCAATTCTTCATTGACGTTTACGCACATTTTTCTGTTGTTGGTAAGTAGGAGAAAAGTAATCGATCAGCACATTTGTTGGTGGGACACACGAATCCCATCCTCATGTCGAGAATACATAGATCTGAATGCACCTTCGACTAGGCAAACATCGTCGTGGATTGCAGACCTTGGATACATGGATAGTCCGGTTTAAAATGCTGTCTTGGAACTTTGTTTTATTCCAAAGAACAAATGGAGAAGAGGCGGAGACACCTAGGCTACACTGCGTCAAATTAAGGGATACACAACAATTACCCAAAACTAATATATATATATATATATATATAATCAATAATAATAAAAATAATAATATTAATAATGATTTCGTTCCGTTTCTAAGTTATTTGGTTTCTTTTCTTAGAATTTTCATTTCGTTTTTGTCTAAGGGATTTCGTTTAGTTGCGTTTCCTAAGTTATTTTTCGTTTTACTAGCTAATTTAATGGATACCCATGCAAACTTCAAAGAGGGTGAGGGTAAGATCTGAGAGATAGGGGAGGTTGGAATTAAGAGGTGGAGGAAAGGAGATAGCCAATTCCAGACATGACTGGTCAACATCCTACGTAGTGAGTAAATATTATGGTGCAAAGACACTTTTAGAATTTCTAAAACTAAAGACCTAAAAATGGTTACATATATAAACGAAAAGGAGAAACCAAAAAACGTGAGTTTTTAATTAGAATAGTGGTCAGGGATTAAATGACCCCTGCTCCTCCATCCTCCTCCCTCTGTCTACCCCCTACCCTATCGTTTTTAAAAGTTGGCTACTTTTGACTTACATCGCGATATGGTCGAAAAATTTCAACTTGAGTTGGAAGCGACCGTAAAATACCACCGAGTTGATCACAACCACCCCACCAGCTGAATTCCCCAATGTCCTCGCTATGGGAAGCTATCACCAATACCTTGGAACATGGAACATGGAACATGTGGGGGAAATACTCATCTCCAAACCTTAAGATACTGCAATAACTTAGCCTACCCCTTCCTGACTCCACGGTAATGGTCCGGTTCCCGGTTGCCCCCCCCCCTCCTTTTCCTTTTGAGCAATACGGCACGACGAACGTCGAGGAGGACAGCTCTCCCCCATCGCGTCAACCCTTCAATCACGCATCTTATAGCAAATTTAATATCTTTTTCTAACAAGAGGAAATCGCAAGGAAATCGGTCAGGCTGACCTAAAATAGAACTTACAATGCAATGATAACTGGGGTATGAAGTAGTACATTAGATCTTACTCCTCTGACCGAGATATACACACATCGGTCTGCAGAGAGAGAGATAGTTCTGTTTCACTATCTTCAGAAAGTGACATTCACGGACTTTCGATGATCACCTAGGATTATGACATGGTCCACGTTGTTTTAAAAAAGTAACTTACCTGTGTACATAAATATTGTCACATACTGAATCACGCTAATGAGCAAGCTATGGAACAAAGAAAGACAACCTGTAAAATCAAGGAAAAAATTATTATATGTTATTGTTACATGGTGTTTTTTCCCTATATATTCACCACTTTACAATCTTTGGCAAACATTGACTTATCATTTATTATAACTATTATAAACATACAATGTAAACCTGTCTTTAAAAGAGCCTACCATGGAATTGATAACTAGTTTCTTTTAAAGTGTTTATTGGTGTGTACAAAAGAGAGATAACTCCAATTGTCAAAGCAGTTCATGACCTAAGCATCGACCTTTTTCCTTTAACTGCGGAGCTGTAACATTGGACGGCAAATTGATTAACGTTTCCTCCAGTTTTATTACGTCATAATGTATTTTGACGTCATTCTGATCGATTTGGAGGGAACTTTTATGATTTTGCCGTCCAATGTTTCAGCTCCGCAGTTAAAGGAAAAAGGTCTATTGCGTGATGGTGAGAAGTAGGCTGGTGATGACCGATAAACAAGTAAAACAAGTAAGTTGCAGTCAGTAGTCATGCGCAGGTCCAGGGTGGGCATGAATCTTCCCCGCAGATAGCTTTTATTGCTTTTTTTTAATTTTATTTATTTATTTTTTTAGCAAAACAAAGAAATCTATACCCATAGCATCATTGGCCATTCCTAAACAAAATAAGATTTCACGATCTACACTGGACTTGCTCCTGTCATTTTCTGTTAGTATTACTTTTTTCCGAAATGGAGTTGACTCATGTTTGAGTGATACTACTCCAGCGCATGTTGATCGAACAACTGAAAACTTGTATTTACTGTTAAAATGGTTAAAAGTTCAAAATACTGGCGTCTGGCGTATTAGAAACCAATTCATCAGTTGTCATCATCGTAAGGAGCACTGCATGTTTGTTTTTCGCGATGCAAAATCAAATTAAATTTGACTTGAAGCAAATAAAAAAAGAAGATAAGAAATCAAAGGACTCAAAAGTCCTGAGAGTCGGATTTGCTGATTTTAAGTATGTAATCATTTTACCATTTTAGTGGCGGATTCAGGATTTCAGGAAGGGGGGGGGGGGCAAAAATTAGGTCTTTGTTGCCACTACATCGTCATTATACCTATGTACAAAATGCTAATAAAATTTGCTCTCTTCATACTATCTTACGGCAGAGAGTTTGCAATTGCTTGTATCCGAAATGAACGTGCAATCGACAACTTCATGGCAACAAGTTTTACTGCATTGTTGCCACGAGTCGAAGCTGAGCCAAGGAACGACATTCCTTCATTAAATAAGCATCTTATTCACGATTCTCATAATGTTTGAACATCATTTATATTTAGAAACATACAACATTTACCTAAATATTTATATTGCATTTTCATTATCAGAGGAAATGCGGGAAGATCGATCTTTAAATTTGTCATATATGTGAAGAAGAACTAAAGTTCCAGAACATTTTGGGGAAAACTTTAATTGAAATATCTCGATAAAAACAAGCGATACAAGATCAAGACAAATGCTTTGTCCGGAGAATTACACAATCGAGTACATCCGACGGTGTCGGTGGTAAACACATCGTAAAGTAGTCACAACTACACATTATTACGCGAAATTTGAAAACATTATTGCAACTCCTTTTTCGAGTTATTGAAACTAGTTTATGTTTAGCTTAAATGAACTGAGCTAAAGGTACATTGTGCTGATAAAGAATTTTTAAGACAACATCAGTAATTTTTCGGCACTTTATTTTTTAGCGGCGTAGTAAGCTCTATATCGGTAGTGAAAGTTATAACCCCTGAAAAGAAAGTGATTGCAATGAGTGCGGCTTCGCCGACTCAAAAACCGCAAAGTTTCTATTTTGTGCTGAAATAGTACTTAAAATCTGTGAATTTCGGGGGAAGGGTGAATGGTGTAATTTCAAATGTTAGCGATTTGCCGTTTATCTCTTACTCGTGCTCTCCACGAGTACTTTTTCCTTCAAATCAATTACGTAAATCAATTCTTAAGGATTTGAACAAGTCTAGACCTATAACAACGTAGGATGATTTATTTCCGAGAGTTTCGACAGGACATATTTGAGTCGTTCCCCTTTTCTTTGACACAGACAGCAAGAATGCTCGAATCACTACTATAGAATACACATCATCTTGGTTCAAATCCAGTTGCTGCATTCTTATATGGCATACTCAACACGTAACGTAGACACATACATGTCTAGTCTCTCAAACCTGAGGATCTCAACCTCCTCCTAATGGGCTAAACCAATGCACAGACTTTCTTGTACAGCCTCTCATCGCCATAAACCTGGTGTTCGAATCACGTTTGACAAACCAATGTGTAAGACTGCATGTATTCCTGTTGAAGGTCAGTGGGTTTCTTCTCTGGTTTACTTGTGCAATAAACAGCACCTCTACAGAGTTAGGGAGCAACCATTTTATTTTTATGTCCTCGCAATATTGGAAAAATTAATTTTCTGGCCCAATGCCCGATAAAAAAAAAAAATACTAATCCGGACAGCAGGGTGTGTAGTATATATTATAGTGGTCCGAAGGGCTACTGGTAATTTTGAGTATATATATGTGCAGAGACATATGTACACATATATGTTTTGTTGCGGCCCGAAGTACCGCCTTTTTGTACTTCTAACCCCATCCCCCCACCCACAACCACTCAATTTTATGGATAAGTGGCGAAAAAATAATAGTAACACAGCTATGAATATTGCCCCCCCCCCTCCCCCCCCCCTAAAAATTCCGTCTCTGAAAATACGCAAAAAAAGTTTCCAGATTCACAAAAGTTTTCCTCCCCCTCCCCATAAAAATCAAATGGTTGCTCCCTTATCATTCACTATTCTAAAATGACAAAGACAGACTCAACTCCTGAGATGCTGAGCATATAAAAACTTCTTTGTCAGTATGTATATAAATACTAGGACCCAACATTTCTTCAATAGATTTAATGAAAACCAGTACAGAAAACATTAAAATAATGAAAATTGCTACAGATGTGTATGGAAAAATTTGAATAAACAATGAACACAAAATGTGAGAAAACACAATTAACAATTTCATATTTATATCAAATTACCAATAAAACTATAGACTCTATGCTAGCACTACTTTAAATCATGATACATGAAGCTTTTATTTAAAACATGACAGAATCTTGTATTTCATTCAAAATATTATTTCGTTTTGAAGTTCAGTATGAATGACATAAATGTAAAGTATTAACTTTTTCATTACAAATAAGTATTTTGACTGTATTTTTTAAGCAATATATCCCTTGAGAGCTGGACAGCTTTTAAATCAGCTAAAAGTAAGTCATCTGTGAAACTAACAGAGTTTCATCTGCAAATTACTTAAACAAAACCAAATATCTACTTTACATTGCTATATCCTTACCATCCTCAATAGCAGGATAATAAATCAATATACTATGCAAAAGACATATACCATCAGAGATTATATCTGTAATTTTAATTCAAACAGAAATGTATGTATATATTGCCAAATACACAGATTATAGAGAAAGAAAGTAGACCGTGTTGGGAGGGAATTTAACCCTACTTTGGCCCCCAATTGATTAACTTCAAAAAAGGAAAAAATAATAAAAAAAAATAACAAACAAACAAACAAACACAAGAGCAATGCCTAGTGTGGCATAATACACCGCATGGATAGGAAAATTGAGTACTACAGATATTTAAATTACCTCGAAACAAAGGAAGATAATTCATACAACAAGGGGGCATAACTCAAAGCAATTATACTGAAATGCAAACTGGTACTGGCCCTCATTGATATAAATATATATGTCAAGTTTCAATCCAATATCTTGAAACACTGCATAAAATCTGGAAAACTGTAAAATCTTTGAAAATTTTCAAGTTCAAGGGGCATAACTCTAATAAATCCAAAGCAATCATACCCAAATGCAAATTGGTGCTGACCCTCACTGATGTAAAGTAATAAATCAAGTTTTAATCTAACACCTTAAAAGACTACAGAAAAAAGTCCGGAAAACTGTAAAATCCTTAAAAATTTTTAACTCTGGCCAAACCCAAGCAATCATGCCCAAATGCGAATTAGCAATGACCTTCAGTGATATAAAGATATATACCAAGTTTTAATCCAACACCTTTAAAGACTGCAGAAAAAAGTCCGGAAAACTAAAATCCTTGAAAATTTTAAGTTCAATTGCCATAACTTTGGCAAATCCAAAACAATCATACCCAAATGCAAACTGGTACTGACCCTCATTGATATAAAGTTATATTCCAAGTTTCAATCCAATACCTTGAAAGACTGCAGAAAAAAGTCTGGAAAACATGACCTCGGACAGACGGACAACGCCATAACGTAATATGTCTTGTCTAATGACATACAAAAACAGGAAAGGCAAATTTTTGAGAGTTTAAAGGATCCCAATTCATATGCATGCATTATATAAAATCTGTACAAGAACTCATCCTATTGTTCTTTATCAGCTTGGCTGAGCAAAGAAAATATGGACTGTTATCATGTTCCTTTATAAGCATCTTATTGAGAGTGAATACACATCTATTGTCTCAAAAATCATACATCATTTTTATTTTCTTACAAATATCCTACAAATTTCAATCGTTACCCTATAACATTTTTCTTTTTCATTTTGAATCTTTTTCATACAACATGTAGATCATATTTGATATTTTTCTTTAAATATCTTGCTCAGAGATGGATCAATTAGACTGTTTAAATCCTTAATACAAATATCTAACAACATTATAGGAAACAGTATTGAAGTGTTTAGCAATATGATGGTCTATTGGTCAAGCTAATGGGTGATCAAGAAATCATCCTTGACAGGACCAGTCTGCCAACTCTCTTGATCATGTAAAATAATTTGATAAATATTTTTCCTTTATGAAGTACAATCCAATTTAGAGCATTAAATGAGGGGCAGATAACTTATGCATTGATAAAAGATGTTGCAGTGTCAGACACTTTTCTTTCCACAGTATTTCAGCCAAAAGGAATACTAACCTCTGTGACATACTGCTATGATCTGTGGAAAAAAACCCACACTGCTTGCAGTGTAAGCCCATCACTTAGCAACTACATAAAGTTTGCCCCCCCCCCCCCCTTAATATTTCTTCTGAACATAAACATGACATCAATACAAAATACTATATACATTTACATCTCTGCCAGATTGACTACAAATTCAACAGAACTCACATGATTATATACTTAATAATATAACAAAACATTCAAAATGTGAATAAACAAAATTAAATGCAACTGAATTACTCTGTAACAACAAAACTTCAAGAGTAACACACACACACAAAACCCATTAAAATTGGTATTGAAGTTTACTTACTGACATATAATAAGGTAATAATATCTGACTATAAGCCATGCTAAGTACAGACACAACATGTAAACACAATGGAAACAAATTACTATAGCAAAGAACTACAAAACAACAAAAACATTTGTGATTTACATAAATGTTTTAATCAACCTTCCCCTCTCTTATTTTCTTTTAATTTTCAAAACTAGATATACATATATCATAATAAAACAGCTGGAAAACTGAACTGAAAGACATCTTGTGAAATAATTTAATATTATTCTGGGATGCTACTCTCATTTTCCATAAATTATACAAAAACAAGCATTCTTTCTTAAAGTACACTTTGTTCATATTTAAAGATTATCCAAGTTGAACCTCATTTTACTTTACACTAAATTGATAAAAAAGTAAACATAGTAATTTCAATATCACCACTGAATAAACCTCTATCCTTTAATTGCGGACCTGTAACATTGGATGGCAAATTGATTAACGTTCTCTCCAATTTTATTACGTCATAATGTAATCTGACGTCATTCTGATCAATTTGGAGAAATGTTTATGATTTTGTTGTCCAAAGTTACAACTCCTCAGTTAAAGGAAACAGGTCTATTGGATGTGACACATAAAAATATATCTGGTTTCTATCTAAGTAACTGGTATCACCAAAATGTTCATTTCTAGTAAGATAAAGAAACATTGCTACTTTGTTCATTTAATATAATAGAATTAATTGGGTCTTTTTGCTATACAGTGATATATTCCCTCTGTCCTTGGTATATGACATGAAAACTGTGATATAATCCAGTTCTATGGTAGCTGATGTGAAATACCGGTAAGAGGAAAATGAAGGGAAAAAAATGACATTTCTATAGGAATTGTCTGAGGTCACGCTGGTTAGGATACCAGATACCTATCAAAATGTGAAATAGCTCTGTATTACCATAATCTTGAATAAAATTCACACTTTTGTGAAGATTGCAAATCAAAGTTGTTCATAACATAAATAACAGTACAACAAAGCAAAATGGGAATGAAGAAAAAACAAGTATACAGAAATATTAAAAGCTTCTAAAAGTACATTTAATATCATATATCAAAAACCACAAAGCTTGGTAGACAAGAATGAAAGGCACTTGTCACATATAAAAGACCGGTTCACAATTGCATACACATAACAAATTCTACCAAAACATCATGGTTCATTACCTAACATGGATAAAACATTGCAAAACGACATCAAGTCATATTCCATATACATAACAAACTTGAATTTTTTAGCCATTTTTTGCGTATATTCATGTAAGTCTGTGAAACAAATATGAACAAAAACCTTGAGTCTTTCCACTCTGGCCCTTCCATTGATTTCTGAGACCTTAACAAAATGTCAGTCCTAAATTTTAGCAAAATATAACAACAATACCAAGAAAAAAATGTAAGCTTTTTTATGAATTTTCTAGAACTAAGAGCAAAGACATAAGAAGTGTTCATCTTGTATATTAAAGTTCATAGATAACAATAAATGACTACAATGGTTTCGACCACAATTGTTAAACTGGTGTGGCTCGCTGGGCGAGGTGCTTAGCTCGTGACAAAAAGTCAAGGGTTGGACTCCCACCATGGGCATATCGGTGTCCTGTCTTTTGGATCAGACAGTAAAATTGAGGTCCATTTTCACAATAGGCATGGCATGTAAAAGATCCCTCACTGCTTCGGGTGGGTCTGTTACATAAATTACTATGCAATGCATCAGGCAGATGCAATCTGATTAAAACCAAATCTTTATTCCACTTCTCCATTTGTCCCATTGTGGATAAAGATATGGCGAAATCCCATTAGGAGTCATGTTCTGGTGAACTTTGATGGCATTTCAGTCACCGAAACCGTTATTTCCTATAGCCAATCAATGACTCAGCTAGGCACGTGCAAGTGACGCAATATGTAACAAACACTGTTCAAAAACTACCTTGTAGGTCACGAACCCTGGGATGTTAATTTCATTCCTAAGAATTTGTAGCCAATCCACTGATTGGCTGAAAATCAGAGTTCACCAGAACATGACCCCTTATAGGATTTTCCCACATCATTATCCACAATGGGAAAAATAGAAAGCAGAAAAAAGACATGGTTTTAATCAGATTGCAGGCAGATGCCATTGCCATATATGTAAAATGATCGTGGTGTGACATAAAGCAATAGTCATTCAATCAAAAACCACCATTGTTAAATATATGACTGTGAGAGCAAAGCACAGGATTGTTCTTTTTTAATCAAACCATGACTAGAAGATAATACATCGAGGAAATTCATGAAAATCACAAAAGAGCTCCGGTTTTCAGTGTACTGACAAATATAAAACCAAGCATTCATCAAAATACCATGATATTAACAGACAAAAAGCACAGGTAAATCATAACAAAGCTACCAACAATGTGAAAAAAGAAAGCCAAGATTCCCAAAAATCATATAATACATGGAGAAAATCATCAAAACAATTAAGTACTGGTACATGTAGTAATATAAAACAATGAAGTAAGTTTACCAAAGATAAAATTCTGTAAGAAACAGCTACAGAATATATATCATTGCCTACACTGACATCAACTTAAGTGCAAAAGTTGTAAAAGTATAAAAGAAAGCCAACCATACACCTGGCATGGAAAATTCTACGGAAACCTTTTTCTGCAATGTTATTTTGGGGATGAAAACAAAATCATTCATTACAAATCTCTAGGGAGATTTCATAGAAACAATGTACATATGTACAACCTTGTTTCTATGATAAAACCTGGCAACTTCAACAAAACTAAACCATTAAGAAAATAAGAAGTTCCTAAGCTATATACCTTAAAAAGACTACAGATGAGCTCAGTAAAACAATACTTCTCTCATTAGAACAGTTTTATTGATTAATTGAGTCAATGCAGGGCTCAGCAAAACATAAAGTGTTCTTTGGAATCAAAAGCAGTTTAATTAGAGAGTTTCAGTCCTGTTAAATATTCAACTACATCCAAGTATCAATTACAACAGATCTAAGTCCAAATTTAAGTTGTATCTATGAAACTTAAACAAAAAACTCTCAGGATCTAAATAAATCAGGCATTACACTGTAAAACACTGTCAGATCAATGTCTGGAGAGCACAATCTTCACCATGCAGGTGCAGGCTGTTTATTTATTACTCTACTTTGTTTTATATTTTCTGTTTAGCCATGCCATATCAGAACAGATCAATAAATTTTAATCATACCATGCATTTCCTATTTTCGCGAATCTTATGCACCAGTACATATATTTTGTTTTACCTATCAATTCAACAAAGGCACATCATGACATGCATAATCATTTGCAATGCATGTACATGTTGGCATCATTCGAGCAATATTCTCACATATTTAATTAGAATGTAATCATTTTCATGAGATGGAAAATTGATAAACAAGTTGTGAAAAATGTTTTATCAAAAATGAGCTATAATATAGATGTATTATACAAACGGACTTTCATATGAAAGTCAATATATAAAGAATGTAGAAAATGAAATGTATATGATAATTGGAATTACAACATTAAAAGAAAACTGGTTTATTTTATATTTACAAGGATGAATTGCAAAGCTTGGCATTGCTGTCCAGTAAAATTTACAGTGCCCAGTCAGTTTACACAAAACAGCTTACAACTTTCTGTGTCTATAATCAACTGGGACAACATGGTTATTTACAGTAATGTCTATGCTGGCTGTAAATCAGCACCAAATTTACTGATGAAATTTGAGAATTGTTGCTGTGTCAACATATCCATATTAAGAGTACGAACACCAAACTGGAACAAGATGGAATCCACCTCATCAAGAGTTCCATGGAAAGGATCCTCCAGGTTAATTCTACCAGCACGAAGTTTCTTCACTAACATCTTCAAAGGATTGTTAAACTTCTTCTTTTGGCGACGATTTGATTTGTATCGTTTGCCATTTTCAAAAATTTCAGAAATCTGCAGCTCATCAACATCCATATCTTGATTGGTATGTGTAGAATAAGAATCAAGCCTTTCACAAACAGTCTCTGCTTTAATGTCTTTATCATCTAATGGTTTATCATTTCCAGATTTGACATTTATGTTACTTTCTCCTCTATCTGTACTCTCACCATCCCTCTCCTTGACCTTGGTAGATTTCTCTGCACATTTTGATTCTAATTCCATTTTAATATCTGATCCCACTTCACTCTTCAAGTTTGTAATGTTGTTATTACTTTTTCCGTCCATGTCTTTCTTCTTTTCATTAATCACCTTTTCCTCATTTCGACCTTTCTTGGTGTCATCTTGCTTGCCATTAGTAACCCAGCTGCCATTTTGTAATTTGACTCCATCAGAATATACATTATCAGTTTGCATCTTCTTTCCACGTACATCAAAAAAACCATCCTCGATCTCTGATTGATCACAATCAATACTCATGACTCTGTCACTACGGTAACACTGATTATCGACCTTGAACTCCATCAAACAAGCAGGATGATTTGTGTGTTTATCATAACAGTGTAGACGAACCTGTATAAGCAAAAGACTGTTAACTGTAAAATGTTTTAGCAATAATCAATATCTAATAATAGCAGATCTCGACATATAAAAGTTGGAACCACTTTGAGTCTTAATGCAGCTCCTAGACTCCTGCCTCTCTATCATATTACAGTCCCCCTACCTACACTCAAATAGGCAGCATCATGCATAAAATGTTACAGAAAGTGTCACACACATGACAACCTTTGTGTCACGAGATAAATAGTTCACTGGTATAGCATTGTCTACTGTCCGTGTCATTCACTCTGGAAACTGGAAAATCTGGATTTTCAGTTATTCATCTTCAGAATAATTTCAGAAAGGCAAAACCATTCCATAGATCTTGTTTAGTCATAACTTTTGGTTTGGTGTATCCTATATGTTTGTATGAAGAAGCGTTCATATTTCATAGAAAAAAATCAATTTTAGACAGGGCGATTTCCATGTTAAATTTTGACGTGATGTCGGCAAGTTTCCCATAGACTCAATGTTAAACATCGTCGACGTCACATCAAAATTAACATAGAAAATGCCCCATCTAAAATTATTTTTTCCCTATAAAATATGAATGCTTCTTCGTAGAAACATATAACATACACCAAAAGTTATGACTAAACAAGATCTGTGGATTGATATCAATTTTGTAAAACTATTTTAAAGATGAATAAGTGAAAATCTAGATTTTTTCGGTTTACAAAGTGAGTGGCGCGGACAGTAGATAGTTTCATTGCTGCCGACCCTCGCCATATGGGTGAAATATTCCCGGCTTGACTTAAAACAATAATATATCTATTTATCATAGCTGCCATTTTATTCACAATTATTGATGAAAGCAATGTTTTTATTTAACTATATCATAAACAGGATTCTTAACAGTACTGTAGCCTGTACATAGATGTAAAGGCTTAATACAGCCAATAGCCAAAGCGCTTATAAATGATACTTATTTCAAAGTTTTATATCATGAATTTTGTACAGTATACAGAACACAAAGGCTGACCTGGTGACGTAGTGGTGCGGCATAGACACAGTACACACAGCTAAACCCTTGCTGAAGATGGTTCAACTCCTTGGGTCGTACAACAAACACACTACTAGAATCTGAAAAACAACAAAAATTTGTAGCACACAGGTGCCTTACATTGTACTTAACATTAAGGATTCTTTTAAATAAAGCCATTATTATTTGGTAAATTCAGAAATGACTTGGTTGAAACCCCTTTTGGTCTTGATTCTTAATAAAAAGAAACATTCAGGATTACAGTGAATACTCTTGTACCCCTCTCTATTTGTGGCAGTTAAATTAACATTACATGTAATAAAACACCCACCCCACACCATTGCCTTTTGCTCTCTGATTCCTGGACCTAATTATAATCAGACAACTGCATGATCAAAACACTATGATAAATGATATAGTCTCCCTGTAAAAATGTCATAAGAATATCTTGATGACTGCTTCTTGTTTAATACTACATCAGGATTATCTCCCTTATACAGAGGAGGCATCCACCTAGCATGCTACTTAATCAAGTTCAACCTGTAAAACAGACCGACACAAAAACAGTGAAGTTCCTTCATATACTATGACATTGGGTCTGTAATATACTTTTGGCATTTTAAATGTTAGCTTTAACCCCTAACAGAGTGCACAGATTCGGATGCCTGACCACATTAAATTTTACTGAAATTAAGCAAGTTTGGTGTGAGATAATGCAAACTTGCCCTAGGCAGATTTCCACTATGTCACAACTACCATACATTGATCTATGACTACTAGTATGCTACCACTTCCCATATTTAAAGTGTTATTAGAATGCTGGGGTATTTTGTATTTTCTTAAAATCCTAATGGAATTATTATAAAATTCATAAAAATTACTGCTCCTTCTACTTCAGTATTTTTCTGAGAGATATCTAAAAATATCCATTTGCCCGATTTTATGGGAACACCTGAGTAAAATAAAAGCTTCCTGGACAACTTGTTATACAACTTTTAACGTCATTTTACTGTAACGTCACAATGCAAACATTAACGTCATAATTAAAACCCAAGGAAAAGTAGCATTTGTACAAATCCTGACATCACATATTACAGAGATTAACGACTGAAAAAATCCATCTAGTTGTTTATGGATTATTTTATATATCTTGTGATTGGAGTCATGCAGCAGTGTAATTTCTTTGTCGGAGACTCGTGTATGAAGGTACACACACTGTATAGAAAAATTGTGAACATTCTTTTAGCACTTTAACTTATGACTATCCTTGGACATGTCCTGATTAATTCAGACAGCACCACACCTGACCAAGATAAATTATGATACAGCCACTTTTGATATACAGCTGACCCAAAAGGTCAAGTACTGAAGGCACGACATAATCTCTATTATGTTTATAACCCCTTAACTTAATGTCCTCAAATATTTGGCAGATGTGAATCCATCAATTTATTAATCAAACTGTTGTATATCTATATTTCAATAAAAGTGATGAAAGTTCATTGAAGGGGCAGCATGTAGTTACAGTATTTTAGCAAAATCATAATCAGTTTAAGCTATGCCAACATATGTGAAATTTTAGCATAGACAGTCACTGCTAGCCATATTTCAAATGTCCCAGAGGCTTTCTTCATTGAAAATTACCTTATAATAAAAAATATAGTTGTATACAGATCTCTGATACTTACCCTGTTTATTCTGGGCTGTAACAATAGATTTGCTACCTGACCCTTTTGGTCGACCTCTTTTCTTTTTCACTGGTTGTTCAGCCTCTAAATCTGCAGTCGTAACATTTTGTGGCGGGTCCAGTGGGATTAGTGTCTTTGTTCGTTTTTTACCAAGATCTGGTGAGGGAGATGACGTATGATCTACCCCTGATCCTTTCAAACCCCCAGAACGTGATTTTGGGAGTTTCTTTTTAGGAGATTCAGATACAGGACTTGACGACAAAGGACTTTTAATAGCAGAGAAAGTTGATTTTGATTTCGTATCCTTACAAATTGTCGTAGGAGCATCTGGTTTCGCACTTTTATTCTCCTTTAATTCCATCAAATTTTCAGTTCCATCGCCATCATTACTTTCTGAATCGCTACAAGAATGAAGGAAAATGCCCCGTCTTTTATGCAAAACAGGCATTAAGTCTTCATCTGTACTAGCATTAAGGCTTTTTTCTGCTTTATATCTATCGATATCGACAAAAGCTCGTACAATTTTTGGATCTACACCTTCATGCATATCAACAGAGTGTTCAAGTGTCACAAACTTATCTAATGACTCAAAGCCACAAAGTTTACATTGCCATCGGCATATTTTATGGATCATCAACAAATGTCTTTTCACTCCTTTCAAACTGGATACAAAATTACATTCTGGGCACTGAGTATCTTTCACAAAATCATCTTTGTCCTTTTTAGCTGGTGTACGGATTTCCTTACTTTGTTGTCTATCTGGACTGCTTATTGGCAACCCATCATCTGACAAGACAATTTTAATTTTACCATGGGTATCAACAATTATTGCATTCATGTCCTGAAGCTCTTTGACCTTTTCTACTTCTATGAAGGATCTCATTACCGATGGAATGGAGGCACTATGCATGTTGAGAGAGTGTTCGATGGTTGTCGCCTTATTAAACAATTGTATACCGCAATGACCACACTGCCACTTACCAAGTCCATGAAACATATATATATGTCTCTGAACTCCAGAATACAGGGACTTAAAATCGCACACTGGACATTCAGCCGGCATATTTCTCTTAGGGTCATTTTTTAATTTAAGCTGTTGAAAACTGATGTTCTTTGCTTTTTTCAAGGTTTTAATTTGGAAGGATTTCCTTTGTTTTTTGTTGTTTGACACATCTGTGATTGGTTTTTGATGACTTGAGTCTAGTTTAGCCAATCCTCGAAATACATTAGGCTTCATGTCCGGGTGAGAAGATGAGAAATGCTCCTTTACTTCAGTCTCATTGCTAGATTCAAAATCACAACTTCCACACAAATAACGGCAAATATTATGGCTCCTTAGCATGTGCCTCTGAACACCTTGAACATTAGATTTATATTCACAGTGCGTACACTTGAACAAAAATTTGTTTTTCACAGGTAAAAGTTTGCCAACTCTATGTTTGGAAACGCGACTTTCTTCATTTATAGCATCTTTCTCTTCAACAGGCTCACTTTTCACTACATCATTATCCTTATCCTCATCAACTTCACTTCTTTCTTCACTACATCCCTTAAACTCTCTCTCAGATTTCTCTTCTATATCCATAGAGGCATCTTCAAAATCATTGTTCTCTTCATCCAAGTTCTCCTTGTCAGAAATACTCATATTCATTTCCTGTTGTATTTCCTGCTGTGTTTTTTGGAATGTTCTGTTAATAATAGGGTGTCTTTCATCTGGATGTTCTTTCCCGAAATGCTTCAGTACCTCTTGCTTTGATTTGTCTTTAAAAGAACATCGTCCGCAATTATAGATACGTTGATTATGTCTCCAAAATGCATGTCGTCTCAGTCCAATGGGAGAATCAGATTTATATGGGCAGAAACGACACTTCAGTTTACTGCTCTTTTGTGCAGAAGACAAAACAGGATCTGGACATTCGGAACCTTGCTGAAAGCTTCTACGATGTACAACAGGAGTAGGGTCAAACAAAGTCTTAAATTTACGTACACGTTTCGGTGTTTCAAGTATGTTTGTTGGATCAACAATCTCATAATTTGGGATTTTCTTATTTGATGCATCTTCATCTTCTTCAGTATCAGAATTTTCATTTTCATGTTTATTTTCTTCAATATCTTTTTGTGGACAGGTATTCTCCACATTTGATTTTGGCTTCCGACCACGTTTTTTCTTTACTCTGACCTCCCCTGACTCTGATTCCTCCAATTTTCTTTTTATGCCAGATTTACCTTCATTATCTTTCACTTTAAAACCTTCGCCTACTTTCCCCTTGCCTAGGTTAGCATCTCTAGACTTTCTTTTCAGTGATGAAAACTTTTGCTGTACAATAAGAATATCTTTTTTCAGATGTTGTAGTTCTTGATCATTAACCCATTTTACTTCCTTACAGTCATCACAGTGAAATTCAATGGCTTTATCTAAAGCTGCATCTGGAAAGTACAAAAATCCTTTCTGGTCACAGCCAGGGTGAACTTTCATGTGGTGGGGCATCAAACACCTGCTGTATGTTCGAAATTTACAATAGTTGCATGAATATGGCCTGTAGGACAAATGTTGAGAATAATGTTTACGGAAATTCTGTCGTATCCTTGTCTTGAAGATACATTTATCACATTTAAAGAAGATAAATTGGTTCAACATTGGTGAGTCACAATTTCGACTTTTTGATGATTCATCGACTGTTTGAATTCCTGAGGTATCTGAACAGGCCTTTTTGTTAGATTGGTCTAAGCTTGTTGCAGCTTCGGAAATTTCAGCAACAGAAGAACTACTCTTAGTAGTGCTATCACTAGCTTTTGTAGAATTTGTGGAAGGAAGTGCACAACTTGCATTAACCTGCAGAGATAATTTGGGTGATGATGATGTGGCAGTTTGCGATGATGGCTGTTGCATAGTAACTGGTGTTGCACTCGCAAAGCCCTGAGTTGGCATAGCAACAGGCACATGTGGAGACTCCATTTGAGAAGGTATATTCTGTAATGGAGGGGCACATTGTTGATATGATCCTGCTGGTACAATTTCTTGAGCAGGTAATGTGGAATTCCTTTGGCCGATACCACATGATGCAGCAGCTATACTACCTATAGACGTGGTAGATGGAAAATTATCAGAGTGGGACATAATGTGCTGTGGATATAACTTCTGCATTACCCCTTGACCTGGGCGAATTACAGGAGTTATTTGATTCACTTGACTACTACTGGACACGACACCTGTATTTGGTTGCAGTATTGTTGCTGTCTGTTGTACAGGATTCATATTTACTCCTTGGAAATTTCCAACTGATACATTCTCAGTGTGGGAGTCTTGTTTATCTGATGTCATTACAGTCTGAGAAGGCATTTTTACATTAAATTGATTATAATCAGCTCCACTGACATCTGCATCCTTTTCAAAGACATTAAGTGATGAAGAACTTGTCATACAGGTACCAATTTCCATGCTGATGACCTTATCCTTGTCAGTCTCTAGACCCTCCTTCTCTTTATCTTTATCTCTATCAGAGCACAGTTTCTGAGATTTATCGAGTGACTTTGACTTTTCCATGATCTTAGATTTCAGTGTTTGTCGAATAGAAGCATGCTTAGATATATCATCAAGAGGTTCGTTGACTTGTTCAATAATATCATTGTTTTCATTTCGGACAACAACAGAAGGAATTTTTGGAATGTTTAGGCAGACTTTTTGATCTGTAGGATCATCTGACATTTTTCCTAACATTGTTTTAATACTGTCCGGTTCAGATTGAATCTCCTTGTCTCTCTCCTTCTCTGTCTCTGTGTTTATCTGTTTATCACTAGATGTAGAATCTACGCTGGATTTTCCCACGTCTTCTACAGTGAAATTTTCCTCTTTGTTATCATTGTCTTTTGATTTATCTATCATGGAACCTTGCTCTTTCATAACAGCTTTTTCTTTTTCAATATTTTCACTTAGATTATTCTCCCTACAGTCTTCGTTAGTTGGAGATGATAAAACCAGAGTTTGCTGCAGTATACTTTTTTCTTCATGTTTACTTTGTTCGGTACCCTTTCCCTCCATTGTGATTTAAGTGTATAAAGGATGCTGCTCTTGGTTTTCAGGGTTTCATGCCTCTGCAACAAAAAAATAACAATAACAGTAAGGAATTAAATCCTTGATACTACACAAACTATTTTTTATTCATTTTCGCATAATTTCAATCAATATTCTATCAATACTTGTATATAGTACAGCTTCATATTTCTACCTGGTACTAAAAAACCATTATGAAAAGTACTCTGATCTATAACATGTTAGCTTCATCACGCCATCAGATTATGTTCCAGTCTTGATACAGGGACATGACCAAGAAGGAAATTCAAACCTCTGATTTATATTTTCTCTATGTTAACCTTGTTTCTTTTGACAGAGAAATTCACTATATATATTTCAAAAAATCTGAACAAACTAGAACTGCAAATCAGGACTAAAACTGCATCTCATATTTCTTTATGTAGGATACAAAGGTTACATCTTGTTCCATGTACCTAATTCAGTACATGATCAAGCAGTCTTTTCAAATTACATCATAATTTGTGTACTTTAAGTACTAGAAATGTCCAAATTTGAAAAAAAATACCTTCTGCAGCAGCAAATTTGTACAACAACAAATTTGTATAGGAACATGGATATATGACATTGGAATTTGGATCAAGATCATGACAACTCCTTGCTCAGTATAACAATTGTGTCATCCTATGTGTGAAATATGGCAATTTAAAACTGAAAACCATGGATTATAATCTGAAAAAGGTTTCGATGACCTTGATGTTTTGACCAAAAAAAACCCCCAAAAAACTTTGGATTCTCATTGGATCATGGGTTATCCTATATGTGTCAAGTACTATGTAAAAAAAAACAGTACTATGACTTTAGAAACGATGTGTACCAAGTTTCAGTCCACTATCTCAAGGATATGTGAAAAAAGTACAGCAAAAAAATGAATTCAAAATGAAGACCAATAATTTCAGCAAAAGTATATCAACTGACACAAAAGCTCAAACTTAGTCTATACCAGCTGTTGGTAATCAAAATATGCGCACTGCTACATGTAACATGTTTCAGTCCATTATCTGCAGTCCGTGGCCGGTATTTTGTGATGGAGAATATCAAGTACATATACACTAGCCAGCTCTCCCACATGTACATTGAAACAGTAACAGAATAGGGGTAGACCACTTCAAAATACATGTGTCATGATCTGACAAAAAGTTGCAACAAATGTCCCTTCTATTTACATGTATGCTTGCAAAATTGTTCATGCAGATATTCAAATGACATCACAGTACTTGATACCTGCATCACATTTCTGTCAAACATTAAAATACAGTGCAATGTCACAAAATTTTATAACAAAAATTGCCAAAGCGATGTCTGATAGCCTGATAGGCATTAACACTAATATAACTCTGTGTATTGCGTGGAGACTCTACTAGCAATCTGATCCAAGATCACATTCCTAACCTGTCAATTTCTGATTTCTCAGAAACTTCATATCTGGACTGTCTTCTCATAATCATAATCACACAAATATGGCCAGCTGATGAGATTGGAGGAAACCCTAATTCCACAATAGGCAGACTAGGACATTAGTCATGTTCATGGCCAATATTAAAGTATGTATACCTTCAATATCTTAATGTGTCTGCACTCATATTCACATCAATCTTAACACTGCCTTTTAAATCTTAATATGCCAAGGTTGCACTCCTTGATATGAATTTTTGGTATGCAGAATGTGTTTTTGCAGATTCATATTAAAATGATCTTCTACAGAGCCTAGCCAGGTTTAAGTGCCACATCATGCATCAATCCTCATTATCATGTTAACACCCTGATCTGAGAACACCTTATAAACAACTGCCTGCAAAACATATATAATATACCAGTTCTTTTTGTCCCACTTCTTTCTGGGTTAAATTATTACATAATGTGTATCAGATAACAAAAATACTATACACTAAACAATGAAATATAATATATCATTATATATGCCTCAAAGGGTACTGGAACTGTTGACATCTCATAGGAACCATTAATATTTTAATGATTAACAATTTAAATGAAGAAAAGCTTTTTAAAAAGTGTCCCAATATTGACAATATCACTATCAGAGCGTGCAATAGATTATGAATATTTTTATTAACACAGCTCAAAATAGATCTACATGTGTGAAAAGCATTTTGCATTTGCACGTACTGCAGTATGCATGACAATAAAACAGGTAAATATGGAATACCTGAAGCTAAATTTGTCGCTTGTAATATAACAAGCAGCTGATCTTAGTCTGCATGCCAAGTAATCGATTGTCAACAAAAGCTTCATCTATCTACACGTATACGTCGCTTACATCCAATCAGATCCTGTTGGCAAAACACCAACCCGTCTTTTCGTCAAAACTCGATTTATGTACGTACTATAACTGTACACTTCAATGGACATGCAGACGCATGGATATAAAGTTTGTAAAAGTAAACGATTAGGAAATAATAATACTACTTACACTTGCACGTGAGAAACTATTGTTTTATATCTTAAACTGTGTGTATTCGCCTGCACATGTTGACTAAAGCGTTCAATATACGCCGATTTTTTAACTTCCTGTTTGTGATATTATGCTATTACACATATTTTTCAAACGCAAACATGATTTTCATTGCTTGATTCTGTTATAGTCTGTTTCGATTAATATTAGATAAATTGATCGTGTTCAAAAGGAGGATTTATTACACCGGATATCAAATTTAACTAACTCAACTGTGAGCGAGGATTTGTTTTCTGTGATTATTCATCTTTCGCCTGCATGTCATATTGGATATAAAACTGTTGGTCAGTTGCAAATTTAAAAATCATGAGGCTGATTTATGCATTACAGAGGTCCCATTTTAAGAATGAAATCATCTTGGTGTTAGGAAAAGCAGTAAATTAAACAAACAACTTTCAAAAGAAAGTTCTTAGTTTCATTGTATAACACATTAATTAGGGTTTTCCACCTGAAAATTATTACATTCCAAAATTCAAATAATTCTTGGTTAATGATATTGCTCAGTGCAAGTCCTTGCTCAGTGTTATAGAAACATTTTGCGACAAATTTCATCAAAATCTGTTTATCCGTTGCAAAGATATTGCCTGATTAATCTTTAAATTTCCTTAACAGTTGAAATAAAAAAAAATAGTATAGGTATTTGAAGAGCAAACTCATTACCAAACTGACCTTACAGTAAGAGCCAAATAGTCCAAATCTAGGTCCATGTATCAGAGCCATCTGATTCCAGTACCATCCATATGTTTTTGGTATAAAAGAATGAAAAACATACAATATTTTGATTGTTTGGGAAGTATAAATTCTGACCAAAGGTTAAACAATTCTTGTCTTAATATGAATTAAAAGTAAAACTCTTCCAAGTTTACCCCTATACCACTAACAAAGTTTGTAGTATCAGATTTGAGATTTAGCTAGTTACCGAAAAGGTATGGGTCCGAATCCCTCCGGCAACTCGTTAATACTCTGTCCTTCCGAGCGGACAGTGACAAACCGAGGTTCGGTGTCACAATAGACGTAGTATATACTTGTATAAACTTCCATGAAACGAATTGCTTCAAGGCGAGGGGGGGGGATTCCGTTGAATAGGTGTGTTTTGTGACTGCATAGCAGAGCATTTGTCTTCAGTAATTGTATATGTGATTTCAAACTTTATATTCTTTACTCCATTCTTATAACTTGAAAATGATTTAAATCTGAATGAATTTAAGCAGCTGTCATAAGTGCGTTTCAGTACTTTTAATCACATTGTCGTTGTCTGGGTTACGGGCAAAAAGATCTTTTTCACTAGAAAATATGTGATTTTTCGACTCAGTGAGCTTCTGAAGGAAATATTCCCTGTACAGCGAACTTAAAAATATATTTAAATTAAGTCATCGTATACCTTATATATATGCGTTTATGGTAGTAATTTTCAATATAAGATTTGTGACACACACCAGCGGTCATTTTAATGATACTGTAAATGACGTCACGATGTTTATAGTATAAATATCGTCGAGTTCTCAAATACCTTACATATTTATGGAGACTACAAGCTAGTGACTGTATGAGATGCGACTTTAGGTCTCAATTTTGCTGTCATAAGCTTTTTATTTTTGTTGTAAGCGGTTGAACCGCGTCTTCCGAAAGAGTCGCAAAAATACAATGCTTTTATGAAATAAATCTCTCTGGTCAAAACCCACACAACCCTGACATGAGTCAAAGTATTGATATTACAAACAGACAGTGTCGTTTTACCAATATATATTGGTCGTTTTCTTATTTCAAGAGAACATTAAGATATTGCCTGTTTTCAATTAAATGTTACTGTACACATCATCATATCTGTCAAATTTTCAGGCTTAGATTGATAGATTGATTGAACTAGACTATATCCTGAAGTATTGTAATGAGCATACAGCAACTACAACATACAACAACGTTATTCATAGCCGACCCAATCAAAAATAATTCATACACGTGTCAACTTCTGTCTTTCATTGCTATCTGTGCTATGTACAATTCATAATGCATCAAAAGGTGAAATATATCAGCACTTAATAGACAATTTTTGTATACAATATTATCTGCACAAGACAATGATAAATTTATAATCTATATAAGAAGTGCATAGCTCGCTTCAGATTGCCATCGCATAATCTAAACATTGATTATGGCCAGTAAAGAATCGAAATAAATCTAATAGATTGTACGGTTTATTAAACATTATGTAATTCAAATGATATTGAATATGAATTTCATGATACTGATTTGTCCATTTTCATTTAAGACAATTGTATATCAAACCGTACCATTATATAAAAAAACCCTAGCGTATCTAAATTAGTTCAGTTGCTTAGTGTTAATAATATCAATGAATTACAGAAGTTGGGAAAATACTTATTTAAATGTATCATGTAAAAAAAAGATTATGTATCATGTAAAAAAAAGATAACTTGTAATTTACTTACTTTTTTATGTTAACTTTACTCTCAATCTACATTATATTCTGTTTACCGTGTACATATTGTATATATCGTAATAGCGTATAACCGATATATATCAAGTGACATAAGGGATTTAAACAAAATTGAACTTTGCACGTCGAAGTTCACAATGACATTTTAACAGTAATGCCTACATAATACAAAATAAGGGGGGGGGGGGGCTATTACCATTGTACCTATTTGACTATAAAATGATGAATTACTGCCCGAAAACCAGAAACTACAAGACACTTTTATTTCAACTTGAATGTCTTTTCTTTGTAAATCACGTGAACAAATACACGTAACTGATGGAATGTACGGAAAGTATGCTCATGAATATTTCGTAACAAAATTTCCATGAAAATTATATAAATATGCATAAATTTGTAGTGAATATTTTTATTTCTGATTTCCATAATCACACACTATTTATAACAGCCTTCAACGAACACTTGAAATATATAGTATATACTATATTTAGTTAAGATTTGAAGTTAGTTACTATATCAGATCAACATCCTCTGATCAAAGCTACGGAATGACTTTGTCTAAAAACTGGAATGAGGGTCGAGAATCTCGGACTATAGATATGATATTTGCTACATATCGTGTTTAACCGTGTGGTTTTATAGCAGTGTCCGACAAAAAGCTTTCGATTTAGCACAGAATAGTCCAGTATATTTTATATGTTTGATTTTTGGTTTTCGTCGCATCAAGATTAATGCACTTACATGGAGACAGCACCTTCTTGAATCAATATGCACAGAAATAAAACCTTAGCAATAAACTCGTTAGAGGTCATTATGGATCTTTTACGTGCCATGTCTGTGACACGGGACCTAGCTTTACTGTTTCATCTAGCTGAACGAATTTTGTCATTTATTCATAAATGATAAATGACGTAAAATTACATTATAATATAAAATACAAAATGTCGATCATCATGACTACAAAAAGCTAATGACTAGTGACGCTCGTCTAAACATTTAACAAAAATTGGGTAAATCTCGTAAAATATGTGGGTGGTGTACCAAAGAATGCGCCAAAATCCAAATTGGCTACAATTTCGGATTACAGCCACACATATAAATTATGAGATCAGCCAGTCAGGGAATTAACAAGATTGGGACATAATTTGAAAATCTCGAACCAGACTAAAATCTAATAAAATACTACGTATAACAACGTATGATAGCAGACAATTTCTGCTACCCCAGATTTAAGTGGCATATACATTGAAGAAATGATGTTTGGCAGACAAATTCTGAACCAAAATATTAAGCTCTTTCGTGTGAATATTGTTCATCGTACATCGACATTCAAGGCAGACACAATCTGCACCTTGACAAGTTACAAAATAATGAAAGTAGACTGGACACTGAAGAGCCATCGGTGGGAGACAAACCCGGGACCTCTGGGTCAGAAGATAAGCACCTAAACGATTAAGATACCTCGGCTCGTCAAAATGAATAATGACGCAATAGATAAAACAATAATTTACAAAACTACAAACTTTTTAATTCAGTAATCACGTGCATGTTCATGTCCAAAATCTGAAGGCTGTTCTAAATACGACAGCATCCTGGAGGCCTTTCGTTCTGAAAAAATATCTTTATTATGTACATGTATATAAAATCTATACATACTAATGTTCTCGTACATAGGCAGCATTTAGTACATGTATATGTAAATACTAGGACAAGACTGTCGTTGCGTAATTCGTTTAATCTTCAGGAAAATTATATAAAGATCATTTTAGAATATCTAGATATATTTGTACATATTTAAAAATCATATGACATGCTCCACCTCAAATGAAGCAAAATTATTATAACAAAATTTTGAAACTCCATACAGTTAAATTATGTACTTTCTAAGCAATATATTCCACCTCAGACTGCTTCACTAAATTCTCCACACTCCTATAAACACTTTGATTTAAATCTTATTGAAGGAAGTACCAATAGTCTCTCTGCTTAATCTAAACATTTCCGTTTACTAAAAGAAAGCATGCATCTGCATGATAGATTCAGAGGGGGATATCATCATCATCATCATCATCATCATCATCATCATCATCATCATCATCATCATCATCATCATCACTTCAGGGTAAGAAAAGTGTTTGGTTGCGGCACATTACTTGTAGTTCTGAAACAGTGTTTAAACATATTAAATGTTTTAAGTTTTAGTGTAACAACAGCATTGTTCCTGTGTTCTGCTGTTACATTATGTTACATTAGAAGTTTGTAGCACTGCCACTGATCTATATTCTACCACAAACCAAATGCATCGTTAAAAATATATGCATTGCATGAAACAACTCAAAACTTGTAACATCAAATCTAATATTATAATTATTTGTGGCAATCAATAAACATAAGCTAACAGGAGTTATTAGACCGACATTTTAAATCGCTGTTTTTATTCAAGTACGAATGGAGTTGTTTCAGTGGGTAATTACACAATTTATCATTTACAGTAAGCTGTTCTGACATATATACAAAGTCATATACTATGAAATATGAATCAGAGAGAAAACTGAAGACATCTGACAAAGCTGTAGAACAAAAATCACCAAGAACATGCACACAAAACATGATAATAGTAGAATATACTAAAACGACATTACAAAAATATTCGATTGTGCTGTTACGATACCAACTTAGGACGGTCAATTGAAGTAACAAACGTCATTCAATTGGTCTGGACAACTTACATATTTTATGGAGATGATATACAGCTACGTTGGTGGCATGATCGACTCGAGAACGAGAGGTCAGAGGTTCATGGAGATGGTATGCAGCTACGTTGGTGGCATGACTCGGGAACGAGAGGTCAGGGGTTCATGAAGATGGTATGCAGCTACGCTGGTGGCATGACTCGGGAACGAAAGGTCAAGGGTTCTCGAAGATGGTATACAGCTACGTTGCAGGCATAACTGAATCAGGAACGAGAAGTGAGGGGTTCATGGAGATGGTATATAACTACGCTGATGGCATGACTCGGGAACGAGAGGTCAGGGGTTCATGGAGATGGTATACATCTACGTTGGTGGCATGATTAGGGAAAGAGAGGTCAGGGGTTCATGGAGATGGTATGCAGCTACGTTGGTGGCATGATCGACTCGAAAACGAGAGGTCAGGGGTTTATAAAGATGGTATACAGCTACGCTGGTTGCATGATCGACTCGGCAACGAGAGGTCAGGGGTTCTCGAAGATGAAATACAGCTACGTTGCAGGCAAAATTGAATCAGGAACGAGAGGTTAGGGGTTCATGGAGATGGTATGCAGCTACGTTGATGCATGACCGATTCTGGACGAGAGGTGAGGGGTTCATGGAGATGGTATACAGCTACGTTGGTGGCATGACGCGGAATCGAGAAGTCAGGGGTTCATGGAAATGGTATACAGCTACGCTTGTGGCATGACGATAGCGATACCTTTCCAAATAAGGCCTATAACTTCTTCTAGCTACCGTTTTATCTGCAGACACGACAGTACTCTCATTTCGCCATTTCTGTATACAGTATGACGTCAGATCTCGCAGAACGCGACTTTGCATTCGTGACACTTCAGCAGCTGACATATTTTGGAAAGAAAAACATGATGCAACCTCGTCACGAATGAACAAAGTCGCGTTCGGCGAGATTTGACGTCATACTCTATACACAAATGACGAAATGGAGAATCTTGTCGTGTTTTCAGATAAAACGGCAGGTAGTAGAAGTTATAGATCATTTTTGGAAAAGATATCGCTATGATCAGTAAGTTAAATGTTCATTTATTGGATTACGGGGTTGCAAGTACGCTAAGCTGGGCAAGTGTTTATTTGTCGCCAGACGCTTGTACATACCGATACCGGCTGGTATCGCAGAAATTCCAACTATTGATGAATAAAGTCTCTCTGATCATTACCCTCTCAAACAAACCGCCGATATCAAAAGTGGGAGAAGGGCAGAGAATCTCGGACTAGGTAAAAAAGTGACATTGAAGTAGGTCAAAAGTCACGGTCAAGGTCACATGATAAAAAAAATTATGGTATCAACGGAAAGGTATCGCAATTAGGGACACACATGCCAAATATGAAGGCCCTACGCCTTACGGTTAAAACGTTAAGACCAAGGTTAAAGTTTTTGTGACAGAGGGAAGGACGGACAGACAGATAGACGAACGGACAGACGAATTAGATTTAATGTCCCCATGCTTTCGCGAAAAGCGGAGGACAAAAAATATACAGCCTTTCCAAATCAAACAAATAAACAACGACAAACAAACAAAAAAATCAAACAAACACGAGAACAAGTACGTATGTATGTATGTATGTATGTATGTATGTATGTATGTATGTATGTATGTCTGCATGATTTATAAATATAACTCATTGTTTTACTAACAAAAGCAAATTTAAAGTCAGTACAACCCGGTGTTATTTGTTTGCAATCCCATGTTATATCAAAGCAACCTAACGTTATATCGCCTCATCTCTGTGTTACTTCACTGCAAGCCCGTGCTATAACGATATAGTCAAATGAGATGTGTTGGTTTAAACAGTATTTATTTGTAAGTATTTACAGCAAATGAGTAATATACAGTACATTCAGATAAGGATTTAGCAACAAGATATAATCTTATATAAAGCCATCTCCTTTTAAAACTAAATTAATTTTACATTACATTGTGGCCGAAAAAGGGCATGTATATTCAAACCAGGTTCAAAATATGAAAACAATAATAATATAAACATTAAAAGCAAGTGGAAAGTTATATGAAAGACAAGCGAATTGTAGCACAAAGTATATGCTATAATGTATTGTAGGAAAAATAGTTGGAAGAAGAGTATCGTGGTGGTGAGCTAATTTATAGAAATCTGTTACTTTTTTCTATAAACTCATGTACTTTTTGGAATATTTCTTCGTTAACTTCGTCGCTGTACAAACGACATCCCTCGAGCAAGATGCCCGTATCGTATGCAACATTGATTTTGTTGATTGTTGCATTTCTAATATCGGTATAATTTTGACATGATAGTAGGTAGTGTTGTGCGTCTTCTCTAGATCCACACAGACACTCATCTACGTCAGATATATGGTTTGCATATAGGTCGGGACTGAGGGAGCTACAATTTAAACGTAAACGAGTGTGCAAAATTTGTAGCTTCCTTTTGCCGAAGTTAAAGTATTTAGGAGATGTACAATATCAGAGTTTAACATATATTTAAAAGATGACAAAGAAGTACATAATTTCATATTTGAATTTAGATTATTCCAATTCCTTGCAGTTTGGGGAATAAATGAGCTACTATATAAAGAAGAATTTGATCTGGGTATCGAAAAATCAAGGTTATTACGCAAATTTCTGTTGCTGACCTGATGGACTCGTTGTGGCACCAAATTACACAAATATGGTGGTGCAATACCATTTATCATTTTATGAAAATATGTCAAGCGATGCTTGTGTCGTCTTTTTTCTAATGTCTCCCATCCAAGGTCAGTTAACAATTTTACTTTAGAACACGATTTTGTTGCCCCTGTTACAATTCTACCAGCTTCAATTTGGATTTTTTCCACGATTTCCTTTTCATAGAGGCAACAGTTGTCCCAAATTATATCTTCATATTCCAAAAGAGGCCGAATGAAGGAAAAGTAAAGAGTTTGTAGAGACTTTCTATCAAGTTGAAATTTGAGAGATCGAAGAATGTGGATTCTTTTCCAGAGATATGTTATACCGGTAAAACCTCATGTAATAACTTTCAGTCATACCAGCGTTATATCGAGACAACTACATGTCACAAGTTATACCAATACAACCCGATGTTATGTCACATATATCTATACAACCCAGTGCTATAGCAACATAACCAAAGGTTATATTGATTTAATCTTGTGTTGTAACTTTACAACCCATGCGATGTTGTAGCGATACAACCCTATGTTATATCGGTAGGCCTATAACCAAATATTATATCGGTACAGCCTAATGTTATATCAAAATAACACGAATTTTATTGCACTAATCAATGTAGGAAACCCCTATCACATACTTCTTGTAGTACAAAATATACACAAAAGACAACATGATTCTATTCATGTCCTCTGTGACGAATATGACATCTTCCATTTTCGATAAACTTCGTGTTAATTCCTCATATACTGGTTGATTACTGCTGTATGCTCGCATTTGTTTGTCCCTTTGTTTTGCAGCGTCAGTAGCCGATACGTGTAGTTTGTTATAAATTAACGTGACATCACCGGCATCATGTGTTTACAGACATAGACTATTTCTGATTTATAGAACATAGAACACTCAAGCTAATTAACCTCATAATCGGAGTCGTAAAATTTCCGTATTTATTTATTTATTTATTTTCAGATAAATTTCAACCAAAGGCCAATATGACACCAATATTATATCTTTTGGGACACACACAAATAAAAACCAATTCACGATTATATAATTATAATGCTTTGCATGATAACTTTTGAGATATCACGACACCATTCAGTTAAATCATTTGCATTTATGCCAAAAAGTTAATGCCGTCATCTTTTAAAGTGTGAAGTTTACTTTTTCTAAGTAATGAAATAAAACACGGATTCGTGCAACCGTGCGAATTCCTTAGTTTACATTTTCTAAACTGTGATTGGTTGAGTGCACGAGAGACACGCCTATCTTGCAGACCCGACTAAGCTGTATGTTAAATTTTCTGGCTGTGGTGTAATTTTGCCTTTGCATACAACGGTAAGTAAACATATCAATGATGCAGAACACGTCTGAAATTTGTCAATGGTATTAGAACGTGAACCTGACGTATTTATTTTTTGCTGACAACACGTTTTATTCGACCCAAGAGATCGATTTCATTGATCATAGACGCACAGACTTGGTTGTCATAATACAATAGTCAATAATCAACAGGAAAAGATTTCTCTACTTCCTGGCTGTTAAATTTCACTGCGTGAAAGTCAAGTAATGTCAATATGGTTTGCTTGCTACATTCAAATTCCGAAGCACATACAGTATTGCATAAAATATCACAAAATATTATCGAAATCTACGTTCCTAGAGGACAACGACCTGTTACAGGGCCGGGTCGAGGGCGGTCCTAAAAATAGATAAAGGAAACTCCTGAACGGACCTCGCTTTCAATCGACTTTATTTCAGCTGAGACTTGATTAATAGCACCAAAGTCTGATTGCTGAACATTTTGATATGTTGCTGTAAACAAATGAAATGCTTACAGTGTATTGTGAAATCTGCGTACCAGGCGCATCGATGTAATAACTATTTCTAGATTCCTATTTATAGACTTTATACTAACCCCGTCTTGCGCAGCGTAAAAGAGCCGGATTGCACCACATTTACGTCATATACGAAAGTGAGGCATATTTTTGCTGGTTTCAGCATTTTTGATTGGTTATAAAGTCCGGACTTGTGGGAAAACCCAATTGTTACAAATAGAACATGACCGATTTTACTTTAACCGTAGCGAGGTGAATGTGTAGAAGGATTCAACATCGTTGGTAAGTTTTTAATTTAGTTATACTGTATTGTTTTTGGAAGAAATCTGTTAAAAGTTTTAAGTTTAAGTAAGGCTTATCAAAAGAATACTGTGCAATCTTCCTTCGATGTATAACTATAGTAGATGCATAGTCCCCGATTTTACCATATACCCTATACAATAAGAACAGACCTTTATGGATGGTAAGGGACAGGGGCATAGCTGCCATGTAAGCCCGTAAGCCCGGGCTTGCACTTTATTCAACGACCCCCCCCCCCCAAAAATCAATTTACATAAGAGAGAGAAAGAGAGAGAAGATCCACCGAAACTGCTGTGAGGTGGTACTATCATCTCCCAGCATCTATAGTAACATTTCTACCTTAAGATCTTTATTATATAAAACAAAACATATCGTCAAATATTCCATATATTTCTTAATAAGGAGGCATTTCCAATGTGGTTCAGGGGGGGGGGGGGCTCAGATTTGTTAAAATCGTTTTCCGTCGGGGGGATTCGCCCCTGGACCCCCAATCAGGGCTCTGCCCTGGATCCGCTGGGGGCCTAAAGCGGCCCCAGACCTCTCGCCTTTGTATGGGCTTGCATTTCGGAACAATGCTAGCTACCGTACGTGCATGGTAAGGGATACTGAGAAACTATTTATTTAATACATTTGTCCTTCTCTATAGTGCTTTTGGAAAGTGTGAACCAAATTTTGAAAATTTAGAAACATACAGATCTAGATCTACATGAGTTTTTAACTGTTTAAAAATGCATTTCATTGTGTTTTTGATGACCGTTGTAAAAGAAACTGCAACCTACAGTATAGCTCTCATATAGATTACATGAAGTTGATGGTAAAAGTGTGTGTCTGTAAAAGGGGGAAGGAGCTAAACGATACCTTAGAAGATCGGCCATACCGGCACTATTTGTCAAATGATGCAACTCTTGTGTCTGCACATTTTGCCAATAATACTAGGGACGTATACAGTAATGTAATTAATCCCTCCTAATGACCTTTATCTTGGTTCCATCCCGAATCATTGAAATTTTCAAACCAAACTGTTGTAAAAAATGGGCGAAAATTTTGTGGAAAACATGTACAATCAGATACACTTGTTCCATTATAATTATGTAACACGATTGAACGTGTTCCTAAACTAAACCAGATCAGCACTGGCTATTGATTATAAGGATTGTATATATATATTCTACACCAGTTAGTAAATTATTTATTTAAATGCCCATTGAAGACATGTTGACCTTTATCCTCTAGCGCGTATAATGTACGTGTAGAGCGTGGTTTTAAAGTTTACACAATTACTCGTGAGAGTCGTACATTACATAGCTTATAATTACCCATGTTCGAGATACCTGTGGCGGATCCAAAGGTCTAGATACCAGTGATGAATCCAAAAAAAAAAAAAAAAAGAAATGAAAACTGAAATGGGTGAGAGGTATATCAAGAACTTGAAAGGTTTATTTGTGGGGTCCAAGAATTGTTCATACCGATGTTTGCTTGGTTAACGTGTTTAAAGCTTACTGACGCCCACTGACAACGATCAGTTGGGACTTTGGCTTTGCTTTTCAACCATCAGATATTCCGTATATATTGCCATGGGACAGTGCGGTTAGATCCCGAGACGTTCGTATTGAAGGTCAAATGCAAACTTAACGATGAAATTGGCGAATTGAAGTTTACAGCATAGTATGTTCATATCTTAACACTTAATCGACTTTTTTTTATCTATATAAAAATTTTATCATTATTTTTTGTATTGATGTTGATTTCACATAGTTACGTTGCTTCAATCAAAATCCAGGAATACAACTGTCTTTCTGACTGTGACGTCATCACAAAATAAGACATACAATGCCATCTTGAGCAAGCCACTGGCGCACTATTGAATATACAAGTGTGATAACAGTAAACCTAACTTACCCCCCAATATTGATATCACACTTGTATATTGAATAGTGCGCGTGTGGTTCAACCAACAAATATCTTAAACATATCACGAGTTTTACCGCCTTCAACGCTAAATATTGTAAAAAATGACGGACGTCACCAACCTGATAAATCTGTGCGCAAACTTAATAGGCAATTAGGCATACACATATATCAACAAATACGTTTATCATGCCAACATTGAGAAATCTAGAATCAGAGAAATAAACACTGTCAAATGAAAAGAATGAAAGAAGAAAAAACAATGGAGCCGCTATGATTTTAAGAGCTCATGTCCCAAGCTTGCTTTAATGGCCCAAGCTTGCTTTAACTGCTAAGAAGACGTATTTATACTTACATGTGTAACCTTTGTGATTAGTTGGCCTAGATTTAAATGAATCATCCACACTCGAAAGGGAAATTAAATTACATTAAAAACAGAGACATATATACACAAAGTATACGCATGAAGTACAACGCTCAACTTTTGAGTACGCTTCGTATTGGAAGAAGAAGAAGTAATTTTTGTGAAGTCTTTCTTATTTCTTGTAAAATCCGGAACTACTAACTATTACAAGTCCTTGGTAAAATTTTAAAGAAACAATTCAAAAGAAGGTCACATGGATTTATTACTTGACTTGCCTGTGCCAAGCCTAACGAAGTGGAGCGCTCTTACAACGAGCACTGTCGCTGAAAAATGTATCATATAAGCCCATCGGCGAGCGTTGGCCCCATACCAAGGACTTATATAAACATTCTTGCCCATACCAATAGATAAATTATGTTTAAAAATCCTTTTGTTCAAAATGATGGCATATATGACGCCCAGATGGTATAATCATATGAGATGCTATTATTCAAATGAAGCAACAGCTGATGAAATACACAACTAACAACATAAAGTGATGAAATACCTAGCAATCTACGTGTATATGACGCATCAAAACGTATTTATATATAATATCATTGGAATGTTGAGTTCGGTGTTGAAAATTAAACATGTAGCGCTCACACACGCATACACATACACAGATGGTGAGTTTCGCTTTGTATCTCCACTACGCAACATTTTTCCGATATTTAAGTTATCGAATGGCATCTTTTAATTTTCTTGATCACGCTTGATGTCGGGTTTGATACCGAGATATGTAGAAAACCGTTTTGAGAGGGTATGACAGCAAATTTTAGCAGTTCTAAGAAAAAAAAAAATGGATTGTTGGAATCGGTTTTTCTATAGAAGTTTCCCTTCCCCCTGAAAGTGATATTTGGTGTGTATTTGTGTGTGTGTGTGTGTGTGTGTGTGTGTGTGTGTGTGTGTGTGTGTGTTGGGGTGTCTTTATTTCCCACACAAAGGTACTGGGTGATATTAAATGTATGATTAGTGTGTCATTCTTCACTTCCCTTGCGAACATGCTGAGTGATGATATAAGATACGAAGCCTCTTACTTCCATTGTCTTGGCATACTGTGGTTTGACTGTCTTCAATCTGTGGCATTCTCTGAAAGCCGAAACTATGAAATAGAAATCTTGCACTCACGATCAATAATAATTACATGAGTATGTATTAAAAAGAAAGATTGGTGATGCCGTCCCAGGTAAAAACTAAAACACCCACGGTGAACTGATGATTATTATACCAAATATTAATATATTTATGCTACTTTAAATACTGAGAGGAGATGGACTGTAAGTCGCTAGCGTAAATAAAAGGTGTGTGCCTGTGTTATGAGTTTGCTTTTAAGGTTCATGTACAAGATTGAAGGCTGAAAAGTCAATATTGATAAAATGACTTGACAAGTATACACAGGTATCTCGCGATATTGAGGTAGGTCTTCAGTATTGATAGTATAGAGGTGACGTCCTTGAAGTATTCATATTTATCTCGTTGCTCGATCCAGCATCATTAATATTGTAATTTATTTATCACCCGTTAGGTATGACAGGGAGTATTAAGTGTTTGCTTTGTCCGTCCTTCCGTTCTTCTGTCCTTCCGTCACTCATTTGGTTTCCGGATGATAACTCAAGTACCTTTCATCATATTCACACGAAATTTGGATATATGCTTACCTATCAAGAAAGTAAAAACTTTATTGATTTTGGTGTCAAAATGTCAAAGATCAAGGTCACAACTGACGAAAAAATACTGAAATTATTGGTTTCCAGATAACTTGGGTACATTTAATCATATTCAAATCAAATTTGGATATATGCTTACACATCAGGAGAGGAAGAACCCTATCGATATTAGGGTCCAAGTATTAAGGACACAGCCGACGAAAATAGACAGTGATTATTTGTTTCTGGATTAGAGCTCAATCATCTTTTATCATATTTAAAACCAAATTTGGATATATGCTTACTTATCAAGAGAGGAAAAACAATATTGAATTTGGGATCCAAAGGTCAAGGTCACAGTTGACAGAAATAGACCATAATTATTGGTTTCTGGATGATAACTCAAGTATCTTTATTGTACTGAAACCAAATTTGGATATATGCTTACTTATTAATAGAGAAAGTACCCTGTCGTATTTGGGGTCAAAATATCAAAGGACAAGGTCACACCTGATAGAAAAGACTGAAATTATTGGTTTCCAGGTTACTTACACATATTGTCATTGAAGTTGGGTTGAATGTATATATTATAAAGAGACAGTTATATGTAGCTTGGACAATAAACTGAATTTATTTTACAAAAGCGAAGTTACGTTAATGCTTAACTTAATGTAAAAATACGAAAGTAACTGGTGCCATATGATTATGGTACTGACAACAATGTACCACGATGGACATTCACGGACCCCTGAAATTCAGAGGTGAGACCAAGTGCCCGAGAGGAGTAAGCGTCTCCTGTTTGGCTAGCCACACCCGCCGTGAATGCCCCAAAATACAGACGAAACAAATATAATTCAGCACTGTGTATATAAGGAACATAGAAAAATGCATATCAATGTAAACTAAGTCATTGAAGCATGATTAGGTTGAATGTAAGTATTATAAAGGGACAGTTTTATGTGCCATGGAAAATAAACTAGATTTACTTGTACAAACGCAGAGTTGCAATAATGCTAAAACTAAAGGAGAAAAAAATGTATATCAATGTTAACGGAGGACGTAAAGTAAAAGCAGTCGGCGTAGTTCAGTTTAGTGTGCTTTGCTTGAGATCGAGAGTTAGACTTGTTATGGAGTCCTGTCATTCAGATGAGACAGTAAAACCCGAGGTCTTATTATCGAGATAAACATCAAGATTCCTCACTATTTCTATGGGTTCGTTACATAGGTGAACATTCTGTCTTATGACATACCGGATATTTGAAATATTCTGATATTTTATGCATAATGACTACTATAGTATTTATTTATATATATTTATTTATAGTCATTATGCATGATATTCAAAAATCAGAATATTTCAAATATGTCATAGGACAATTCCTTTGTATTGTATCAGGTTGATGTCGTCACTTCTACAGTAATTACATAAATTCTAACGATAAATCAATAAAATTGTGGTCATTGGATTTCAAGCATTAGCATTAATGTACGACTTTTTCTAAATTTATTTCCTCCTATAGATGATTATACAACAATATGTAAAATTACATATGTAAAGGAGGGATTATATAATACATATATAATAATATAGTTATTATCAATTCTCGAATAGAGACCATATATACGTGTATAAATCTGATAAATACGAACATCTCAAGAGTTGTTTATTGAGTACTGTTTCCTCATTGGTTCCATGCGTTTCACATGTAACCATTTAATATTACATCCGAAGTCCCACTTTGATAGAGCGACTTTTTGTGGATGTGTAGTATGAGACACGCAATCACATAGCCTAGACATGTATAGTGTAAAATAGTGTAAAGATGCACTTGGCCTTAATGGGAATAAACACACATTTGACCAAGTTCTTATGCAGCACTTAAGTCCAGTCTGATACATGAAGTGTTTGGTTAGAAGTCTATCAGTGTTTTAATACACCTTTTTATGAAATCTCTTTGCAGATCCATACTTTTTTCTTACTTGTGTGATTAGAAAGCCGATTTAAAGTTCATGATGGCTTCCAGGAGACCTCAGGATGAATCTATTTATAGAGTCCCTCCTTATTACTACCTCCATGTATTGGACCAAAATCTCAATGTAACAAGACTAGAGATTGGTCCAGCCACCTTCATCAGGCAGGACAATGAGCGGTAAGAATGTGAATCACATGACTTGGATTTAAATTGATTTTTATATTCAACACCAAGAAAACATTTCTGAAATAGTTATGGTTATAAATAAAACATTCCATGAACCATTTATTATTCATTTTTGGTTTCTGTTGATATGTCATTTATATTTCACATATTATGTTTGTTGTCAACTGACATAGATAGGTTTCATTAGCATAAAATTACATCGAGTTACATTTATATCCCTTGTAACAAATTATAGGACATCTTTGAGGTATATGACCAAATATTTATTCATTATTGAACCAATTTATGGAGGTAATTTCTCCAAACTAAAGATAATTCTGATTCATGTATTTTTGCGATGCTCATGAGCAAGTTTTTAACCTTTTAACCAGTAAACAATATAAGAAAAAGTTTCCAAAGTGATGTAAATAAAGAAGTATAAAGAACTGTCTAACTCTCGACCACAAGCATGGCTGTTAGTGGGAGGTAACTCCAACCATATTACTGCTCGTGAAACCTATCTGTTAATCTAGTTTACAAGTTATCAACATAGTGGTAGAATGGTGTTACTAAGGATTCTACTCTCTGGCTTGAATTGCACTGTGGTATCCATACCAATTAAGATTCAGCCAGGGATGGTTTATGTCACATGTACTTTATCTCAGTATGCAGTTATACATGTAGGTGTTTGAATGCTAAGAGCTAGTGCTTGATCCCTCAGGTGAGTCGATCTATTACAAAGGTAGATAATGATGTTCCCACATAATGTAGCGAATTAACTTTGATAATATTGATTGTAATGGTAACCTCCATCCACATTATACAACTAAGGTGGTGTTTGAACCATTTTATATTCATTATTTGTCTTCCAGGGTGGTGTTAGAACCGTTTTATATCCATTATCTGTCTTTTAGTGTGGTGTTTGGACTGTTTTATATCCATTATCTGTCTTTTAGGGTGGTGTTTGGACTGTTAGAATTATACAGTCATGTATATACATTATCTGTCTTTTAGGGTGGTGTTTGGACCGGAAAAAATGATTACTGTGCCACCAAGGCATTACTGCATCATCGAAAATCCAATCATCAAGGACAAAGACTCCAAAGTTGTGTTTGATGAGAGTGGTCAAGCCAAGCTATCACATGCTGACCAGGAAATCCGCCTTGCTCAGGACCCCTTCCCATTGTACCCTGGTGAGGTGCTGAAACAAGTGGTCACACCTCTTAAGGTAGTGGCAGCAAATTCTGCCCTACGACTTCGCTCTGTGCTGGACTTTGAAGATGATCTTGGAGAAAAGCGCACCGCTGGTGATGAATGGTTATTTGAGGGACCAGGCACTTATATTCCCAGGAAGGAAGTTGTAATTGAAGAAACAGTTCGGGCAACAGTCATCAAGCCAAATCAGGCTATACGTCTAAGGGCTAGGAAGGAGACAGTTGACCGCCAAGGAACAGAACGAGTGACTGGTGAGGAATGGTTAGTGAAGAAGACTGGTGCATATCTACCAGGTGCTTATGAGGAGGTTGTGGATATTGTCAATGCTTTTGTACTCACAGAGAAGGTAAGTAGTAAGAGTTACCTATACCCATATCTTGAACAGTGTTTTGATTTTGAACAATTTGGTATGTAAAGCTACATGTTGTCATGATTTAACATTCCTGAATGGGTATTATTAACATGTAATAGACCATATTCCGGTTTTGATAATTGCTGTCTTTTTGTCCGAGCTAATACATTTTGGCGTTGTTTTTCATAGTGACATCATAACGCATGACATAGATTCGTTATAACGTCACTATGAAAAACAACGCCAAAAGGTATTAGCTCGGACAAAAAGTTGTCATTTATCAAAACCGGAATATGGTCTATTATGGATTATCATTTACTATATCTCACTGCAATCATGGCAAACACACAAGTTGTTACTGATATACTGACATTTGTAATTGCAATGTTGTGGGAAAATTCATTAAACTTTTTTTTTAAAAAAGAACAATAACTCTTTTCTAAAAAAGTGACAAACAAAAAATAAACCAAAAGCTGGTACCAGTATCTGCAACCAAAGCTAGACAAAATTTGTAGGTTGAGATAGAAATTAAATTTAATATAACTATACATGTATTATGAAACCCTTCATGTTTTTACAGAAAGCCCTTCACATGAGGTCATTGCGAACATTTAAAGATGAATTTGGTGTCGTGAGAAAGAATGGTGAAGAATGGCTGATCACCATGAAGGATACAGAGACCCATATCCCAGGGGTCTATGAAGAGGTAGGGTATGAAAAAGGAAACATATATTTGTTATAGGAATATATATTGTTGAAAGTGACTGTCTGAGGACATAAGATATATCACAGATGATGAGTCCTAAAATTGTACATTTTAAAAGAATAAATAGTTATCTAGATAATTACTTTGAAAGAATTTTAGTTTTTCATAAGACAGCAAATGTGATTGGCTTTTGTTTTTATTTTTACTCCATAAATTGGTTTGGTATTTTGGACACTCCCCATATAAAAACAGTCTCCGGAACTTACTTGATCTTGAATGATTTCATGTAAACAATAAACATTCACACACTTGGGTAAAAAAAATTTCACTATGAAGACATGCAACGTCCTTGGCTAAATGTGTCTTCCACTTAGATATAGATAAGTTATATAAATAATTCATTCAGATAGAATAAGTAGTCCTCCAAAGGGAAGTAAAATACACTGAAAGAAATAACACAAACACTCTTTGCCGCAAATTTTCGGCCTCCTGGCCTTTATCAAGCAATAGTTAGAATAGTACAGAAGATGTACCATTCTAACTATTGCTTGATAAAGGCCAGGATGCCGAAAATTTGCGGCAAAGAGTGTTTGTGTTATTTCTTTCAATAATTCATTCCCCAAACAATCCTCGTTGTGTGTTGCATGCATTCACTGTCTGGCTCAGACAAGCATTGTCGTCAGTGGTTGATAACACCAACGTAGCTAACACGCAATATATTTTGCACTTTCATTGTTAATATGTTCATTTTTGTTCATTTGTTTCATTTGATACGTTTATAAATAAATTAAGTGTTGAAAATTAAAATTTGGAACCAAGTTATTCTTGTATTGAATTAAATTGTAAGAATTATCGTTAACAATTTTGCAATTTATTGGTAATCCACACTGCATCAAACCATATTATTTCTCAAGAAGTTGCAAAATTACTAAAGGTAATCCATAAATACATCCTTCTCATTTAAGGCAAAAGAGAGGAAAGTAAATGCTTGTCAATATAAAGAACATGTCTAAGATTTGTTGTTAAAATTAATCATGCTTATGGGAACCTCAACAAATTTCTGTTTCTCTGAAATTTAGATTTGATTTCATAGAAATAACAGTAACTTTTTTTTGCTATAACTGATAAGATGTATGTGTTTTACAGGCAGCTGGTGTAGTGAACATCACCACCCTTACTTCACGTCAGTACTGTGTAATTCTGGACCCGGTAGATGAGACTGGACGACCACAGTTAGGCAGAAAGAAGCTCATCAAGGTTTGTTGTCAGTAAAAGTAATCTTTAAAAGTAGATAAACTTCAGGCATTCCTGAAGATTACAATCATATACATATAAATGCTGTTCTTTAAATGTTGTTCCTTTGTGTAAAATGGGTATGTGTGCATTTGTTAGTCAGACTTTTATTCAAGCACAACATAGACCTCTATAATCAACCATTTGCATATATATACACATATATATATATTTATTTTATCTTTGCCTTTGGTAAGTATTGGTGGAAACTATTGCGTTAAAAAGTTTAGAGGTCAAGGTCATATTATGAGAGTTGCACTACTAGGTTGAGCACATATTAGTGTGTGGATTTATTTCATTTAATCAGCATTGGTTAAATGTAATATGTATAATATGTCTTCAATAGTTGATCACAACTGAGTTAAAAAAATGATTAGAACAGCAAGGTCACTGCAATTCCTCAAAAGTTGTATATACCAGAGTGGTCAGCAAGTTTGCCTCATAATTTGCGGCTTGTAGATTATCTCACTACACTCCTCCTGATACAAGATTACAATGAAAGAGAGAAAATTTATCTGTTTTAGGGATAAGTGTGGTAGATTAAGGATCAATATCTGTCAATATTGAAGATTTTAAGTTGTAATTTCAAATTAGGACTTTTGCTTGAAATGTTGAAAACTATAGAGAAAGTGTTCCAGTTAAATGGAAAACACTGAAACCCATAAACTGTTGCTTGTTCATTCATTTTTAAATGAAAAGGTACCTTTATTATTTTATGAATTTTCCTATTACAGGGAGAACGCTCATTCTTCTTGATGCCTGGAGAGAGGTTAGAGAGAGGCATTCAGAATGTTTATGTCCTTGGAGAGGATGAGGGATTGATCCTGAGAGCCACAGAGACTTTCAAGGACTCAGAAACTGTAAGTAAACATAACTCTCAAGCTTAGGGCAAAGATTAAAGTATGTTAAGTTTTGATTATGCTGGGTTATCAAGTGACCCTGAGTAGCAATATGGGTATAAATAAAGGAATCTCCCAATGACAATTAACTTTGTTTGTCAATGTCAATGTATGAAACAGTTTATTTATTATACCTTTAGATTTGTTTCGTGGTGTACATATTTGTAATAAAATTTTGGTATTAATTTATATTTCAAGAGGATGATAAGGATTTCAACTCGATATAGATTTATGTTGAAATGAAAAAAAATTCATATTCCTGTAGTCAAAAGTATTCATCATTTCATGTATCAACATTATTACCCTTGACCTTGACAGGAAGAGGATCGTCGCCCTGGTGATAGATGGATGATCCGAGGACCAAAGGAATATGTTCCACCTGTAGAGGTTGAGGTTGTGATGAAACGTCAGGCCATTCCATTGGACGAAAATGAGGGCATCTACGTTAGGGATATCAAAACTGGAAAGGTGAAAAGAATTGTATAATTTCATCACAAATAATATATAAAATAACAGCTGTATTAAACAATCACCAGTGTCAAATAGTCTGTTTTATGGTTTACGTATTTATTCAGCTTCTATTTAGAGTTAAGCCGTGAACTTATTGCTTATTGGGTCATTTCGTTAAATAGAGTTATTTCCCTTTTGAACAAATATCTGACGTGAAACCATTTTGATGTCGATCAGTTTTATGTAAACTAGTGTAAAATTACATGAAATGATATAGAAATTGTATGACATCACAATGTTTTGATGTCGGATACATGCTTATATGGGAAATAACTCTGTATACTGAAAATACCCAATTGGTTGATGCAATTTTACTCCAATTCCAGAAGTGACAAACTTATAAAAAGAATTCTATTTGTAGACATATCCTCTTATTTATGAATTAAATCATGCATATATTATAAAAGAGAAAGACAGAGAAACAGATGTTATAAACAAGATGAGAGAAATTAGTAAACTGTTATAAAAGTGGATTTCTTATGGTATGTTTTGATTTCAGGTTCGAGCTATCGGAGGTGAAACATATATGCTGAGTCATGATGAAGAATTATGGGAGAAGGAACTACCTCCAGCAGTGGAAAATCTCCTATCTCAGATGAAAGATCCATTAGCAGATCGTGGAGACAGAGGAAGGGGGGAACCGTCTAGGTCTGATAAACGTGACAAAACAAGGGTCGTGACCTTCAGAGTGCCACATAATGCTGCAGTGCAGATCTATGATTATAAGGAAAAGAAAGCAAGGTTTGTTTCTCACAACAAAACATGACTATTTATCAATGCAGGATTAATGCAGATATTTGTTTATACGGCTTTTTTTAATGGCTTGCAGTCATAAACTTTAAAGACTGTTAAGTTTTATTTTGTTTGCAAATTTCAGTGATGCAATTAAGTAAATGGACTGAATTTTATTATTTCTAATCATATACTTCAGCTTTATCACTATATATTTATGAAAATAGCTTCAGTTCAGTGGTCTAGGATTTATTTTTAAAGTGATGCACTGTTGGTTAAATGAAGACATAAAATTCGCTTACTTGCAACAGAAAACTTCACTTACCTGGAAAATTTTTACACACTTTCTTTATATAAATACAAGTGATGTCAGTAGTTACTTTGAGTGCATGAACAAGTAAAGATCTAGGGACCAAGGAAGTGATTTATTGGTTACCATGCACTCAGACGGATAATGAAATTAAAAAATTGTTAATATTATGATGTATTGCACTTCTTTCACTTAATTTATGAAGAAAATGCATATAATAATATGGCCTTATCATAAACAAGAAAGGATTTACACTGATTTAAAAAAAATTATTTACGTGTGTCACATGTGAGAAGGTGATAACTGAGCTCATATATAGCATTGAAAATTACATGTTTTTATACAAAATTAATTGGTTTCAAGAATTTGAATTGTGTAAAAGTTACCTGATTAGAAATTAGCTAATAGATCAACATTATGTTACCAACTGATAAGTGTATCTCTGATACCTCAGTTTTTCCTGACCTCGGGTAACAGGGAATGGCAATCCTAGAACATTACTGTCACATTGCAATATTCCAGAAGTAGAAATCCATACATAGCTTCTCTGTTTACTACATAACAGTATGTAATACATGTATCATATAATCACATATAAAAGTCAAACATAAGTTTCTGCCCCCATTCTGGAATTGTTTTTGCTAAGGCAAAAATTGAAAAGTGATGTAAATTTTAGTACTATTAAATACTAATACATAAAGGGATCTCCTGTGGAATTGAATAAAACATTTGGTTATAAAATTTTCTATTGCAGAGTCGTCTTTGGTCCTGAATTGGTAATGTTAGGTCCTGATGAACAATTCACACAGCTAAGCTTGTCTGGTGGAAAACCAAAGAAACCCAATATGATAAAATCTTTATGCCTTTTGCTTGGACCAGACTTCTGCACTGACATCATCGTTGTGGAAACCTCTGACCATGCTCGACTATCACTTCAGCTGTCCTATAATTGGCACTTTGAAGTCAAGGACAAACTGGATTCAAAGGACTGTGCTAAAATCTTCAGCGTACCAGATTTTGTTGGAGATGCCTGCAAGGCTATTGCTTCTCGAGTGAGAGGAGCTGTTGCCCAGGTCCAGTTTGATGACTTTCACAAGGTAATTTACCTCCATCAACTGACCTTATTTTAACCTTGTATGCATTTAATAAAATTTAGTAAATCAATTTTGAATCAATGTACTGATGCTGTTTTCATATTCATTTTACTATTGATAAGTCATTTAGAACAGTCCAGATGTTTTAGAGAAACTGCACAAAACACGAAGGGAAAAACATTTGAAATCATAGTGGGAACTCAGGTGAAAATTTACCTGTGCTTATTCACACCTTTGTTAATTTCATTGTGTATTGTTTAATTCTTGAAATTACACCTGGATGTGGCCCATTGTGGTGGGTGGAAAAATTCCAAAACACCTGGACTGTATTATATTTCAGGAAACCTTTTGAAATAAATAATGATATGAAAAATAGATCTTACATAGTTTGAGAGACTATAATGTACTTTTAAAAACACATAAGTTAAAAGAACTGATAGGGAGACCTCTGTAGGTAAGTGTTAGATAAATCAATAACAAGAAACACTAGATATCCACATTAATGTTGATACTGTATGTTTCTTGTTACTTGTTCACCATAAATAGGTTTGTTTTAACCAAAAGTTTGAGCAACATGGTTCCATATTTGAGGAAACAAGAATTAACTACATGCATATATCTTAATCAGGAATGTAATTTAGTAAAAAGATATTTTGAAAAAATAGTGTATGCCATAGTGGGTGCTGTTTGTACTATTTTGTTAACTAATTGTGATATCATCATTATCATATTTATGATATAAAGAAGTCCATTTTATCATAGTTATCACACTCTCTTATTTGAGCCAGCATAACTTAATTGATTAGGTGCTTGCCTTATGACTGAGAGGTCTCTGATTTGATTCTCACTGGTGGCTCATCACTGACCCGTCTTTCACATAGAACAGTAAAAACTAAGATCGCTGTGTCACAAATGTGGCATGTAAAAGATCTCTCACTTTTCAGACTGGGTCCATTGAATTGGTCTTAATTTCTGTGCATTGCATCAGGCAGATGCCATCACCACATATGTACAATAACTTGGGTTGTTGTAAATGAAGGATCAAACAAATTGTAATATATGATATCGTAATTTCAGCTTATTCTGTGATATCATAAATCAAATAAGTGATAAATTATCACTAATCGCAACTCATGATATCATATAATGGGTATGAATGTCTGATATCATTGATTTGAATTTATTATATCATAAAATAAAATAATGAAGTTTTGAATTAATGGATTTCCCCAAACTCATTTCATTTACAACAATGTAAAATGTTATTATGGTAAACAAGAATTATATTATTACATTTAATTAATAGATAAGAATATGGCACCCAACTATTACAATAATGTTAGAAAGTACCTTTCACTATACATTAATGATTTTCAGAACTCTGCACGCATCATTAGATCCTCAGTGTTTGGTTTCGATGAAAAAGATAAGGTGAGGGACTGCTTCACCTTCCCACAGAATCTCCTCGTAATCACCAGTATTGATATCCAGTCGGTGGAGCCAGTGGACCAGCGTACTCGTGATGCCTTACAGAAATCTGTCCAGCTAGCCATTGAGATCACAACCAACTCTCAAGAGGCTGCTGCTCGACATGAGGCTGAAAGGCTCGAACAGGAGGCTAAAGGTCGTCTGGAGCGACAGAAGATCACAGATGAAGCAGAGGCTGAGAAGGCTAGAAAGGATTTGCTGCAGTTGCAAGCTAACAGTGCAGCTGTAGAGAGTACTGGACAGGCCAAAGCAGAGGCCCAGAGTAGAGCCGAGTCTTCTAGGATTGAGGGTGAGGCTGCTGTAGAACAAGCCAAACTGAAGGCCCAGGCCATGAAGATTGAAGCTGTAAGTTGACAATTCATGTTTGTATCAATAAAGTGAAAATTTCCTCAAATTGTGTATGAAATTGAGTACACTTTCACTCTATGACAAATCATTATCTCCTGTTTACGAGTAGAGACTGTATAGTTTACTATACCTTTTTGAAGTCCACCATACTTTGGATCAGGCTACTGACGAGCCATGGCTCAACTCTCCTTCTGAAAGGTTTTTTCGGGACATCCCCTTCTCAGTACAAACTATGCCTATTTTTAGTATTCTGTATTTAGTATTAATCTGGGCCCATGTCCCATTCTGCCATTATCATTGTGAGAGTAGAATTAATGTACCAAACATCTCTGTCATATTATCAATAAAACACAGAGGGTGTAAGTACAATTTAACTTTTTGGACATTTGGTTATGAGGCTGAAATATAAATCCAGAACCTGTTACAAGGATATACCTAGCATTTAAGATAGTCCTATAAAGAGGGTTCTAGACAGAAGATTAATAGAGAGAGTTAATACCTGAAGGTCACCTCAGCCATTTCATGATGAAGTTCTAGCACACAATATATTCAAATTTCCCGAAAGTATTATAAACAATATACATACCAATAATTTTCACAAGATCTATAGATAATCATTTCTTATTTCTATTTATTCAGGAATCTGAATTGGAGAGGTTGACACGCGCCAGAGAGGCAGAATTAAGATATCTGAAGGAACAGAATGAACTAGAGCTGTCTAAGTCCAAAGAGCTTGCTACCATTGAGACAGACAAATTCAAGTTACAGGTGGATGCTATTGGTGCCCAGACCATCCAGGCTATCGCCACAGCTGGTCCAGAAATGCAGGTGAAACTGCTGCAGTCCCTTGGACTAAAGTCCACGCTAATAACTGATGGCAGCAGTCCCATTAACCTGTTTAACACAGCCCATGGCATGATCGGTGATTTGGTCCCTGCTAAGAAGAGAAGGGGAGATTTAGTAGAATCAGATGATGAATAGAGAGTACAGGCTTTCCAAGTACTCCACTTATAAATTCAATGTTTACATATCTTAGATGTAGTACATTGTGAATTCTTCTATCAGACCAACCACACGCATGGAAGGATAAAACAAAAAAATATTTACAAATAGCATTTGAATAGATTTTCATAATTGTACATAACAAAAAACTAAAAAAAAAAGAATAGCAAACAGTTATTAATTGTGTATTTTATTTATAACATATCTGTGTATACTGGTATGTAAAGCAGTATCTACAATATGATACATTGTAATTTGTTTATTAATTTTCTTTATTTTCCTCATTTCTTTTATAGTTGTTTACATACATTATGTTTGTTCCCTTTTACATTACAGTGTCTATTTTCATTGTTTACATGTTCTTTGATTTATATTATTTTCCTTATATATGTATATATATATATATATATATATATTTATATATATATGTATATATTATTTGTTTTTGGAAACATTGCAATAAAAATAGAATACCTGACGTGAGTGGGGATGTGATATTCTGAAAAATGTGCAGAATGTGTAATGAAATGTAATGTATAAATGAATACAAATATATGTATTTACATGTATGCATGTCCATTATGATCATGGAAACTAATGTCTAACAGTTAAATATCTAAACTAAATATTTTGTATGTGTACAAGTGTTATCATTAATAAATTGGAACATGTATAATACACATTCATATGACCATTTTTCATTTCCATAACAATTGATACTGTGTATTTTCCTGCATATATTTATGTATTACCGGTACATATGTTAATACAGTAATATTACATCCTTCCAATCTTACTAAAATTCATTCTTTCATGCTTCCATTGCTAGTTATGTCATATTTCTCCGCAACAATGTAGCATGGAAGATCGAATTTAATATCAAATTGAATACCTTCTTAATGTTAATCTAACCTTGGCAATATGTAAAGCACTGGCTCATCAGTTTCACAAGGATAATGGATAAGCATTTGAGAGGCGGGGCAGTAAGACCGAAGTTGCTTACTGCAAAGTCACAGATGGGTGAAATTCAGCCCTGAGAGTTCGCTTATTGCCTAAAGACAGTGGGCTGAGATTTTGCTTCTTACTTAGACACAGCGGATTTCCATTCAGTTGTAAGAATTTGCCTTTCTTATGCTGAAATGTGAAATGATAAGAGGTATTCTGCCTTTTGATCCACCTTTGTGTTTTTGATGAATAAACAATCAAATATAATTGATCATGTATTGCACCATTTATTTAGAAGTTTGCGTTTGCTGTGTCACAGCAGGTGGGAGGGACTGCAAGTAATGGTATATAAACTGCACTTCGGGATCCACCACTGTTGTTATTTAGATACCCCTTGCATTAATTTTGTACAGAATATTTGTAATATCAAGCATGCTTCTTGTTGATAGTGTGTGTGTGCATTTTCTACAACAGATAAAGAATAAGTACTTACATGTAGTTACTGGGTATTGTAAATGACTGTGATAAATTTAAAAACTGTTTGTAGATTTTGTTTTGTTTTGCGTATTCTTTTTCCTGTATGTTGTAAACAGATGTGAATGGTCCAGCTGGAGATAAATATTCCTCCTTTACATGTACATCTGGGGCCAGTTGTTCGAAACTTTAACCACTGGTTAAGCTAACCAGCTTGAATGGTCAAATTTCATATGACTATGTCCTAGATATGAGAAGGCTTTTTAAAGTCACAGTCTATGAACTGGTTTATCACATGTGTAACCAGCATTGTAATGTAATTTAGATATTTATACGGAAATCTTATAATTTAGATTTCCTCTAGTTCGCTAATAGTTCCATCGGACGTTATCGTCTCCTTCGGGCGAGTGATACATAAGCCAAAGGTTTTATCCAGTGTATCCGGGAAGTGCGCCGAGAAAAATGTAACATCGATTGTTGCCATTATCCTGTACCATTACTCAGCATGCCGTCTAGTTACGATGAGTATTAACAGGGATGTATATAGCACATTATATATACGTCCCTGGTATTAGATTTGTACTCATCACTTTTCTAAACAATGGGCAATTATGAAAGCCAACATCGGTTACTCGGCAGATAAGATGAATTGGATTTAAAATGCCAAGCACGCAGTTAATGGTCAGCAATAATTAAAGGGAAGTTTTCTTCATTTTAACATACATGTTACGATCGAAGATGTGCTGAAAACTAGGCACGAAAATGTATTAATATCTTGTATGTGAAAAAAAACGGCAATGTATGAGGCAAGGCATTCAACAAAGTACCAGGGGATTCATTAAATACTGTACATGTATATATAATGGCACTTACATCACTCGTATCACTAGAAAAGTTCCTTGTTTCTGCAAAATCGTGATGAGAACAATCGGGAAATCTTCGATACCAAACTGCCATACAGACTGTACCATTGTTGTACTTTGACTTACTTGTAACAAAGATTCATTCATGTTGACGGCATCTGCCCTATCTACCGACCATTAGTAAAATGCGAGTTCGGAAATTAGGATCAAAGTTGGAAGTGAAGAATAAAAGTTATTTCAAGACAGTGGGCATTGTTAGAAAAATGGGAAAGTAAAATTTATCATTTGAAGAAATGGCGTTGTCTGTATCAAACTTACAGAAATCTCTCGTGTAGATTACAACTGCAGGTGTTGTTTTTCAACAGGACGCGTTCAGATTTTTTAAAATCATGATTCTAATTGAAACTAAATTCAAGGTTTGACGCCCTACCTTTGAAATGCTTCCTACGGCGCTACCAACACCAGTGATTATTATAACATATACAATACACAGTATAATAAAACTTTGGGAGAAAAGAGAAAAATTTGTACATGCTTCCATGTTTTTGATTTTATAGCATTGGCGGAGTTAGGGAGGGTTGCACCCCATTTGATCTGAAAATTTTACTTTTAAAAAGGACATTTTCTACCATTTTTACGGCTGCAACCCCCTTTCCAGACCGAATAGTACAAAACATTAGTAATGGGAGATTGCACCCCCACCCTTTCAAAAATTTCTAGATCCGCCTATGTGAACCAGCGCTCCCTTTGTTAGGGTGCAAGGGTGCAGTACGTTGTTTATGACCGGAAGCGATGCGGGGTTTAAATTTTGTGGTTGATGTCACAGGGATGGCCCTCCTAACCACACCACGTATTAAATTTTCCCAATTCCACTACAGTGAAAAAAGAATTTACACTATGATGTATTAACGGACTCTAAATAGCAGATGTTTCAGTATAATGACAACTTATGGTTCAAATTGTCAAAGATAAAATTCACGAAGAAAATCTGTCATTGTATACATGCAAGATGAGATAAACTTCAGGTATACCAATTATAACTTCAAAGTAGGATTGCAAATGTTTATATAATCAGAGCTTTTGGGATGTAACACGAAGTATATAGTTTATTTCACTACACGCATATATCACATGCATATATGCATGCGCGGGTCGATCGAGAGGGGGATAGGGGGGGGGGGGGTGTTTCTAGACCTACCTTGTGATTCAGTGAAAAGGACTTTCCTTGTTATTTATACTACGTGCAAATAAGTAATTTTACACACAAAAACAGAAATGGATCCCTCCAGGAAAATTCATCGAGAATGGACCCCATCTTGACAAAATTTATGGATCCGCGTCTGTGATGTTTTAAGTGTGAATTTAATTTGGAAAAGGTATATGTTTTCTTAAAATTACCAAAGACGTATATATATAACAGTATTGTATGTCTGTATTTACTTTTGGTTCAAACTTGGGATTTACCCATGCAAGGACTTATAAACAAGATCTTGTTTATAAGTCCTTGATTTACCCAAAAATAATGTTTTGTTCGTTTTAATTTTTCTAGTTTTTAAAATTTGTTTGCCGTTGTTTTATTTCTGTTTTATGTTTGTTTCGTTTTTATCTATCTATTATATTTTTTTAACACACATATACGATATAACTACAGTCATTGACATTTCCGCGGGAAACTGTAGAGCTCTCTAGTCTATGAAAGTAGGGAAGGTGATTGATTATAAACAACTATGGCCGACCTCGTCTGGATTTTTATCCAGGTGATGGTGATTCGGTCTAAGGCCCTCAGAAAGCAAAGTTTCTTGGCATGCTTATGTTTCACATTTTTGCTAGGAAGTCCTGCTATGTGTTCATTAACAAAATCAGCGGTGATAGATGTGTTCAGACAAGGGAAACTCTCAGGACAGCAAAATGTTATTACGTCACCTGAAGGAGAGAAAGTTGCCTCAAATGTACACGGGAAATTTGTAGATATTGGCAAAACAAAGCGGGCAGAGGGAAGACTCCATTTGGTAATAATCATAGGTCTAAAACAGTGAGCCTCAGTTTGAGAAGTAGACGAGTTTTTGTTAATATCCAACTGTTGGACAAATTAACCTAGTGACCCAGTTTTGTGAATATCACAAATTCCTTGAATAATCTTAGGAAACACAGTAAAAGTTCAGTCCATAATGTCACATTTTGATGAAAAGGGAAAGATTTGAAAAGAAAATTAATACACTTACAACACTAAAATATTTCAAATATTTACATGAGGTACAGCCACGTTCAGGAGAATTAAGTAATTATAAATTAAGTGCATTACTACTAGACTAACCCAAAGAGGGGTCCATAGAATTACAGAAATCACTGAAATCCCCATGTATTTACCGAAATCCCCGTAAAAAACACAGAAATCCCCATTACTTTATCAAAAATCACCGATATGTAAATAGATAGGACCAATCATTCACCCTTATAGCAAGTTTCAGATATATTACACAACAATTGATAGACTTACAACCATTTAATTTTTTTAATTTTAATGATCCACTACTGGGGGCCATGTTGGATTGGAAGTATACATAACAGTAATGCAGTCGAAGATTATACAGTAGAATTAATTAATTCTATTTTCAAAATACCTTCAATAAATGGCAAATATTTTTCACAAAGAGGCTTGTTATTGTTGAATTCAGTAAATGTATGAATTATATATTGTGTCGCTTGTTACAGTGTTTGTTTATTTCAAATGTATATAATTAAATGACTTAATAGATAAAGTACTTAACTGTCTTTGCTAGATTTTAACCTTATGATCGGTTTATGTTAATTTACAAGTATGAACATCTTATACAGTTTAAATTATACAGTATAACAAAACTTTGACATAGAGTCGGCCGTCCTGCGTGCAGTAATCTTTCATCCTACATGGCCATGAAAAATAAAGGAAAATGGTTATAATTCTATCAATTGTTGTTTAATATATCTGAAACTTGCTATAAGGGTGAATGATCAGGTCCTATCTATTTACATATCAGTGATTTTTGATAAAGTAATGGGGATTTCTGTGTTTTTTGCGGGGATTTCTGTAAATACCATGGATTTCGGTGATTTCTGTAGTTCTATGGACCGCCCAAGGAGAGGCCTGAAACTAGAGGGAATTTGGATCAATAATGCACATGTAATGCCACACCAGTAATTGAGGGTTGGAAATCATAACTGACAATAGCATACAAATTACCAGTACTATATTACTTGCCAGAAATGCCTTAAACACATTTTGGTCCAAGATTATGAAAACTTTCTCCAAACAAAGGTCTTAAAATTGGAAATACTATGAATAAAAATCTCTTCTTTGACCCCAAATATGGCTGACCACAGGAGGTAACTCCAAAAAAAAATTAGTCTTAGTGAAAACTATCTATAGGCAGGTGGATCCAGAGCCGTGAGAGTTTTTCTTTTTCCTTGTGTAAATAAGCATGCATCTTAATGATCTGTTTTTCACTTTTCTGAAATGCAGATTAGTTAATGTGATACATGCATTATGTTTTTATCTCACATCTGACTAGTAAAACATCATTTCGTTTTTATTTAATGCATACATGTAGTATACATTAATACCTTGTCAGTCAAGTGTATTATAAATTTGAAAATAGAAATAGAATTAAGGAGGAATTAAACACTATCCAAATATAGCACCGTTCGGAATACATCGGTTGATAAAAATGATGTATGTTTTGTTAACATTCGATACAAAACGCTAGAACAGCAGAAGACACAATTGAGGCAAATATTGACAATTAAAATAAGTAAAAAAAGTCTTGGTGTAAATTTGTTTCTGATAATCAAATATTTTAAGCAAAAGTCGAAGGGAAAGCATTGAAAATTGAAAAGTAGATCGGAGCTAGCGTACAGAGACCAACCTGCACATGTGTACCGGAGTTAGCACCACTACTAGCAGAGTAGATGAACAATGCTGATGGAGATTTATGCTGGAATACAGGAAGAAAAATTGTTGAGGTACGGTTTTTTAGCTCTACTGGTCTCGACCAGTCGAGCTCATGCGATGGTCCTTCGTCCGTTGTCCGGCCGTCCGGACATCCGGCCGTCGGGACGTCCGTCCGTAAACAATTTTTTGTTCCCTCTTCTCCTCTGAAGGTATATACCCCAGAAACCTTATTATGGGTTCTTCTTGTTGGGTAGGTGGTCTAGTTGTGCATGTGCAATTTTGGTCCAGTTCCGACCCCTTGGGGGCCCACAAAAGGGCGTGGTCCCAAAATCTTGTTCCCTCTTCTTCTCTGATTGTATATATCCCAGAGACCTAATTATGGTCTCATCATGTTTTGTAGCTGGTCTAGTTGTGCATGTGCAATTTTGGTCTGGTCTGGACCCCCTGGGGCCCCTACAAAAGGGGCGTGGTCCCAAAATCTTGTTCCCTTTTCATTTCTGAAGGTATATATCATAGAGACCTAATTATGGTCTCATTTTGTTATATAGGTGGTTTAGTTGTGCATGTGCAATTTTGGTACGGTCCGGACCCCCTGGGCTCCCAGAAAGGGGCGTGGTCCCAAAATCTTGTTCCCTCTTCTATTCTTAAGGTATATGTCCCAGAGACCTAATTATGGTCTCATCATGTTTGGTATGTGATCTAGTTGTGCATTTATTATTTTGGCCTGGTCCGCCCCCCCCCCCCCCCCTGGGGTCCCACAAAAGGGTGTGGTCCCAAATTCTTGTTCCCTCTTCTATCCTTAAGGTATATGTCCCAGAGACCTAATTATGGTCTCATTTTGTTGGATAGGTCATCTAGTTGTGCATGTGCAATTTTGGTCTAGTCCGGACCCCCTGGGACCCCACAAAGGGGCGTGGTCACAAAATCTTGTTCCCTCTTCTTTTCTGAAGGTATATGTCCCAGAGACCTAATTATGGTCTCATCATGTTTGGTATGTGATGTAGTTGTGCATGTATAATTTTGGTCTGGTCGGGACCCCCTGGGGTCCCAAAAAGGGGCGTGGTCCCAAAATCTTGTTCCCTCATTTTCTCTTAAGGTATATATCCTAGAGACCTAATTATGGTCTCATTTTGTTGGATAGGTGGTGTAGTTGTGCCTGTGCAATTTTGGTCCGGTCCAGACCCCCTGGGACCCCACAAAGGGGCGTGGTCCCAAAATCTTGTTCCCTCTTCTTTTCTTAAGGTATATGTCCCAGAGACCTAATTATGGTCTAATTATGTTTGGTATGTGATCTAGTTGTGCATGTATAATTTTGGTCCAGTCTGGACCCCCTGGGGTCCCACAAACGGGTGTGGTCCCAAAATCTTGTTCCCTCTTTTTCTCTGAAGGTATATATCCTAGAGACCTAATTATGGTCTCATTTTGTTGGATAGGTGATGTAGTTGTGCATGTGCAATTTTGGACCAGTTTGGACCTCCTTGGGCCCCACAGGGGGCGTGGTCCCAAAATCTTGTTCCCTCTTCTTTTCTGAAGGTATATGTCCCACAGACCTAATTATAGTCTCATCATGATTGATATGTGATGTAGTTGTGCATGTAATAAGTTTGGTCCAGTCCGGACCCCCTTGGGTCCCACAAAGGGGTGTGGTCCCAAAATCTTGTTCCCTCTTTTTCTTTGAAAGTATATAGCCTAGAGACCTAATTATGGTCTCCTTTTGTTGGATAGGTGGTGTAATTGTGCATGTGCAATTTTGGACCAGTTCGGACCCCCTGGGGCCCCACAAAGGGGCGTGGTCCCAAAATCTTGTTCCCACTTCTTCTCTTATTGTATATGTCTGTGAGACTTAATTATGATCTCATCATGTTTGGTAGGTGGTCTAGTTGTGCATGTGCAATACAAAACATACATGTGTGGTCCAAATATATTTTTACCCCTTCTTCTCTGAAGGTAAATTGTTGTTTGAGTAGAGGATAACAGTAGAGCTCCAGTCTCGACAGAGACTTCTGGTTTTAGCTCAACATACTAATGATAAGTATTGCTGTTTGTGCCAGACCCGCCTAAATTTATCAGATACAGTACAGGAGCGGATGTAAACAATCGTATTTCAAACCCATGGCCATGCACATGTGTAGTGAATCCTGCATTTATGTAAATGTAATCAGTAGTTCGTTCTGTTTTTTATTTACAATAATACTGTATTGAGTGCATTTGATATAAATAAATAGGTTACATTATAGGTAAAGTTGTCATTTTGTATTTAAACCATTAATTATTCTACATTTTACTAAGATGTCTCGTGATTAATATAAATAATAACATGATCTGATTTCAGAAATACTTGTAATTGCATGGAAGTATATTATTATATGTCTTTGATTTTTATAATGCTAGCTAAGGCATTCTTGGTATACCAACATATTTGTAGTTTTTTTTTTTTTTACACAAACCAATAAAGGCTTCATGAGTGAGTTATATTCACAGTTTTCTGACAGTTGTGACTGTTGATTTTCACACTTTCAATTCTATTCTGAAGTGTCAAGATAAAAGTCCCTAGCTGCACTACTTTTAACTTTGTGTGTTTTTTACATCTCCATCAACCAAGATAGTTGCCAAGAGGGCAATATCTGTGAATGGCTGTCCTTTTTATTTTATCATTTTTTTTCTGATGATTGCCCAGGCTGCTTAAAACAACATGTATATCAAAACTTTCAGGAAGTAATAATCAATCAAGTAATGATACTGAGTATGCATATTGTTGTATATACAGAGCAGCAGCGTTTTGTGACATTTTTCACATTCTAAGGGATTTGTATTCAGATTCTGAATTTTAAAGGTGTTTGCTTGTTATTTTGCTTTAAATCTCTTTAGTTGAGAATGTATGCTTTTTATCAATTTCTTTAACTTCATATTTATTGTTAAAAAACAACTAACTCTTATCCAGATAACTTTGGGAGATTGGGACCAATTTACTGAAAAAGGGAAATTATCAAAGTTGTATAAAAGTTATTTTTCTTGGATTAAATCAAGATCCTTTGCAATGTATTATTTCAGGTCATGCTTCAATGATGTGGGTAGTTACAGATTTAGCTGGAATCTTATCATGGTTAACCTACTTTTGAATGAATTATTTCCTTGTCAAGAGGAGACTGCATTATAAATAGAATGGAATTTGTGTTTTGCTCACCAAAAGGGAAGACCAGGGTTCAACTGAGCTATATGTGGCTATTACTGTCAACAATCTGTAAACATTTTACCTTTTAATGCACCAAATCTCAGATGGTGGCACATATATTAGTTTTAATATAATAGTCGGTCAGCTGTCTCTCTATTTCTTTGCAAAGAGTAGATCTGTGCCATATAACTTTTGAATGATAAGTGATAAGGTTTATATTTAAAATGTGAATTCTGTGTGGAAAGACTTTTTCAAGGTCAAATTTAGAGTCAGTTTGACTTAGAATTTTGGTTTTGATCTAGTGTTAATTGAAAAAAAACCACAACAGAATCCTTAATTATCAACGTATAACTTTTCAATGGTGAAAGGGCTTTCATATTTCTTAATATGTATTTGCTTTGGGGCAAGAAAATCTCTTACCATTTTACAGACTTTTTTCTAAAAGAGGAGTGGGGAGGAAAGGAGGAGGGGGGCTGTCATTTTCACAAACACATTTGGTTGAAGTTTGATGTTTTTATATGGTAGATCAAAGTGACACATTTTTCAATATCCTTTGTGGTTATTAATTTATATGCAGGATATGTACTATACAACAGTGTCTTTTACAATGTAATTATAAATGACATAATAAATCTGAAAAATTGAATCAAGAATTGTGTTTTTCTTATGGTTAATTAAGGTAAGGAAAGGGGTGAGTTGATTACTATTTGAATAGTTACATTGGAATTCAAATTGTAGCCTTTTAGTTTAATTTTACTCCCCAAAGCCATTAATACCTCTTGCATTCTTATAATAAATCCTCAAAACACATACCTGATAAAATTTGTTAAAATTGTACTATAGTCTAGATTTGTCAGTAGGTGGTGCAACTATAGAGAATATTGTTTGTCACCAAATATTCTCTGCTTTTGCTTCAATTTCTCTTTATTTATGCATAGGTGATATATAGGGATCTATTTCAAACATTTTAGATTACATCTTATTCTAGAGTTCCATTTCAATACAATGTTGACATCATTTGTCTTGGTCATTTTCATATGTAACATTGGGACTTTGATGAGCAATTTTGACCTTCTTGGGCCTCTTTTTAAATTTTTAAGTTTAGAAATTGATCATAAATGTGTTGATATATATGATATATTGTTATCATTCAAAATCAATTAAAATCAGATTAATTTTAAATGTTTATATCTGCTTCATGTTTATATTTATGTGACAATTCCCAAATTGGACAATTTTCTGACATGTCAAAATAGTCAAGATTTGGTGACCATATATTTTCTATTCCTGTAGATAAATTTTCTTTATACTCATAATATTGTGCAATTGGACACTAAAGATCATTATAGATATAATTTTTCTTGAAAATAGAATTTGCAGATTTTTGTAAAATGCTGTTTTTATGGTAAAAAATAGGGGATTTTTTGTACTTATTTGGTGTATTTACTGAAACCTTTCTAGCACAGATATCGAAATAGGTTCTTTCAAAACAATTTCTCCTTGGAAATTTTACTGAATAATTATTGCTTTTCTGATACATGTATTGATTTGTGTTTTTGATACATATTTACTTTAATTTTGGTAAAATTAAAAGATATTAAATTGACCTTGTAGTATCTTTCTAGGGAATTCCAAATATGCTTCAGAGGGAGCTTATTCAAAGTAAAATTTTTCAGAACTGTGTGGATAAACTTTTTTTATACTTTGCAATTTAGTAGATATCATATTCAAATACTGATAGTGAAAAAATGAAGAAAATTGAATTTGGGAGTCAAGTGTTTCATTCCTCCTTAAATTTGCATATCTTTTATTATTGAACAGAGTTTAATTTTAATGGACCTTAAAATTATACAAATACCATTGAACATAAATGTTAAACTTCACGTCACAAGTTGTAAAGTCATGATGGTTTTATTGTTGATTTCTTGTGGTCACATTATTCATACATTTACAAATATCTTCTTGTATATGAAAGGTACCACCAGACTGCTCAGAGAGAAGCTTTGCTCGTTTGCCAGAAGATTGGATAGCTGTATTCCATTACTCTGAGGGAACAGGAAACTCAGTGGATGAATTAACCACCAAATGTTCTATGGTGGACAGGGTAAATATTTGTAGAAATTAGAGGAGTACATAATATGAAGGCAAATGTGAAGCTTTAGTTTGTTGACCTGGCACTGTTATTCTCACCTCTGACAGAGCCAGCATACTTCAGTCAGTTACATGTCATGTCATGTCAAGTTATGGGACATTTTCTGTTTTTAGTGAATTTTAATAGTACGAACTAATGCATATTGCGAACTAAAACCATTGGACTTATGGTTAAATTTCTTCATAAATACACACTGTTATTGCGAACTGATTACCTGTGTAGTTCAGATTTGAAGCGATAATTGTTTGACAAACATCTGTCTTACCTGTGTTTATCTTACTTTGGAGTGGATATTTTAAGCTTGGTAATGGATTCCCCATCTAGGAAATGCATAGTGATATCATTAGAAACTAAACACCAATCATTGTTAAAGTTGATAACAGGATAACAGGCGAAGAAGGGCACTGTGGCAGACTTTGGTATTCGCAAAAATACATGGAGTACAATACTTAAAAACGTGATATAACGTTGACATTTTCAACTGTCTTCATACATTCAAAAAATTTGTGTCAGATAAAACATCAGATACAATGATAAGAAAAAAATTAACTGACTTCTTCTGAAGGTTGGATGCATTGCACAATCTTCGAGTGCAGACTACAAACACTTGTATGATATATTCATTGTTTACAAATGAATTCAGTATGTAAACGGGCTACCATGTTGTTCCTTTATAAAATAAACAGGATTTGATACATATTTTGGTTAAAGCGAACTTTATTTCTTCCCGCAGTAAATTTCTTAATATGCATATGGCGAACTATGCATTTTACGAATCAGCTTTATTGGTCCCCAGCGATTCGCTATAAACCTGTTTTAATGTATTCAAAAGCTAGAATTACATTACTTGATTTCTAAAAATATGTCATCATATGAAATAGCTCTGTTCAGATTTCAAACATAAACATTCATTCGTTATTTTCTTATTCATCTCTTCCTATAAGACTAGGATATCTTAAAATGAAAATATTTTACAATATAAAAAAACTTGAGTACAATTATCATTAACTCTCAAATGTATATCTAATATACAGAACTATTTTCTGATTGGTTCCACACATTTCACTGAAGCAAATTAGATAATAAGTGGTAAGCTTCATTTTTGCCATGATATCGTGCAGATGACCTAGGGTATGGAGAGAAGTGGGTGGAGTACTCCGGAACTCCACTTAATCACATACTTGAGAGGTCATTAGATTCAATGTGAACCACAGTCACTAATGTAGTTTAATTGTGACTTCATATGTAAATTAATGTTTGATGGACCATTTATTTATGACATCGGAATGTACAAAAACATTTTCCAACAGGTGTAGTGTTGGACATTTGGCAATCAGTCAGTTGAACCATGTTATACTCTAATTAGACTAAAACATTGTTACTTGTTTGGCCATTACTTTGAGTTATATGTGTTGAGCAAACGGTGATAAAACATACATTTGCAGATACAGTGATATAAGAAAATGATATGTAAATAAATTTTAATTTATTTTTTATAAGCCCGTAGAAAGACGGGACGTAATATGGTATGGTGATGTCCATCCGTCTGTCCATCCGCTATGGAATGCAGTAACTTTAGTATACGTCAGCTGTTTTTCATGAAACTCATACAGAATGCTTAGATAGTGTAGAGAAAGCCGCCTTTCAATTTTAAGCAAATTCCATGTTGTTGTTTCGGAGTTATGCAACATGGATTTTATTTTTAATATGAAAAGATGCTATGGAATGCGTTAACTTAAATAAACGTCAGTTGTTTTTCATGAGACCCTTACAGAATGCTTAGATAAATGTAGGGGAAGCCACCTGTTGATTTTGAGCAAATTCTGTTTTGTCGTTCCAGAGTTATGGGACTTGGATTTCATTTTTGCTATAGTAAAATGCTATAGAACGCAATAACTTTAGTAAATGTCAGCTGTTTTTCATGAAACTAATACAGAATGCTTAAACAAGGTAGAGAAAGTGGCTTTTTGATTTTGAGCAAATTCTGTTTTGTCGTTACGGAGCGGAGTTATGGAACTTGGATTTCATTTTTACTATGAGAAGATGCTTTGGAGATGCTACATGTATGTAACGTGATTACTTAAGTAAACGTCAGTTGTTTTTCATGAGACTTATACAGAATGCTTAAATGGTGTAGGGGAAGACACCTTTTAGTTGTGAGCAAATTCCATTTTGTCGTTACAGAGTTATGGTACTTGGATCCTTCTTTTTGGATTTCAATATTTTATAAAAGTATTATCAAAGAGACCTATGATTGAGGGTAATAAAACCATACGTTCACGTTGATCCTGTCGAAAGTAAGTGACAGGCATATTAAGCCACGCTAGGTGTTGCTCTTGTTATTGATATTTATGTTTTCTTTCTTTATTGCATTTCAGATGCAGAAGGCAATAATGTTTGGGGCATCTGCCATCATCATTCTCACCCTTAATCCCAAAATATTGAAAGAAGTAAGCTCTATTACAGACATCTACTAATTATAAAGTATCAATTAGATTACTTTATTGTACTTTACTCATTCAATTTCTGAAACTTTTATCTGTCATTTTCGATGTAAATTCTTGATGAGTAGGAGTTATCTGCTCTTTTACTTAATCTAAAGTTATATTTTCCTCATGCTCATTATCTGTACAATGTGTAGCATACATACATGTATATAGATGATGGAAATTCCATTCAAAGAGGTGATTTATACTTTGCATTTTGTCTTATAACCAACCTTTGATTTTGAAAATTCTTCCAAACATGGTAACTTACTGAGTTGTAAGATGACTGCATAGTAGATAGGTGTGTAATTATTTCAGTCTGTCTTGTGTTAATTTCTTCAGTTGGATGGTATGCAGATGTTTTCCTGCCCTGTAGTCATTGTAGACACCCTGGAGAACATTACAAACTTTGTTACGGTGCTTAAAAGGTATATTTGATTCTCTGTACAAGACATTAATGAAGAGTGTTGACAGAGAGGGTGAAATTGTTTTCATTTCATTTTATATTCATATAATTAATGACTTAAGTAATACATGTATAGAATTGTCAGTTACCCTGACATCCTTTAGTGTCATTCTAGCAGCTTTCCCTATGTTTTAATACAGCAGTGTTACTGATATTTTAAATTTTGTGGGATTCCGTCAGTTTTTGTAGTTAATGCTCATAATACTTCAAATTATTTCATAGATGTTAAGTCCATTCAGTTTTCTGAGTGTGTTTTTGCAGTTTAGGTAAATAATTGATGCTTTGTACACCACTGTACGTATATTATGTGGAAATCTTTTAAAACATTGAGATTTGAAATATATATAGTGGAAAATAATACAATAAACTATGAAAAAAAAAATTATTGTTAAATAAAAGAAAAATCATTCATGAAAAGTTTTGGTCATCTCCGTTTTATAAATTGATACATAGGTTATATGAATGTGTAGTGACAGAGCACATGCAAAATTTTAATGTGTATGAATTAACACATACTTAGCATGGGTATTTATATGTAAATATATAATATTTTATAGCAAGATGAAGGTAAAAGCTAAGATAATGCAGACCACAGTGAAAGCAGGACTGGAGGTATTTACATATTTTCATATTTCAGCATTGTATATACATTTATCCATATCGAAACAATTGAGTTCATTTTGCTATAGTAAGCTGCATTGTTTCTGAACTTCTGTTGAATAACCACTAATCAAAAACACCTTTTTGTATCATACAGCAGAGAAAGTAGCTGGCATGGCGTAGTAATTTAATTATGTGGTCAAGGAGGAAAAGATACCGGGTTTGAAGTTTGTTTGAGTACTGTCATTTTCCTGTCCTTCAAATGAGATAAAAATACTGAAGTATCAAGCCATATCAAATGTTGGCATGTTAACAGTCCCTCTCTGTCTCTGCTGGTTGGTCTGTCACATAGGTTCATATTGATTCAGCAATGCACCCAGTATGTGCCACTGTCATAGAGGTGAAATGATATTGCTTTGATGGAAAATAGTAATCAATCTATCATTCACTGCGTGGAAATAGTATGTATTATCTAGAGGCGGTCACACCTGAAAGCACCAATAGAAAAAGCTGCAAAACATCTTACTTCTCCAGACCCGTGTTATAAAAGATAAGAGTATGAAGTTGTGAAAGAGAGTTCCCAATGTGTGTGTAAAAATTGTATTCATTCTCATTTTCTCTAATACAGATATGGTAAAGAAAACACTTTGACATGTAGAAAATAGTTTGGGATTCCCAACTTAAATGTACTGAAGTGTCATCAAATGTTGAATGGTATTCCTGATAATTTGAAGTATTTATGTATATACCCTTTTGTGTTAAATGTACATGTGAAACTATAACTTCCAATGGCAGACTGATTAACCCTCTCTTCTTATATAACATATTATTATAAAATTTGATGTCATTCTGATTGATATGGAGGAGCGCCCATCATTTTGCTCTCTAATGTCACAGTCATGCAGGTTTATTTCGGTTCCTTGAAATTTGACTCACAGGGAGTACATGTAACCTATTATTTAAAGCCACAGTTAAATAACTTTGTATAGGCAATACAAATTTCAACAACTAAACCAGGAGATGAGAAGTGGTGGGCAGAAGAACTTTCTATAATCTAGTATCTACTGGACTTCATACCCTTCCCTTTGATATCAGTAACAATATAAATAGGACAAAATAATGCTCAATTGATAAATATGGATTTACTCATGACAATTGTAAGATATTTTATGGAAAAATTTAAAAAAAATTACGGCACATTTTTCTGGAACTTGTTCATGGTTTGAGTTAAGAATACCAATATTTTTGGTGGATACTGTAAGCTCTTGATTACCTGATAGAACAGTTCTACGGTGCTTTCTATTATGGTAGATTATCAAGATATGTATATTTTTTATCTTGAAGTTTCCTCAGATAACATTATGGTCGACTTGCGGAAGAAGAACAAATGGTCACAGCTACACAGAATGGGACGGAGTTGTGTGTGTTGGTAACTCTAATGATGAAAAGGTAGTGTATTATTTTTAAAGAAAAATATCCCTATGGTGATTTAGAGTCATCTTATTATGGTCAAGGTCAAATGTATTGTAATTATAAGCTTCATTGAAAGTTAGTACTGATTCTTATATTAATCTTGGTGTGTGTAATATCTTACAAAGTGGACAGATCTGGAATGTACGTAAAAAGTTTAAACTTCAGAGTATGTTAAAAATCCAGATTATTAAGAATCTGTTATCAATAAACTGTTTGAGCTTGATTGTACACCACTCCCGCCATCAAAGAACTTTTTGCAAACAAATACTTGAAAGTTCAGAATCTTATTTTGCATTTAATTTGCATTATATGAATTGAAAATCAAAATTTAAAATGCAATCTTTGAAACACAAAATTGTGAATATGCATTTCCAACTGCAGAAATTTCTGTTACATTGTATGACATTTAGATCTTCTCAAAACTATGAAAGGAATACATGTAATAAGCTGTCGTTGACATTATGTACTGTACTTGAATTACAGATTGATCCAGAGAGTTTCTGGAATTTTTTCTACTATGCCATGTTCCTTTTGCTTTTGATTTTGGCCATAAAATCTCGGAGATCTGATGAATGGGGAGACAATGATTCAGAACTAGAGGTAATAAAATGGGAAAATAAGGAATTGTTAAAGTTTAGAAAATAAGGATTTAAGGTTTAATGTTACTCTATATATCTATTAAGGTTTAATGTTACTCTCTATCTATATTAAGGTTTAATGTTACTCTATATCTATATTAAGGTTTAATGTTACTCTATAACTATATTAAGGTTTAATGTTACTCTATATCTATATTAAGGTTTAATGTTACTCTATATCAATATTAAGGTTTAATGTTACTCTATATCTATATTAAGGTTTAATGTTACTCTATATCTATATTAAGGTTTAATGTTACTCTATATCTATATTAAGGTTTAATGTTACTCTATATCTATATTAAGGTTTAATGTTACTCTATATCTATATTAAGGTTTAATGTTACTCTATATCTATATTAAGGTTTAATGTTACTCTATATCTATATTAAGGTTTAATGTTACTCTATATCTATATTAAGGTTTAATGTTACTCTATATCTATATAAAGGTTTAATGTTACTCTATATCTATATTAAGGTTTAATGTTACTCTATAACTATATTAAGGTTTAATGTTACTCTATATCTATATTAAGGTTTAATGTTACTCTATATATATATTAAGGTTTAATGTTACTCTATATATATATTAAGGTTTAATGTTACTCTCTATATATATTAAGGTTTAATGTTACTCTATAACTATATTAAGGTTTAATGTTACTCTATATATATATTAAGGTTTAATGTTACTCTATATCTATATAAAGGTTTAATGTTACTCTATATCTATATTTAGGTTTAATGTTACTCTATATCTATATTAAGAGATTGGAACTTGCATTTAGGTCAGAGTCTCATAGTTCACTGGGTAGTATACTCAGAGCTGAGAGGTCCTGGGTTTGATTCTCACTGATTACTTGATAGTGCTTTTATCTCCCTCCATTGAGACAGTAAAAACCACTGTCTGGTATCATGGTAGAACTTGAGATTTCTCACTGCTTCTGATTATGGTAAAAAATTTTGCACTTTTGCATGATGCCTAGGGTAGATGCCATCGCCACATAGGTGAATTTATGTTGATGTGATGTAAAATGTCAGTAAAACAAGCAATCAATTTTTTATATGTATGTTTTTGTAGACCTCATTGCGGCAATTAGCCTATCAAGCATTATCTGTGATGAAGACCAGGAAATGTAAAGATGGCAGTCAGGTAGATGTCTGTGCTGTGTGTTTGGAAAAATTCTCACCTAAACAAGTAAGTAATCTGTAGTGTTTATTGATCATTGAATCTTTTTATAATACAGAGTTGTCTACCATTAGAGTAGGTATTTTTAAAATAGAATAACTGTGATGTAAACCAATTCAATGGAAATCGATATAATAAAACTATGCAAAACGAAGAGACAGAAATGACGTTCCCACAAGAGTAATTAAAATGTCACAATGGTTATAACATCATATACTTCCACAAATGGGAAATAACTTTGTAATATGAAAGTCATGAATCTTGGCTGGAAGCAGATGATCTGCAGTAATGGCAGTCTGTCACATTGTCCACATTGTAACTGAAGTCTCTTTTCACCTTTCATCATGAAACTTCACCCATTGACTTCACCCTAGGGTTGTGGATTTGCTCTGTTGATATTGAATCAGAAAATGTGAAAAGTTAGATTTGAAGATTTTTCATGATTAATAATGGATTCCAGACTACAGTTTATAATTGTGAATTATGAGCCTAGATCAGAACTCACTTATCCTCTATAATGAGCAGAGAATTAAAAGGATGGCCCTTAATGGATAATTTGCACCACATGATGTCTAGTTAAAATTACACCTATTTGTACTTCCCACTTTGTAAAATTAAATTAATAGATATTTTATTATTTGGAAAATAGAGGCAATGGTACAATTTAATAATGGATAGGCATTAACTGTAGGTTAAATATAAATGAAATATCTCGAATCATATTAAGATTCACACACAGAGTAGTACCTGATCTCATGCCATGAGTAAGGAATTTTCTTGTAAAATAATTAATGGCTGTCTCATTTACTCTAGAAATAAATTGTCTGCTTGCCTTTTTTAACATAGTGAATTCTAGTAGGAAAATGGAGATTAGTTTATACACATGTAACATTTTATGCCATGTCTATATGTCCTGTGATGCCATAAAACTGACAAAGTGTATAGTGTAATTTGGTGATAATAATTTGCAATGGGGTTCATTCACAAATGCTGAGTTGATCCAGACATGTGATGTTGCATGAAGTATACCTCTTGGGGATTAATGTTCAGTTTCTGAGTGAAATTTAATTTTTGCAATATTTTTGTTTTCCGATGATTATTACCTGAAGTGAGAAAATAATTAAGAATGTTTCACGTATGTATGCTTTTCCAGTGAATTCAATGGCAGATCATCAAATATTTACAATAATACTTACAATATATCACTGAAAAATTTGCATTGTATAATTTGCTTACAATAAAACCAAAGTCATACCCATAATACATTCTGAATGTTTTGGACCTCTTCTCATTAAATAATCCCGCATTAAGTATAACTCAAAGTGGATGCATATAGATGGCGAACCTTACTAATAGCATATGAGATTGTACCCAGAACATTTTACAGAATGAAGAAAATTATATAAAATGTTGTTTGTTTATTGTTTTACATCATGCCAAGGTTATTTCCCCTATGTAGTACCTGATTTTCCTGATGCAGTGCGAAGAAATGTGAACAAATGCAGTGGTCACACTTAAACAAGAGAGAAGGATTTATGTGGCAACATTTATTGTAAGAGAGGACCTGGGTTGTAATTGTCTCGTGTAAAAGGATGGACATGAATGAGTTGTCGGTGAGATTTGAACCCAAGACCGATTTGCCACGAGTCAGACATGGCACTCACTGAGCTCTACCAGCTTTTGATAGCACAGGATGAAACTGGTTCAAACGAACTAAATATGTTATTCAATGATCATCCTGTCACATTTTGTCATACAACACTTTCTATTTGCCATTCACAATACTGGTGAATGTGTTCCAAGCAGCCAGTAAGGGGAAATTGAAGTGGCTTTTAAGATTAGTCGAGTCTTAACTAAAGTGAATGTTTTATGAAATTCAGGGAAGGGAACATACAGAGGTCCGGGAAGGGAACATACCGAAGTCAGTGTTAAGAATAGATGGCTGTCTACAACAAGTGGCAGTTATGACAGGTGTTGCCAGTTTGATAAAAGAAAAAGATTTACATTGTACAACTCATTTAAATTAAGAAAGAAATAATAAATGAATCAAAACTATTCATGTTTTCATGTAAAATGCATCTGTCAAAGTTGATATGCTTTTAACATGTGATTACAGATATTTTTTTTTTCTACTTTCAGAAATTACGTGTTCTTCCATGTTGTCATGAGTACCATACCAAATGTGTAGACCCTTGGCTAGTCAAGAACAGGACTTGTCCTCTATGTAAATTGAACATCGTAGGTCAGTATAAGTTCATATAGTCTGGCTTGTTACAGGTAGTGCACCTTGTCAGTGAGCTCAACGTCTTATCTAGAACTCCTTACATACCTTTGTTTCTGACAAACTGGCTTTGAAGTCTGAGCAGAAGTTTTACTTGTCTTCTTGCTGAAGATTGTAGATTGTAGTAAACTCCTGATTTGTCGGCTTCTTATATTAACCACTGTAGATTTATTGTGAATACACATAGAAATCTGTGGGAGCTATGAAACCACTTCGTCTTTCCTCAGAAAAAGAAATGTGTAAATTGAGGTACATGTATCTAGTATTATATATATATATAGTCTAAGCTAAAAAAAGGAAACCTATTCTACAGGACTCACTCATGATATGAAACCTATTATACAGGACTCACTTGTAGTATGAAACCTATTATACAGGACTCACTCATGATATGAAACCTATAATACAGGACTCACTTGTAACATGAAACCTATTATACAGGACTCGCTTGTGATATGAAACCTATTATACAGGACTCACTTGTAATATGAAACCTATTATACAGGACTCACTTGTGATATGAAACCTATTATACAGGACTGACTCATGATATGAAACCTATTATACAGGACTGACTCATGATATGAAACCTAATATACAGGACTCACTCATGATATGAAACCTATTATACAGGACTCACTTATGATATGAAACCTATTATACAGGACTTGCTTGTGATATGAAACCTATTACACAGGACTCACTTGTGATATGAAAGTTAACCTATTATACAGGACTCACTTGAGATATGAAACCTATTATACAGGACTCACTTGTGATATGAAACCTATTTTACAGGACTCACTTGAGATATGAAACCTATTATACATGTGCAGGACTCGCTTGTGATATGAAACCTATTATACAGAACTCACTTGTAATATGAAACCTATTATACAGGACTCACTCATGATATGAAACCTATTATACAGGACTCACTCATGATATGAAACCTATTATACAGGACTCGCTTGTGATATGAAACCTATTATACAGGACTCACTTGTGATATGAAACCTTTTATACAGGACTCACTTGTAATATGAAACCTATTATACAGGACTCACTCATGATATGAAACCTATTTTACAGAACTCACTCATGATATGAAACCTATTATACAGGACTGACTCATGATATGAAACCTAATATACAGGACTCACTCATGATATGAAACCTATTATACAGGACTCACTTATGATATGAAACCTATTATACAGGACTTGCTTGTGATATGAAACCTATTACACAGGACTCACTTGTGATATGAAAGTTAACCTATTATACATGACTCACTTGAGATATGAAACCTATTATACAGGACTCACTTGTGATATGAAACCTATTTTACAGGACTCACTTGAGATATGAAACCTATTATACATGTGCAGGACTCGCTTGTGATATGAAACCTATTATACAGGACTCACTTGTAATATGAAACCTATTATACAGGACTCACTCATGATATGAAACCTATTATACAGGACTCACTCATGATATGAAACCTATTATACAGGACTCGCTTGTGATATGAAACCTATTATACAGGACTCACTTGTGATATGAAACCTTTTATACAGGACTCACTTGTAATATGAAACCTATTATACAGGACTCACTCATGATATGAAACCTATTTTACAGAACTAACTCATGATATGAAACATATTATACAGGACTCGCTTGTGATATGAAACCTATTATACAGGATTCACTCATGATATGAAACCTATTATACAGGACTCACTCATGATATGAAACCTATTATACAGGACTCGCTTGTGATATGAAACCTATTATATAGGATTCACTCATGATATGAAACCTATTATACAGGAATCACTCATGATATGAAACCTATTATACAGGACTCACTTGTGATATGAACAGCTTAATATAGAAACTCTCTTATGATACATGTATAAAAATTGTAATACAGGAACTTATTACTGATATAGAAACTATAATACAAGAATTTAACTTTCTTATGGTATGAATCTTTCTAACATGTTACATCTTACATAACATGTAGTGGTTACATCTTACATAACATGTAGTGGTTACATTTTACATAACATGTAGTGGTTACATCTTATAAAACATGTAGTGGTTACATCTTACATAACATGTAGTGTTTACATTTTACATAACATGTAGTGGTTATATCTTAAATAATATGTAGTGGTTATATCTTACAAAACATGTAGTGGTTACATCTTACATAACATCTAGTGGTTGCATCTTACATAACATGTAGTGGTTACATCTTACAAAACATGTAATGGTTACATCTTACAAAACATGTAGTGGTTACATATTATATAACATGTAGTGGTTATATCTTACATAACATGCAGTCTTTACATCTTACATAACATGTAGTGGTTATATCTTAAATAACATGTAGTGGTTATATCTTATAAAACATGTAGTGGTTACATCTTACATAACATGTAGTGGTTACATCTTACATAACATGTAGTGTTTACATCTTACATAACATGTAGGGGTTACATCTTACATAACATGTAGTGGTTATATCTTACATAACATGTAGTGTTTACATCTAACATAATATGTTTTAGAGACAGAAGTATGACATTGAGTAGTGCAATAACTTGATTAGAATTGACTTGGTATATGGTTATTCCTTACAAATGATTATAGGTCTCCATCATGCTTGGTCTATGATGATTCCGTAGAACACCAAATAAATAGCAGGCTGCTATGATATCTATAATATCTCCGGTAATATCCTAGATATATTAAACAAACCTTATGTCTGGCATTCAGAATTATAGTATTTATTAAATTTTTTAAATAATGTTCCTCATTCAGACATCAATTGTTATGACATATTATCATACAGCAAACAATATTTAGGCCAGTTTGTTAATGTCCTCTACTCATGTGGGAAAGAGGCATTTTAAACTTTCTCTGATCATATGATCAGTATGAATATTTTGTTGTTTGTTTCTTGTTCTACATCATCAGCTAAGATTATATCTTTTATATGGTGACGAGATCTTCCTGATGTAATACACACACATTTATATCAGTGCAACAGACCCACATCAAACAGAGGGGGATTCTCTTTTTCTTTTTTTTTTATTTCACAGAAAATGATTTGACATACAATACAATACAATACAATACAGTACAATACAATACAATACATTCAGATTCATATATTACATCACAACACACACCCAAACATGTTAATTTAAATAGGACACATATATATACCGGTATATATAGATACATACACCTACATACATACATACATACATGCATGCATGCACGCACAGAAATCTTTTGGTATTTTGTAATTATGATATCTATACTATGATAATAAGACACATTTTATTGATTTGTGTTTTTGGTATCCTATATATGTATATCAATATATAAGCTATAATAACAGTAGAACAGGAGAAAGACAAGAAAAGTAACTGTAAGGACCAAAGAGATGATAGAGGGGGATTCTTCATATACCAACATCTACTTTGACAGGGAATTGAGATCTTTATTGTCTGATCTGAAAGACGAAACTTTGATGAGCTGCCAATTTGATACAATGCCAAGATTTCTTGATCACAAGTGTGCCACTGTTTGAGTGATGCAGGCTCAGTAATCTGTATAGAGTAGACTTCAGCTGTATGACATATTGACACAATCCAACCCATCCATACCTCTTAATAATACCCACTGAAAATACGTCTTATAAAACTGCTACCTAACCCTGAGTATTCATTGACAAATCACCAGGAAGGAAGACCTCAGGGTATAGGAATAGTAATGTAGGACATCATCCAACCAGAAAACAACTCATCTTTCTGTATTTTATATTTGTGAGCTATTTAGCAGTGGCAGAGTCAGATGGGGTTGGGGTTGAGGTTTTTTTTACAAAAGTGCATAGTGCTGTACTTGTGTAACCATAAAAACGTTGATCTGATTTAGTACAATAACAATTATTACATGTATACTACATGTTTTTAAGTTAAATAGTTTTGCTGTTTAGATTGGGGTGATAATAGTTTTGCTGTTTAGATTGGGGTGATAATAGTTCTGCTGTTTAGATTGGGGTGATAATAGTTTTGCTGTTTAGATTGGGGTGATAATAGTTTTACTGTTTAGATTGGGGTGATAATAGTTTTGCTGTTTAGATTGGGGTGATAATAGTTTTACTGTTTAGATTGGGGTGATAATAGTTTTGCTGTTTAGATTGGGGTGATAATAGTTTTGCTGTTTAGATAGGGGTGATAATAGCTTTGCTATTTAGCTTGAGGTGGTGTCTCCATCCATCTCTTACAATTTTCCCTAGATATGTCTCTGCCATGATGTAAATATGATAATTTCTCCCAATGATATTCATATTGTTATACATATATTTAGTGAAACAAATTTATGCAGTACTTCTGAATTGGTTATATTTGTTATTAATATTCTGTACTTTTCAGTAATTGTATAACCAGTAGTAAGTGGGATTTACTTTATGTTTACATGTTTGTAACTTGAATTTTTACAATATATTTATCTTGAATTTTTTTTTTTTTGTAGAAAAATTGAGTGCTGAAGATGGACATTAAAGAACAGGTTTTAATACTTAATATTAGAAAGAAAATGTTGAAGTATCGAATTCAAAATAACATTATATGCTAAAATGTTGACAACAATTATAATTCATGCTGTGATCATTAAATGGAGAGTTTATTACAATCTGCTTTCGGTAAATATACATACAAACCTCACAAGTATGTTACAGTCTCTGTTGATAAACTTGAAACACCCAATGCTTAAGTAGAGTAATGAATCTGGGTGTGACTTATAAGGGAGGAGATGTTTAAAGGTTTGGGGAGGTATTATCTATTAAGTTAAGCTAAATCCATCTCAGAGCTATGAAAACTTTTACAATATACTCCATCTCTTTGGTGCTAAACGGATGAAAATCAGATATGAGTCGCATTTCCCTGGACAGGGAATTCATCATAGGTCAAGTTGCCACCTCTTGCTGGTACCCTAGACTACGGCATTGTGGATGAACTGTCTGGGTTCAAAACACTGTGGGAATTCAGTGGCCACTTCATCAGTGATTTTATGATTATATGCACAAAACCCTTAACCACTGTGACACTGTTTTAAGAGAGGTATTACTGGACTGATGATAGAGTTATCAGTCTCATAATTCATTATACACGGAATTGATAGTTCTTACGTTCAAATCTGCATGCCACAAATATCCAGGCAAAATTTCTTCATGCAGATAAAATCGCAATTTGTTTTTCTGAAAAAGGACAAGCATGGCTTAGACCAGGTTAAGTTGATATGAGACCTTTTATCCACCTCTCATCTGGCAGTCTGGGTATCTGGCTGCAAACATGTTTGTGCATTGGACTCCTCATAATCACAGATAGTTGACTAGTGTTTCAATATGTCAGGTATGTTGTCTGATAGTATATGTTGCAGTTTGGTTTTGGTCTTTTACTCTGGATAATCCAGTAAACTGAATGAAAAAAACTCTCTATTCCTAAAATTTTCTATTGTTGAAAGTATTTTTTTTCAGTCTGTTTCTATAGAATAGAAATGATTTCTACATAATACCTGACACTTCAAACCGTGTGATTCAGCATGGTGTCATGACTGTCTTGTTGAAAGCAATTTTTGTTTTTGGTTAAGGATTTGGAGGAAACATCTTTCAAAGTATAGCATGAATTTTTATCAAACTACTAATTTTATAGTAGTTTATTTGATAATAACTATATGCTATTAGGCCCAGCCCCTCTTGAACCTTTTGATATGCTGGTGTAGGCTGCTGTATGATGCACTTCATTTACAAGATTTAAAACCATCCAAGGTTTCATTTTCAAAGGACCTCTAAGTGACGTCATAAATTTGACCACAGTGTATTCTACAGCACTGTACGGAAAACTGTCTGGACACAGACTTCTAAGAATCTGTTAGATCTCTAAGATTCTGAAGATAAAATCTTATTGTTCGATCCAAAGGTCATACTGATTTGAACTCTTAAAGGATGTTGTGAGTTGTTCCAATCTTTTGTACAAAATGGTACATGTACACTCAGGGTATGGAACCTAAGTTCTTGATCATATCTGCACTGCAAGCCAAACACTTACATACTGCCCCTGCTCTGTACACTCAGGGCATGGGACCTACTGTCTGCGCCACTCACTCTGGAAACTGGAAAATCTGGATTTTCAGTTATTCATCTTCAGAATAATTTCAAAAAGGCAAAACCATTCGATAGATCTTGTTTAGTCGTAACTTTTGGTGTATGCTATATGTTTGTATGAAGAAGCGTTCATATTTTATAGAAAAAAATCAATTTTAGATAGGGCGATTTCCATGTTAAATTTTGACGTGACGTAGCCCAGTTTCCCATAGACTCAATGTTAAACATCGGTGACGTCACGTCAAAATTAAGATGGAAAACACCCTATCTAAAATGATTTTTTCCCTATGAAATATGAATGCTTCTTCGTAGAAACATATAACATACACCAAAAGTTACGACTAAACAAGATCTGTCGATTGATGTTAATTTTGTAAAACTATTTTAAAGATAAATAAGTGAAAATCCAGATTTTTCGGTTTACAATGTGAGTGACGCGGACAGTAAGTCCTTGATCATATCTGCACTGCAAGCTAAACACTTACATACTGCACCTGCTCTGTACACTCAGGACATGGGACCTAAGTACTTATTATATCTGCGCTGCAAGCTAAACACTTACATACTGCACCTGCTCTGTACACTCAAGGCATGGGACCTGTCCTTGATCATATCTGCACTGCAAGCTAAACACTTACATACTGCACCTGCTCTGTACACTCGGGGCATTGGACCTAAGTCCTTGATCATATCTGCACAGCAAGCCAAGCACTCACTTTATACCTGTTCTGTATTTTCAGGGTATGGGACCTAAGTCCTTGATCAGCTACACTGCAAGCCAAGCACTCAAACACTACACTTGCTGTGTACAGTCAGGGTATGGGACCTAAGTCCTTGATTATCTACACTGCAAGCCAAGCACTCATACACTACACTTGCTATGTACAGTCAGGGTATGAACCTAAATCCTTGATCATCTACACTGCAAGCCAAGCACTCATACACTACACTTGCAGTGTACACTCAGGGTATGAGACCCAAGTCCTTGGTCATCTACATGCATACTGCAAGCCAAGCACTCACACACTACACTTAACAATATGGAGAATGATAACAGGGGTGGATTCAGTAATTTGGGAAATGGAAGTTAATGGCTTTTTTTCTGGTTAAAATTTCTGTAATTGAAAGAAGGGGTTACAATCCAAGCAGTCCTCCTCAGTGCATGTAGTTGTTTTAAATTTCAATATATGTAATATATATATATATATATCATCATCATAGTAAACAAAGCTTTATAGATGTTTAATTGTGATTATTCCCATGGCTTACTGTTTATTATATTGATGTCATGTATGTGGCATTGCTTATCATGAAGTTGTGCTATATTTATACTAATATATATTATACATGTTAAATGTATTTATGATACATATTTTTGGTACTTTGATTTCTTGAAATATATAGAAATTTGTTGTCCATTTAAATTTTGATATAAGCAGTCCTTACACTTAGAATGCAAGAGCCATTTTGTGATTGGAAACATGTTTGAAGTAAATCTAAATCTACATATGGGATAAGACATACAGTTTATAAATTTGAATGTTTATGCATTCTATAAGCAGTTTATATGTTAAATTATTTTTCAAAACTCTATTTACGAATACATTTGTGTTTATCAATTTTTATCTGAACAATCTCCACATTATACCAGTAAAATGTGTTTGTATGTTGAATTGATAGCAATTTAAGACAATAAAATTATTTGTTTTAGGCATCTGTGCCTTCTTTTTTTCTCAACTGTTCTGCAAAATTATTGCATTGAGGATGAATAAAGATAATCAATGAAGTATTCTGCTCATTTCATTTACAGTATACTTAGCTTTAGATATATGCTTATTAACTAAGTATAGATGATATCAGAATTAAAATGACCCTGGAGTTGTAAAAAAAATGTTTCAACTCTATCACCTTTTTAACTGATGACATTTAAGAGGAAAACCCTGTGTTTGTTTTTGTTTTTTGTTTTTGTTTGTTTGTTTTGTTTGTTTTTTGTTGTTGTTTTTTTTTTGGGGGGGGGGGGGGGGGGGTGGATGGGTGGTTTCTAGCAACCTATTATAAACCAGGAAGTTTAACTGTGGGTCCTTATAGTCAATATGCACTGGTAAGTATAGAAACACAATGGCATCATAGGTAAGTATAGAAACACAATGGTATCATAGGTAAGCATAGAAACACAATGACATCATAGGTGAAATTCCCGAAAGTGGAATAAAACAGTTGTATAGAAACACAATGGCATCATAGGTGAAATTCTCAAAAGTGGAAAGCCGGCGTAACCTAGTGGTATAGCGCTTGCCTCCTGATCGGGAGGCCGGGGTTCGAGTCCCGCTCTGGTCATGCCGGTGTCCTGTCTTTCGGATGAAACAGTAAAATTCGAGGCTCCGTGTCGTAGTATGCATGGCACATTAAAGATCCCTCACTGCTTCGGGTGGGTCTGTTGCAAAGGTCAAAATTTGTATGCCCTCATCAGGCAGATGCCGTCACCATGTACGTGAAATATTCATGGTGTGACGTTAAACAAAAATCAGTCAGCCAGTCTCAAAAGTGGAATAAAACAGTTTAATAGAAACACAATGACATCATAGGTGAAATTCTTGAAAGTGGAATGAAACAGTTGTATAGAAATACAATGACGTCATACATGTAGGTGAATTTATGAAAGTTGAATGAAACGGTTGTATAGAAACAAAATGACATCATAGGTGAAATTCCTGAAAATGGGATGAAACAGCAGTATAGAAAACCATGCCATCATAGGAATGTTACTGAAAGTGCAACGAAACAGCAGTATAGTAAGTGGAATGAAATACATGTAGCTCTCTATGAAACACGACATCGTTGGTGTAATTCCTGAAAATGGGAGGAAACCGCTGTATAAATACACAATGATATCACACTCGGGTTAAAATCCTGAAAGTGAAATGAAACAGTTGTATAGAAACACAATGACAGCATAAGTAAAATTCCTGAAAGTGAAGTGTAACAGCTGTATCAACATATTTGAGGAGGATATGATTTAAGCAAAATCGTTAATAAACGTTTTAAAAGGTAGGGGAGGTAACAGTGTTTATGAGCATTAAAACCTTTCAGCGAATATAGAGACTAGGTCATTTTTCTTTTAAATGACTACTTTAACATGCTAATACACACAAGCTGCATCTTCCACCTTCCTTGTTGTATCCAGGTGGACAACTTGTAGGGACAACTATACATATATTGAGACATTGAAGACCACATCAAAATGATTTCATTTATACTATAGTGTGCAGTGCTTACTGTTAAAGGAATCTGAATCGTTTACAGTACTTAGACAACATCCGCTAGCTATGGGTACTCTTTCACTCCAGGACTCCTGGAGGTATAGGTAATCACCAATACGGGCACAGTATTTGTGGTATTGGAAGAAGGAGTGGGTTGGTTACAGGAGTTGCACCCCCTTGTTTGGTCGGAAATTTTTACCGAAAAGGTCATTTTCGACCATTTTTAGGGCTGCAACACCCCCCCCCCCTTCACACACACACACACACACTTTGCGAACCGAATAGTGCAAAACGTTAGGAGGCTGCAACCTAACCACCCCTTTCAAAACTTTCTATATCTGCCTATGCACAGTACAGGTATTGTCCCTATTTGGCAGATACAGGTACTCTCCCTCTTAAGCAATGTAGTGTACTCTTCCACTCCAGCAGATACAGATTTCTTCACAATCCGGCACAGTACAGGTACTCTTCCATATCGGCAGGTACAGATATCCTCCCACTCCCGCGTAATACAGGTACTCTTCCATATCGGCAGGTACAGATATCCTCCCACTCCGGCTCTGTAAGGTACTCTTCCACTCCAGTAGGTACAGATGTCTTCCTACTCCAGCACAGTACAGGTATCCTCTCCAGGTACAGTTATTCTCTCACTCCAGTAGGTACAGATATTCTCCCAATCCAGCAGAGTACAGGTACTCTTCCATACTGCAGGTGCAGTTGTTATCCCACTCGGGTAGGCATAGGTACTCTTCCACTTCAGCACTGTACTCTCCTACACCAGAGGACACAGTAAAGGTTCTTTTCCATACCGGCAGGTACAGATATTCCCTACTCCGGCACTGTATTCTTCCACTCCAGTAGGTACAGATGTCCTCCCTCTACGACACAGTACAGGTACTCCTCCATATGGACAGGTACAGATATCTTCCCACTTCAGCACTGTAAAGTACTCTCCCACTCTAGTGGGCACAGTAAAAGGTTCTCTTCCATACCGGCAGATACAGATATTCTCCCACTTCGACACAGTACAAGTACACTACCCTATCGGCAGGTACAGATATCCTCTCACTCCGGCACTCTTAAGTATTTTTTCACTCCAGTAGGTACAGATATCCTTCCACTTCGGCACAGTACGGGTACTTTCCATACCGGCAGATACAGTTATTCTCCCGCTCCGGTAGGCATAGGTACCCTCCCACTTCTGCAGTGTAAACTACTCCCCAAGTGTAAACTACTCCCCACACCAGTAGGCAAAGTAAAGGTACTCTCCCACTCCGATAGGTACAGATATTCTACCTCTCTGGTAGGTACAACTACTTTCCCACTCCCACAAGTACAACTATTCTCCAACTCTACATGTACATGTTTTTCCTAAATCCAGCAGGTACAGGTACTCTCTCACTCCAACAGGTACAGGTACTCTCTCACTCCAGCAAGTACAGATACTTTCCTATTCCTGGAGGTACAGGTACTCTCCCACTCCAGCAGGTACAGGGACTTTCCCACTCCGGCAGGTACAGATATTCTCCCAATCGGCAGGTACAGGTACTTTAAAATGTACAGGTGCTTTTCCTCTCCAGCATTTATAGTTACTTTTCCACTACGGTGGGTAGAGGTACCTCCCATTACTGCAAGTACAGATACTGGCCCATTTCGACATGTACATCTACTCTTCTATTCTGTTAGGTACAGGTACTCTACCACCCAAAGAGGCTTCGATCCCAGGGGTGATGTTAAATATCAGACCCAAGGAATTTTATTGCACACCTTTACCTCCAAGTGAAATAAAACTATGTTCAACATACAATTCGTTCCTGTGAAGAGTCCAGAGGTACTGTACTGGGATTTTATTCTGTTAACCTGTTTTCGAACCCAGCTGTCGGAAAGGATTGCCGTGTGGTGATATAACATTTGTATCCTTTACTGCCACATTATACGACGGCAAGGTAAATGATCCCTCACTACCTCTGGTGGGTTGCTGCATAGGTGATGGATCCCTCACTACCTCTAGTGGGTTGCGGCATAGGTAATAATTATCCAGACATACACCAGGCAGATGGCGCCAACTGGTTTGCTATTTTTGGTGTGGTATAAAGTAATAAGCGAACATTTACATTGTATACATTGGCCTTTATACTTAAATCCGCTTTAAGGCATTATTCAGTAATATAATTACACAATGTTTAGACACCAATTTATTACCGTATTTCGCCGAACCGACTTTATATTCTCGCCATTATCTGAAATAATTCTTCTATGAAGGATGTTTTGTGTTTAGGAAATCTAAATCTGTAATCATTCCGCTAGAGGGTGCTTTACCATCCTCTCACGTTCTAATCACTGTCAATTCAAGCTCCTTGCAACGATCATAGAAGCATCAGATAAAAATACCACACAGAGAGTTCTCAATCATCATTAGAAACACATCTATTAGCATTCATGTCTCTAATAAACTACATGTACATCACTGGTGAAAAAGAAAAAAAAAAGGAACACGGAGATAAGAATTAAGATCCTGGGAGTTGATGGTATTAATTTGTTATACTTGTCCAGATGTGTCCATATTCTTGTCCAGATGTGTCTGTATCTCTCCTCCTTTGTACCCAAGTCTGAGTTTGTAAGTTTTGAGGGTCTCTGCACGTGTCGTTATTTTAAAAGCTTAATGGGGGATTGAATAAAACTGTAACATACTGTACATAAATTTATCGTAAATGGTGTCCTTTAACTCGCCGAATTATATATATTATATATACATTAAAACACTATAGTTAACAAGGCACCCTATATTTCATATATGTTCGTTCCCGCAACGGGGACTCGAACCGACGACCTATGGTACAGAATCAACTAGCTGTCATGCATCAGACCGTCTAACCGACTGAGCTACCCGAGCTCTACAATGTATATATATATATATATTTATGTGTGTGTGTGTGTGTGTGTGTGTGTGTGTGTGTGTGTTGGGTTTTGTTGTTTGTTTGTCTTTTTAGCATGTAAAAAGTATTACAAAATTGCAATCTTTACGTTCTAGAATATAATTACACGATATAAAACCAAGTCCCTCGTGTGGGTAAATGCACTGATGCGTGTAAGATACCCAGATATAGTTCGCTAAAAATAAAGGACTTGCTGATATATTGTACAGTGTGCAGTAATACAGACCGATACACCGCTTGTGTATTCCCTTAGGATTATGTTATACCAGTATAGACCACGGTGCTATAATGTAATGTAAGCAAAATGGACAATGCAGCAAAGCCCAAGGCGCAAGATATACTTTCTTTTATATCATGATTTTTCTATTGTTTTGATTATAAGATGTATTTCAAATGTGATTTATGATTATTCCAGAGTATAGAAACACAAATAAGAGGAATACCAGTAAGATCGGAGTTAGAAAAAGGGAGATTCATAAAATATCTTAATGGCAAACACACATTACTTCCTTCAGTAATTTCATAATACTTTATTTGTTGACACGAAAAAAAAATTATAGGGAGATCTTGAAGACAATTTTCTTGATTTTTCATTAGATAACGATAGACATACTCAAGATTTGTTTGTCTGTACAACCCTGATGGTTTGTGAGCAGCGCACACTCTCTCCATCAGCACATTACCTGTCATATTTAACATTTTAACTTTACAATGTCGGAGATTTTAGCTCCGATGCTATGTTTTATATGGATTATTTTTAGTGTGAAATTAGGATTGTTTCTTTAGCGTTTAAGGTGTAGAAAACTAGAAAAAGGTGTTTATTTCTGCACTCTTACTTATTTATTTGCATTATCACTGCACATACTATTAAATGAGCCTTTACGTATTAAATCCAAGCTTCATTATAAAAAATCTTCAACCTTACTTTTCTCCTCATTCACTGTATTTATTCTCAGGTCGCATGATTCCTTATTCATTCTTACATACCATGCCCTTGCGCTGTTACCTGTGCACATAGTTCTGAGTGTGACATCCTGTCATTTCGTACCCGTTACCCTGTATAATGTATCCTAACCCTTCCCGGACATCGCTGTGTGTACATATCCGCAGGCTCGTCCACTGTTTCCGTGTGTACCTGGGAGAAAGACAGGCTTACACGTAGCGTTAACGACCGACGGAAAATAGCGTAGTGACGACAGCTTGACGTACCTTACATAGCTTTGAATCTGACTGGAGGATGGATGTCACGTGATTATTCATAATAAAAGGCAAATTTTGCGTTGAATTGCAGACAGTGGTCTCAGATAGGAATACAATGTAAGATGGATTTGTGATTTTTTTTTCATTTTACAGACACTTTCGTTCATAATTTTACTCATTGCCAAGGATTATCCACAAAATTTCACCCTTTTCTTTAAAATTTACAAAATCGGACTCTACTTTTTTGTAAATGGTAAAATAAAATTTTGGAGCACTTTGTGTCTAAGATTCATTTTGATCCTTATCATTACCGGATGTGTTTGCTTTTTCAGATGATGTTGAAATTTGTAATTGTCGGTGCTGTTTTTGCTATTGCCCATGGTGAGTAAATATTTCACCTTCTATTCACGTTGATATGTTGGTTTGTTTTGCCTTAAAATTATAGATTCTCGGACAAAATACCGTAGTTTTTAGTTCATTTATATTTAATTAGTAAAGTAATTAAATATTTGGTATAATAGGACAATAGTACAAAACGAAATAAACAAATGAAAATGCACGTTCACATTATATATTTAAGATAAAATTAATTTCGAAAAAAGTAAACAATATTTCATTTCTCTTTCCTATATTTCTGGCATGGTAATTACACAATCTTATCTATATTCTGTTGATTTTTATATCGCTTATGATGATTATTTGGACTGTAATAAAGTCCTTTGTTCGTATGGGATTAAATGTTCTTTGATACTGTCTTTGGGCCTTGAAATATAATGTCAGTTGTGCTTGTGACACAATGGAAAATTTTACGTTCTTAACGGTTACGATTGACTTAAGCAATAAAAAACGAGGTTGAAGGTATTACCTTATACATGTATGTTAGTTTGGAACGCAGAATATTTTATATGAATGGTACCACGTGACAATCTCAAATGCAAATTGGTTTACTATTTAGTTGGTGATATTTCAATCACTACCATATATGTATTTTATATGAATTTATTCTTGTTAAACTGTTAATAGAAAAAGGGTTCGGTGCCATAAACTGAGAAAATGCTTAAGTCAATTATTTCATTTTAATCTATTTCATCATCAAACGTTCAAATAGACTGTCATGCAGAATGATTTAATTCTATTTATCGATAGAATGAAACTCAATAAAATCTAAATCCCAGTTATTTTATTTTCAAACAGAAGAATTTGAAATTATGACTTCAATATTTTCCCCGTTTATGACGCCGGACCAAGGTGTTTTAACTTCTAAAAGAATTCTTCACTTTATTATGATACTGGCGCCTATTTATTGATTGTTTGTTTGTTTGAAATATTCTCTGCTAAAAATATATCCAAAATGATGATAATAGAAATAAAATGTATGTTTGTGTTAATAAAATCTGCTTTTTGTAGCCCAGCTTGGGGGCATGATGGGAATGTTGGGTAATATGGACCCCGAAGCTCTCCAGCAGGCCATGGACGGTATTACTCCAGAAACCCTCAAGGAACATATAAAAAATCTCAGCCCTCAAATGAAAGACATGCTGAAAGGATTCGGTAAATATGCTTTACCTGATATCTAGAATAATTACATGATGTCCCAGGAACTCTGGCAAAAACTTATTAATAGATTAACGAGCGACACATATCACAAAGTTAGTTAATATTGATATTAATAGGAATAAAATTATGACGACATGTAGAGTTGTTCAGTAAATGCTTATTCACGGAAACATATTTTCTTAACACATTTACAAAACACGTCTCATGCAAAGCTGAAATACACATGCCATGTATACAATCGAACACTCTAGAGTCGCATTTATGTCATGTATGCAATCCAACACACTAGAGTCGCATTTATATCGTGTATACATTGGAATACACCACAGTGACATTTATGTCATGTATACATTGAAACATCAAAGAATTTCGGTTCAGTTTGGTTCCATACGAACAAGGTAGTGTATCAGCTAATGTATTAAGAGTTAGTGTTCCAGCTAGTGTATCATCTAATATACCTGCTAGTGTATCCGCTAGTGTTTCTGCAGTGTTCCTGCTGGTATATCAGTTTGTATTCCTGTCAGTGTATCCGCTTGCCTTCCTGCTTGTATTCCTACTAGTGTACCTACTATTTTTCCTGCCAGTGTTTCTACAAAAGGTGCAAGATACTCCTCTGGTACTACGGAAATGTATTTTGTTTTGAACGAATGGTTACTTTCATCAATTACGTAAAATACAACGTATGCTTAAATGCTTAACTATGCACGTTATTTTATCTTTCAAGCATAAAATATTGACAATATAGAGAAATATAATACAGATGTAGCCCAGGTAAGGTAGACTGCGGCATTTCCGTTTACATTTGGGTTTCAAAGGCAAGCACACTCAATATACCCAGCTATGCCACTGTAGACTGGCAAGTCACACTATTAATGTCGATATTTACACATTCAACGAAAGGAAACTTCGATTGATGTTAGATTATGTTTTTCTGAATATCAGAAAATCGAACTCAGTTCAGTTTGTTCTAATTAAAAATTATTTTTCATGTATAACATTTTGATGATAAGATTTTGTACAAGTATGTATTGCCCTACATATATACAATATTTGTCAATAAATATAGGTATTGACCAAGAAAAACTTGACAAAGTAGTTAAAGAGATGCCCGATGACCTGGACTTGAGCAAGGTCATGGACAAAGTGAAAGACAAAATGGACACTGAAGAATCTATGCCAGACGTTGTTGGGCTCTTGAAAGGAAAATTACCCGGTATGTAGCACAATTTGTTTTTTTTAAGATTTCGTATTCAACATTATCTATATCTTAGATCTGACAGGCGGACTCGTAATCATGCTTGGTTTTCCTCTGTTAGTTGCTATATGGCGTCTGAGGCCGTATCACGGACACAACAATCAAAAATTGTTTGTTGACGGCAAAATCAAACATTAACGACACGTACTGCCAGTATATAGGTGGTAATATTCTGTATAGGCATTAACGTGACCCATGAACGACACGTACTGCCAGTATATAGGTGATAATGGTCTGTATAGTCATTAACGTGAACCATTAACAACACGCACTGTCAGTATATAGGTGATAATTTTGATAAAGTAGAACCATGTCAATGTTAACGTGAACCATGAACTACCCGTACCACCAGTATATAGAAAATAATGCTCTGCATGCCGCGTTAACGTGAACCATGAACTACCCGTACCACCAGTATATAGAAAATAATGCTCTGCATGCCGCGTTAACGTGAACCATGAACTACCCGTACCACCAGTATATAGAAAATCATGCTCTGCATGCCGCGTTAACGTGGACCATGAACTACCCGTACCGCCATTATATAGAAAATAATGCTCTGCATGCCGCGTTAACGTGAACCATGAACTACCCGTACCACCAGTATATAGAAAATAATGCTCTGCATGCCGCGTTAACGTGAACCATGAACTACCCGTACCACCAGTATACAGAAAATAATGCTCTGCATGCCGCGTTAACGTGAACCATGAACTACCCGTACCACCAGTATATAGAAAATAATGCTCTGCATGCCGCGTTAACGTGAACCATGAACTACCCGTACCACCAGTATATAGAAAATAATGCTCTGCATGCCGCGTTAACGTGAACCATGAACTACCCGTACCACCAGTATATAGAAAATAATGCTCTGCATGCCGCGTTAACGTGAACCATGAACTACCCGTACCACCAGTATATAGAAAATAATGCTCTGCATGCCGCGTTAACGTGAACCATGAACTACCCGTACCACCAGTATATAGAAAATAATGCTCTGCATGCCGCGTTAACGTGAACCATGAACTACCCGTACCACCAGTATATAGAAAATAATGCTCTGCATGCCGCGTTAACGTGAACCATGAACTACCCGTACCACCAGTATATAGAAAATAATGCTCTGCATGCCGCGTTAACGTGAACCATGAACTACCCGTACCGCCATTATATAGAAAATAATGCTCTGCATGCCGCGTTAACGTGAACCATGAACTACCCGTACCGCCATTATATAGAAAATAATGCTCTGCATGCCGCGTTAACGTGAACCATGAACTACCCGTACCGCCATTATATAGAAAATCATGCTCTGCATGCCGCGTTAACGTGAACCATGAACTACCCGTACCACCAGTATATAGAAAATCATGCTCTGCATGCCGCGTTAACGTGAACCATGAACTACCCGTACCACCAGTATATAGAAAATAATGCTCTGCATGCCGCGTTAACGTGATCCATGAACTACCCGTACCACCAGTATATAGAAAATCATGCTCTGCATGCCGCGTTAACGTGAACCATGAACTACCCGTACCACCAGTATATAGAAAATAATGCTCTGCATGCCGCGTTAACGTGATCCATGAACTACCCGTACCACCAGTATATAGAAAATAATGCTCTGCATGCCGCGTTAACGTGAACCATGAACTACCCGTACCGCCATTATATAGAAAATAATGCTCTGCATGCCGCGTTAACGTGAACCATGAACTACCCGTACCGCCATTATATAGAAAATCATGCTCTGCATGCCGCGTTAACGTGAACCATGAACTACCCGTACCACCAGTATATAGAAAATCATGCTCTGCATGCTGCGTTAACGTGAACCATGAACTACCCGTACCACCAGTATATAGAAAATAATGCTCTGCATGCCGCGTTAACGTGATCCATGAACTACCCGTACCACCAGTATATAGAAAATAATGCTCTGCATGCCGCGTTAATGTGAACCATGAACTACCCGTACCACCAGTATATAGAAAATAATGCTCTGCATGCCGCGTTAACGTGATCCATGAACTACCCGTACCACCAGTATATAGAAAATAATGCTCTGCATGCCGCGTTAACGTGAACCATGAACTACCCGTACCACCAGTATATAGAAAATAATGCTCTGCATGCCGCGTTAACGTGATCCATGAACGACACGAACTGTCAGTATATGGAAAATCATGCTCTGCATGCCGCGTTAACGTGAACCATGAACGACACGAACTGTCAGTATATAGGTGATAATGGTCTGTATAGTCATTAACGTGAACCCTGAACGACACGTACTGTCAGTATATAGGTGATAATGGTCTGTATAGTCATTAACGTGAACCCTGAACGACACGTACTGTCAGTATATAGGTGATAATGGTCTGTATAGTCATTAACGTGAACCATGAAGGACACGTACTGTCAGTATATAGAAAATCATGCTCTGCATGCTGCGTTAACGTGAACCATGAACGACACGTACTGTCAGTATATAGAAAATCATGCTCTGCATGCTGCGTTAACGTGAACCATGAAGGACACGTACTGTCAGTATATAAAAAATAATGCTCTGCATGCCGCGTTAACGTGAACCATGAAGGACACGTACTGTCAGTATATAGAAAATAATGCTCTGCATGCCGCGTTAACGTGAACCATGAACTACCCGTACCACCAGTATATAGAAAATAATGCTCTGCATGCCGCGTTAACGTGATCCATGAACTACCCGTACCACGAATATATAGAAAATAATGCTCTGCATGCCGCGTTAACGTGAACCATGAAGGACACGTACTGTCAGTATATAGAAAATAATGCTCTGCATGCCGCGTTAACGTGAACCATGAAGGACACGTACTGTCAGTATATAGAAAATAATGCTCTGCATGCCGCGTTAACGTGAACCATGAACTACCCGTACCACCAGTATATAGAAAATAATGCTCTGCATGCCGCGTTAACGTGATCCATGAACTACCCGTACCACGAATATATAGAAAATAATGCTCTGCATGCCGCGTTAACATGAACCATGAAGGACACGTACTGTCAGTATATAGAAAATAATGCTCTGCATGCCGCGTTAACGTGAACCATGAAAAACACGTACTGTCAGTATATAGAAAATAATGCTCTGCATGCCGCGTTAACGTGAACCATGAAGGACACGTACTGTCATGATATGGAAAATCATGCTCTGCATGCTGCGTTAACGTGAACCATGAACGACACGTACTGTCGGCATATAGGTGATAATATTGATAAATTAGAACTATGTCGATGTTAACATGAACCATGAATTACCCGTACCACGAATATATAGAAAATAATGCTCTGCATGCCGCGTTAACGTGAACCATGAATGATACGTACTGTCAGTATATAGGTGATAATGTGTATAGGCATTAACGTGAACCATGAACGACACGCACTGTCAGTATAGATGTGATACTGTTCTGTATAGGCATTAACGTGAACCATGAACGACACGTACTGTCAGTATATAGGTGATACTGTTCTGTATAGTCATTAACGTGAACCATGAACGACACGCACTGTCAGTATAGATGTGATACTGTTCTGTATAGGCATTAACGTGAACCATGAACGACACGTACTGTCAGTATATAGGTGATACTGTTCTGTATAGGCATTAAAGTGAACCATGAACGGCACGTACTGTCAGTATAAAGGTGATACTGTTCTGTATAGGCATTAACGTGAACCATGAACGACACGTACTGTCAATATATGGGTGATTATGTTCTGTATAGTCATTAACGTGAACCATGAACGACACGTACTGTCAGTATATAGGTGATAATGGTCTGTATAGTCATTAACGTGAACCATGAACGGCACGTACTGTCAGTATATAGGTGATAATGGTCTGTATAGTCATTAACGTGAACCATGAACGACACGTACTGTCAGTATATAGGTGGTAATATTTTGTATAGGCATTAACGTGAACCATATAAGACGTTTTAGAAATGTTCCGCGTGAGGCATAAACATTACATTATGATTTATTCCCTACGTCACTATGTATAAACTTATGGGTACATGCAGTTTTATGAAATACATCTGTGTACTCTTGGAGAACACAATGCTAAATATAAAAATATGTTAGTTTCTAACCCTTCTTATATTTTCTGATTCCTTCCACGACTCTCCATCGCTGATTCAAGATGTATTTTTAAATAATCGAGAAAAGCCGTATATGAGTGGAAAATACTGAATATAGATTTGATTACTACCAAGCATTATCTTTTGCACGGGAATTTATTGACCAGTATTTGTCTCATTCAACATATGGCGTTACATATTTGACTGAATGTGTCATCTAGCATAGTTCCTAAAGACATTTTATTTTTAAGATGTAATATTCATTGGACAAATTGATGTACATTTAGATAAAATGAGAAAGTTCAAAAGTGTCCCATAATATTGCCTTACTGATGTTGAGGGGTATGTAGAGATGATTGAATGATGATGGATGTTTATACGGAATAGTACCATTTTGTACTTTATACATTTTTATAAACAATGATTTATATCCCTATAAAATCAGTATAATATTCTTGTCATTTCAAGAAATGAAGGATACCGTTAAAAATATGCTTCCCCAGCTCAAGGACACTCTGGCTAAACAGGTCAAGGACGAATTGGGAATTGACGTTGATAACAGTAAGATCTATTTCATTGTAAACTAAATTATCACAAAATTGCTTTACATCTGTGTCCGGCGCCATAAACTGAGAATATACTTAAGTCATAATTTCATATTCTTCTGTTCATCAATGAATTAATAACTGGGATAATAACTTTGGATTTTATTTAGTTTTATTGTATTGATAAATAAAATCACACCACTCTGCATTAAATCCTTCTGAACGTTTGATAATGGAATGAATTAAAATGAAATATTTGACTTAAGTATATTCTCAGTTTATGGCGTCGGACCCTGGACTTATATATATATATATGAAATTAGCAACCACATATTCTGCGTTATGCAAATATATCACACGTTTTGTAATGGGTAAATCTTATTGATTATGACTTATTAGTAAGTGATAATCCAGAAACCAAATCAGGTGATTGATTTACATGTTTTCATGGTACAGGTAATGAAACCTGTTGGTAGTTACCTTCACATTGAATACTAGTGGTTGTATATGAGAGGTAGTCTCGTAATACAGGTTAGTTTAATAAACTTGCTAATGAAACAATTTAATCAAGACCGTAGCTATTTTAGACAAGATATTGTTTTCTACATGAAATTTGTAGCTGATGTGACTGTGGACGCACATGTCAGGTGACCTTACAACACAGGTTGGATTTTGGAAGAAGTACAGCATGTAAATATACCTTGATTTCCATTATTTATGACATACTCATTGCTTTGTACGTGCCGTTCAGAACTGGGTAGGTTATATATTTAAAATTATTTTGATTAGTGAACAAAGATGAGCTGTTGGAGAAGATTAGGAACATGGCTGTCGATTCTTTGAAGGAACAAGGAATTGAAATCGACCCAGAAGACCAAGAAGGATCCCTTCAGAAAATCAAAACAGAAATGAAGAAAGTTTTGGGAGCTGATCGTAAGTTACTTACTTATTACTATGACTTACTGCTGATAAATTACCCGTTGTACTATCCTTAAATTATATTATCAGACCAGAAGTTTGTTCGCATGTCCAAAGATATCAATTTTTTTTAAAACAGTAGCAAATATAATAGAAAGTTACATATGTAATAAATTGATTTTGATATATAATGTATTTAACAAGTACTGCCTTATTTGCAAGCGAACAGAAGCAGTGGCGTATTCAGGATTTCCGAAAAGGGCATGCAAAATCTTAAAAAAGTATTAACCAAAAATGCAGGGTTGAGTGTTTTCAGCCTTATCATCAATATATGCCTTGTAAATTTGTGGCGAAAAACGGGAGCCCAAGTCCCTAGGTTCCCTGCAAATCCTCCTCTCAGAAGATTTTCACACATCTCGAGTCTTCGCTCAGAGATTTAAAGAGAATGTGCCAGATTATAGAAGAATATTCTTTGTTAAAAGTATATTCCCTGTTTTAACTTTATTCATTGTTTTATTGTGTTTGTGTTCACTTTCAGTATTTGTCTTTCAGCTGACATGAGTGACGAAGACTTTAAGAAGTTCATTGGACATGATTTATTCACCATGCTGAAGGAAGATGGATTCAATGTTGACCCAGGTAAGCGATCACGGGTTAATGAGGTAATACATGATTGTACATGTACTGTGTTTCATGAATATCTGTTTATAGTGCTGTCGCTTTATATTAAAGATACGAGACTGAGTGCCTCAATAGTTTAAAACATACCTATGTAATTGATTTAAGCCTTTTGGTTCTGGTCATTTCAATGTGATATGGCTTCCTCTTCCATTAACGTCAACACAAACGTAAGGGGATCCTGGTGAAGTTAAACACACACAAGATACAATAAGACATATATAGACTCTGATAGAGATGTATGGGAATGACGTATTTTCCTTGTCTGTCGAGTAGGAATCGAGAAAAATATAGTACACAGGAGAACTAATACTAGAATTCGGTTATATAATTATCAAGGGTTACACTTGCAAGAACACGTCGGGTTCTATAATTCTTTCCGTATTTAATGTTATTTGTTATTACATTTCTTATACAATTCTCATGATTTATTTAAGATATTTTTATGCTTACTCTCAATTGGTTTTTTTTCTATAGAACATCCCGATGAATCCATGGAAACCCTGAAGGAATTCGCCGTAGAGAAGGCAAAGGAATGGGGATTTGATATCAGTAACGGTATTGACTTTGCTTCCCTCAAGGAACAAGCCATGAACAAAATGAGAGAGCACGGTGTCCCAATTGGTAAGGCTCATGCTCACATGATCTTATGATCTAAACGTCAGTGAACGCTATGTAAAGAATTATATGGTGACTCTTCTTCTCCAACCGATTTATTGAATTAGTAGAGAACAGAGTAAAATTCAAATATTACAGTGTACACAATAATTAATCAACGTTATTCATTGCTCTATCTGTCATGGTATTCTCAGAGACCAATCTAAGATACTGTACAACAGTAAACAGATACGCATTATTCCAAATAATTTTATTTCATATCTTGCTATACTATAAACCATCATTATAATACTTTTTCATATTCATGCTATATTTATATATCAGAGAATAACATATTCTAATGATTCAATCCTTAGACACAAATGAAAAAAGTCCTTCGAATGAAATAGCAAAGCAAAAAGAGGAGTTACTGGCTCAGTTATGTGGCAGAAGTCACCATGGGGCTATACAATACATGAATATCAATAATATACTAGCACATATAACACATTACAAAAATATTTGATTTAAGTGCAATTACGATACCGACTTCGGACGTACATTTAAAAATTTATAAATAATCCTCCATGTAAAGAACAAGGGTCAACAGGTATCGCATATTAAGAGGTCATAAGAATATAAACACGTAAGGTATTGTAAAACATATAACGGTATAAAAATATATGCGACATCAACATGATAAACCGTGCTCTGCCAGTCTGAAAGCGAGCTAAGACTCTAGATCTGTAGGAGTCCCGACTAACAGTCAGAGGGGACGAGGTTCAGGACCATGTCTCCTCTGAAAGAGGTTTAGACAAGGCCCGTCATATAGTCCCCTCCGCCCTGTTAGTCAGCGTGCAACGTTCAAGTAAAAGTTTGTAGAGAGGCCAAATACAAGACATATAGTCTTTTTGATTATCTCAATGTCATATGTCTATTTAGAAGACGTTTGACTATTTTATTACATGATAAAATAACGTTATCGGAGCCTTTTACTTTCCTTAGTTTATATACGAGATCACCGTAAAAATTAGCATGGGAAATTCCATTGGATACATAGTGTTGAAAAGAAATATTCCCAAATTTAGATAGAAGTACTGAATAAGATCTAAAGAATTTGCCGATTGTTTTTCTAAGCTTGTGATATCTGTAACCCTGAGTTAAAAGTTTAGTAGTAATTTGTAAAGCAAAAAAAAAAAAAAAAAAACAACTAATGACATATGACAAGAACTTGTATCGTTCGTTCTTGTCAATTAACAACCCCAAAGTCTGACTTTAGCTTCATCATAATCAATCTCGGATATAGAAGTATTATTTACACTAAGCCTTTGTACTGGTTTATTTGTAACACAGATGCATTCTAATATATCAGTTAGTCTTATTTCGTCTTACATTCCCACCCAACTAAGTGAGTTTTTAGAATGTAAAAGGGAAAACTGAAGACACCTGACAAAGCTGTATGACAAAAATTACCAAGGACATGCACACAAAAATGACAACAGTAGAATATACACTGAAAAACGACATTACAAAAATATTCGATTGTGCTGTGGTTACGATACCGACCTAGGACGGTCATTTGAAGTAACAAACGTCATTCAGTTGGTGTGGTTAACCGGTATACAGGCGCCCACCTCCGTACTCATTGCAAAAGCAACACAATCAAAGGACACACAAATGCAATTCAATGAAACATGATGCAAATTTATAGTTTGGATGTAGTGACTTGTCCATAAAAGGAGAATGCCAATACATTCTAAAGCTGTTACAAAATGCATTTCAAACTAATATTGAATGAAATAGTTCTTTGTCCATCCATAGAATTCTACCAATTCATTGTAATGTATACGAGGCAGAATATCACAACACACGGGGAACACGGGAACATTTTTATCATTTTAATCCGATAATCTGAATATTATTGAACGCTCGTGAGATACTTGTTTAAAAATCCCCCTACTTGATTTCAGATGACCCAGAGAAAATGATCCCATATGTTATGGAAAAGATCCAGACGTTCATGCCATTGATCCAGAATATTATGTCTATGGTCGATGGTATGTATCTACAATACTCCCATCCATTTTCATGAACAGCATTTAACGCTGTTGAATTGGTCATATTAAGTAGGACCATTAAATTCGCAGGCAGTACAATTGATAGTCGATGCTATTTCATTTTCTTTTTGAATAAAATGGATCGGTGTATCGCAAACTTGGATTACACTGGGTTGGGTCAAAATGTTCTGTTTATGAATTAGGCCGTATGTTCAATTCTGTACAAATCTAAAACTGTTTGCATCTTATTAAATCTTTATGATATGATTTATGATAGAGTTGTTGAACGTATATTACTGAAGCAGTTTCAAATATTGAAAGTAAACGGCACATATTTTCTTTTAATATAGAAAAAAAAAATAGAAAGTACATAATCTTTTGATATTTGGCATACACAAAATGCAAAACGTATACATATACATATATTACATATATGTTATCTCCATTTAACAGGACAGCAACAGATGATGGCCAGACCCATGCCAGCTCAATGTAAGAGATCAACTTAATAAGTATACAAAAACATCAAAACGCTATTAAGATATTTTCATTTGCTGTATTTATATCTTATCTCTTTATCTAATACATAAATGTTTAATATACAATTCCATGTATGATTTTAGCTCCAATAGAGCTCAATCTTGAAATCAACGTAGATGAGGGAGATCACCCAACAACCGTAGGATATCCTTATGGTAAGCTTCTGTCTCTATGTTACATATGGTCTGATTGTCAGTGAAAAATCTTTCTGAGAAAAAGGTTTAACAAATATTATTATTTTCTGAATCTAAATTCGGTACATATATTGTGACAAATTTCCATAACAATTGCCATTCAGTCAGTCAGAAAACCCATATAATATTTATTACCGTTATAAGGGCGTGGTGGTGCTGTTGCTGGACACATGATGGATATGCACCGTGGGCTACAAAGGGGAATGGTCGGCGAAGAGGAGGTTTTGGAAGTCATGCAAGATCTCCTATACTAGTGAGTTATATGATAATGTAAAATATATATTCCGAACTTCGGTTCTTATATCTTGTATCGGTTATATGTATTTTACTTTGTAAACCGTCGTCATGACAGGTACTGAAATCATTTTGTTCCATTTCTCAGATGAACCTTAATTTTGAAATTTATCAAGCAGTTTCCCTTAAACAAAAATTACTCCATTATCAAAATATTCCTGTAATACATTTTGTTTGTAACGCGCAATTTCATGTAAAACATGAAGTGACAACAAACTGGAATACTTATTGATTTAAATTCATTATACAGGTTATATGCATTAGAATAGGGTATCCATGTGTGTATTTTATAAAAACTGAAAGTTTATTGAATTCCATGAAAGAAATTTCCGTTTCACTGCTCTACTAACGCCTAGCAAGGAAACTCGATTTCGTCTGGGGATGACTGATATCCCGTCGGTTTAGTTAAGCATATGCATAGTAACCCCTTACTACATGTATATTTTTAGTCTAGTGAATTTATGCTTACTCCTTTCAGTCGTACTCTTGCCAAACAACTGATGATGAAAAACCAGATTCTTCAGAATAGACTTGCAAGGTTGACCGAGAGACCAGTAATGAGCAGAAGCCCAATGTTGACTGCGCTCTTGCAGAAGGTTTAAAAAACGACTTATAGAGCACACACTTTCTCGGAAAATATCCAGCGGCCACTGACCACCATCACATTTTGATATTTAGCAAGACAGGCAGTTTTAGTATTTCGTTGTTCATTTTATGTCTGAATAAACACCGACGGACTATTGCATTGTTATTAATTACGATTTTAATCTTACGAGTTACATTTGTTCTATTAATTATTGTTACAGTTGTTCTTGCAGTATAAAACTTGCAAAACATTACCAAAGTATAAGTATGGCTTTGGCGTTATCACACCACTTTTACCTATGTAGTTTAAGCAGTTTATATGAAAGTCTTTTTGCCCTCAGAAAAAAAGTCGTCATGATTTAAACTCTCTCTGGCATGATGTATTGACTGAGATATGATTAAACCATAGGCAGGGCGATGATGATATATTGCTAAACATAAAAGTAATCTTTGTGATGCTGAAATGGAAATCGTCACATTTGTTACAAATTCAGGTGTTCCAGTTCACTTGATCAGATAACGCTAGTAATCCGTTAAAGAATAATTTCGGAGAGTTTTTCGATTTTGTTAATGAGGGATCTCGAAAAATCGAAGGACTGAATTGAATTCCATTTGTGAATTTCAGGTGTTCCAACAATTAATCCACTTTATAAAATCTCATATATATCTTTTCTCTTTCGTTTCTATGTTCTTGGCATTCATGGCAGGCGCAGCTTGCCAAACAAAAAAACATTAACTCCTTCCGATCTGCATTAAATTTGTATTTAACAAATGTAAAAATATATATCCCTTTACGTTTTATAATATTAATCCGAGATTCTCTGACCATAAGTCCACATTTAATAACACCCAACCCATAATTCATACTAGAAATGATAATATTGAAAACTCTGCATTCATCTAATCGACAACACAAACGGTTATTCAAGTTTATTAGAAAGAAATTGATAATTTTATCTACTATTTTTTTATCGTCATTGTTGCTGTTTAAAAAGCAGCCAGTTGTTTGAAAACTGAACAATATTCGAGTTCTTAAAGATGGACTACACCCTTATTATACATTTTACAAAACTCAATGATTGAAAGACAACGCCTTTTTTGAACATTGCAAAGTTAAGTCCGATTTAAAAAATTGATTACTAGTATCTATATACGGGCTCCCCATATTACAAAAAATCCATATAAATAACATCTTATTTCACATTACTTTGGCGTTATTTGATTTATGACGTAATAACCTTATCTTTGGATGCATAACGTCAATGCTTTTACCAAGTATGAAGTCACAATCAGTTGTCTGTAGTCTGACTTGTAAAATCTAGGTTTTTAAAGGTCCTTTCCGGTTACTTGAAAATGGCTTATTACTGTTGTCTAATAAAATATAGAAATCTTTCGAAGTCATAGAGAAATTCCATTCATTAAATTCGCAATCTTCTTAAATCTATATTTGATTTTTCTACTTTGTATGCCTCTTTATTACTGAATATAATCAAACTTATCTGTTATCTCTCATACGCTGGTGTTTCAGCAGAGAATCAATCACATTCCTTTGTATCTCGGATAACTTTGGATATTTCACCAATAAACTAATTGATTCGTAAACTGGTTAACCACACTAATTGAGTACCGTTTCTTACTTAGTTGACGGTCCTAAGTTGGTATCTGTCATACAAGCAATATATTTTTTTTGCAATGTCATTGCATGTATTGCATTAATTGTATTTTAGTTTTATTGTACATCTCTCTAGAGCTAAGTCAGATGTCTTTCCATTTCCCCCCTACAAATACTGGATTTGAAATCACTTTAATTAAGCCATCATCTTTTTGTTGGACAATACTAATTTGCAGTTTATCGATATGAAAAAAATATTGGAATTCGATTGGACACTAACTGCATTCTCCTTATAGTAGATTTTTTTTTTGGTGTTGTCATCAAAAGGCATTGCATTCTTCAACAGGGCGTTTCGACCTGATTCACATATTTAATGTCACATCCAGAAGATATCTTAGAACTTCATAACCATATTGGTGACATTTATTCACATGAATTTCAATTCCACAAAACCCAATATGTCTAATAAAGAAACAGTTGTCTCGGCATTGAAATTATACATATCAATTGATTCGATTTGCTATTGCTAGAGCCCGCAGACCCAACGCTTTAAATTTCAATACATTTAATCTACAAATTACATTCAATCATTTGACTCAGGGTTTTAGATACCATAAACTAAGAAAGACTTTTGGAACCTTTTACATACTTTATTCAGATCTTTAATTTAAATCAGAAAACTGAATTTTCAGTAGTATTTGTCCATCGGATTCCTTCATTACCATTTTTTTCTCGTGATGTAATATGTGTCCATCGGTATCTTTCATCACCATTTCTACGGTGATCTGTTATACAATTGAAGGAAGATACACGTAAAATCATCCTCCCCTCTTGGAAAACCAAAAGTCTTGGTGTGAAACCCGTACATGAATAGAATAGAACAGATTTCATGGTCAAAATTAAGGAACTTGAAAATCATATACAACATAATAACATATATTATAATAGTTCAATATTAGTTTACATAACACATGTATACTGAAAAATTGACACACGGATAGATTTACATTTAAAGACTGCTAATTCCCTGGAATATGTAATCACTGAAAGCTATTATAATATATGTGTTTCCAATGCAGTTGTGATTGTGAAAATACCAGAAGACCAAAAAGGAGCGTTTCCTGCTACATGCTAAAAAGATTGAGGGTCAGTCAGTTGGAATTAAGTTTTCCTTATTTTATCTTTTATCAGAGAAATCGAAGATAGATATAACCTCTAGAATATATTTTACCTATCATGAGTGACAATTACTTAATAATGAAAATAATGATACCTTAGACAATACAACATTTATTTCAAGAAAAAAGAAAATGGGGTCAGTTCGTCAACACTTAACATTTTTCTGTCAAATAAAAAATAAATAAAAAAAAAAAAAATTAGAAAAAAATTTAAATATACTTTACGACCTAATTTCTACATAAAGTAAAATTTGAAAAAAATATATATAAATCTTAGAGTGGTGTAAATATATCAGGGCATATGATAGATTTTGAGTCCCTTAGAATATTTATTAGAAAATATACACCTCATCTGATGTACTGGCTGAGCTACTAACAAGGTTTTATTGATCTGCAAAACCACAGAAGGGTAAGGAAAATCATTCTAAGAATACTGCAAAGTCAGGTGCCATTGGCCGCCACTTGCAGGATCTAGGAAGAAATATAACATATTTAATATATATATATATATATATATATATATATATATATATATATATATATATATATATATATATATATATATATATATATATATATATATATATATATATATATAAAAGAATATATATTCAAGACAGCACACCGTGTTTTAGTAGTTAAGTGACAAAGAGAGTAAAAACGGGTGCATCTCGGCCAACACAACACAAGGAAATCTTCAATAATGATGGCATGGAAATCCTGAGTGCATTTTTTTCAGCTGTCGAGACCTAGACAAGTTCTATCAATTTGTTTCCATAGACTCCCACTTTGTAAAACAAGGATATTAGACCCACTGTCAACTTACTTCCTCGTCATTTGCATTCCATAATGACGACTGACGAGTATGTTGTCTTTCTACGTGAAACTGCTTAGAATAATCACTAAGGGGGACTGAGGGAAGAAGAGAATATTGGGGTTTCCAATTGTGGGATCCTTTGTCATATAAAATGTTTAAAACTACTGATCGGAAGCACAATTCCAAAGAGTCTAAGCTCTTCATCTTGTACCACAATAAGACTTTTAAACTGCAACCATCTACACATATTTGGTTCACCAAGAAGCCTTTGGCAAAACGACTAATATTGAATGCAACATCTACGACAGCGGCAGGTGCCTCCATTCCTCTATCATTTATTGTTGCATTCTGCAGTTAGAAGGAGTATTTCAACATGTATTACAGGCTTCTTGTCACATTCACATCCGGTTTTCAACAATTGCTCTTTTTCTTTCGGTAATTCCAAATAAACGCCTGAAAGATGCACCGCCAGAACAGCAGCTCATCATTATTTACATCTAATGAAATTTTTATTTTTTATATACCAAGTTTTGTGAAAATAGCTGATTGAATTTTAAATTTGTTGTAGTTATTGTAAAATACCTCATTAATTTATCCATTTTTGTCCTTTTGCCCTTCTGAATAAACGTTACGTTGTCTCTTTCTATTTTTAACTTTCCTCCAAAATGGTTTACCGATGTGGTTTAAATATAAAATGTAAGTTTCATGTATGACAGTTTTGGCGTTAAAAGCGCTTATATATTGAATAAGTGTCTTATTTTGTGTTTTCATTCACACCCGCATTATATCTAATAAATGTATCAGCCATTAAAATTGATACCTGCATGACGCTTATTCTATATTTACGTCTAACCATATACTGTCACTTATATTTTAGTAGCATATACCTGGTATATTGGTCTTCCTCAGTGGTCCCATCCAAAGCAGGGAGGGGTAGGAATTTTTACGAGCCAACGTATGGCCTTGGTTTAAATTGTCATATTACAGAAGCGGGAGGCAAAAGGAAATTAGATAATTCATTTTTCCCTTCATCTTGTATTGAGCATTGCCTTCAGAAAGGAAATTTAATGCAATATAATTAAATGAGCTTGTCAGTTTAAACAATGTGCAATAGGTTAGGACAATGTACGATAGGTTAGGACAATGTCAGGAGAAATAGCTACATGCTAGGATAATGACAACGAATTTTTACCTTGGTATAATATTTGCAACCGATCTCACTACCATTCGGAGTATTATTGTATATGCTCTTTATATTACTATGTTTATCGAAATCTCGAAGCCATGGTATTTTACTTCTGCTATGTTATGCTCTAATGTGTGTATAATTGGTTTAATATACATGAATTAATATAATGTATTTAAGAAACAGACACAAACGTCATAGATGAATATTGGAATATAATGGAGATGCAGTTACATTATATGTATGCAAGTTCAAACTATAAAATAATGTTGATTAACAGATGGATTCAGATTAAGTTCAAAACATAATACGAAACAGAGTCAGTCAAGGAATGGCGGAAAGTGTTGCACAGAGGAATATTAACTGTTCGAATAGTGGATTGTTTCTGTTAGTGAAGTCTGACTCACACTCACAACAGATTACATTCCAAGAAAAATATTAGATTAGGCAGTTCAATACGTAGATGCCGTAAAATATTCAATTATATATATATATATATTACTAGGATGGTAGTATATGACAGTGTATTAGTATGATTAATTGGTGAAATACAACTGGATTCGGGTAGATATGGTGGAAATCCGATTTTTTTTTCATTTTGTTTGTGTCGTCACTGATTGTCAATGTTCTGATGCCCAACCTTTTACACTTTACTGTTCTATGTAATAACAGGGGTAATAAACTTTGCATTGTGGATTCACAGTATAGAAAATTGCAGATATAATATAGATATGTAAGTAACACAATATCTGTCTAGCATGTATCATGTTGTCCATCACGTTGTTGTCATATCTGTTTAGCATGTATCATGTTGTCTATCACGTTGTTGTGATATCTGTCTAGCCTGTATCATATTGTCTATCACGTTGTTGGGATATCTGTCTAGCATGTACCATGTTGTCTATCATGTTGTTATCTCAATTGATACCATATCTGTCTAGCCTGTATCATGTTGTCTATCACGTTGTTGTGATATCTGTCTAGCATGTATCATGTTATCTATCACGTTGCTGTGATCTCAATTGATACCATATCTGTCAAGCCTGTATCATGTTGTCTATCACGTTGTTGTAATATCTGTCTAGTCTGTATTATGTTGTCTATCACGTTGTTGTGATATCTGTCTAGCATGTATCATGTTGTCTATCACGTTGTTGTGATATCTGTCTAGCATGTATCATGTTGTCTATCACGTTGTTGTGATCTCAATTCATACCATATCTGTCAAGCTTGTATCATGTTGTGTATCACTTTGTTGTGATATCTGTCTAGCATATATCATGTTGTCTATCACGTTGTTGTGATCTCAATTGATACCATATCTGTCTAGAATGTATCAGGTTGTCTATCACGTTGTTGTGATATCTGTCAAGCTTGTATCATGTTATCTATTACGTTGTTGTGATCTCAATTGATACCATATCTGTCAAGCCTGTATCATGTTGTCTATCACGTTGTTGTGATCTCAATTCATACCATATCTGTCAAGCTTGTATCATGTTGTCTATCACTTTGTTGTGATATCTGTCTAGCCTGTATCATGTTGTCTATCAAGTTGTTGTGATATCTGTCTAGCCTGTATCATGTTGTCTATCAAGTTGTTGTGATATCTGTCTAGCCTGTATCATGTTGTCTATCAAGTTGTTGTGATATCTGTCTAGCATGTATCATGTTGCCTATCACGTTGTTGTGATATCAACTGGTACCTTGACTGTGAATACAGACGCTTATTTTCCAACCGTCTGATCAGCAAGTGTGTAATATAAAGTTGGCACACTTATTCATCATGACGTCATAGATGGATGATCCTTCAAGTCCATGGTGACTTCTGCCACATAACTGAGCCAGTTACTCCTCTTTTTTCTTTCAAATCATAATTCAATTGTGATGTCACAATGAAACGACAAAATGGGTGAGGTTAAGATTGGATGATTCAGTTCTTCTTCATAAATGTACATGACATCTCTAAAGAAACTTAAATACGAAAGTAACTGGTGTCACATGACTATGACACTAACAACAATGTACCACAGTGAAAATTCAGAGGTGAGACCAGATGCTCGAGAGAGGGAGGGGGGGGGGTGAGCATCTCCTGTTTGGTTAGCCACAACGGCCGTGAATGCCCTTAAATACAGAAGAAACAAATGAAATTTAGCACTATATATACACATGAATGTGAAATTATATTGTGTAAAAAGTGTCACAGTCACACAATTGATAGAGGGCATCGTGTTCAAGAGAAAATGATATAGAGCGAGTCCGAGGTACATAATATCTCAGTTGATCATATTTTACAATTTTTCATTCAAAAATTATGTATTCATTACATTCATACAAACTTAATTTCATTGAAAAATCTACATGATTCGTATGAATCTAGGTGTGCCTTGCATTTTACTGATGCTTGAACTCCAATGTATATGTATTGAGCAAAATAAGAAAATAAACACTGCTCACAAAATTTTCAAAATTTTTTATAAGTAATTTAGACATCTTATGATAACATTTAACAATCTTGTCAAATGTTATGAGTATTTCATTGATAGAGACAGAGAAAAGTGTAAGTGGTCATTTCAGAAAATCACAAAATTCTGACTGGAATCAAATGTTAGCATTTCATTGTCAAATCATTTCATAATTACTTAATATCGTGTATGACCACCTCTGTTTACTAAAACAGCACGAATTTTACTACACATGCTGTTGATGTTGAAGATAGCGTTGAGTGAGTCACGCGGTATTCCAAAAATGCACAAAACTCCGTACAAACAACGCTTTATCGCTGGTTCCTCGAAATGTTCCACAAAATCTGTATCGATGCTACTCACAGAAATATTATCAGAAATTAAATCTGGCCTTCATAGATATTGCGAAACAGTATATTCCAGAAGTGGAATTAATCAAATGTGGATCCTTAAAAATTCAAAAGAGTTGTTAGAACATCTAAAATCAAAAAGTTTTACTAAAATTCACTCCATCAAGTCTTTTGACTTTTCGACTCTGTACACAACGATCCCTCATCAGAAATTAAAAGACAGATTAGCGGAAATTATTCAAAATGCATTTACTAGTAAAAACGGAAGCCGAAAATTCAAATATATAGTAATAGGCCACGATAAAACTTACTTTGTTAGGGAAAATTCTGATTCCAAAAATAAATACACTGAAACAGCTGTTATTCAGATGTTGAACTTTCTTATCGATAACATTTTTGTGGTGTTTGGAGGTAAGGTTTTTCAACAAATTGTCGGCATTCCAATGGGCACTAACTGTGCTCCGCTTCTGGCTGACATATTCCTTTATTCATACGAAGCTGAGTTCATTCAGTCTTTGCTTTCGCAAGGAAAAAAACAATTGGCTCTTGGCTTCAATTTTACTTACAGATATATGGATGACTTGCTTTCAATTAATAATCCTTCATTCGCGGATTACCTTAGCACCATCTATCCAAGTGAACTGGAGGTCAAAGAAACCACAGAAACTAGTAATTCTACTTCGTATTTAGATATTATGTTGTCTTTCGACATTAATAGTCAATTGAACACCTCACTCTATGACAAACGTGACGATTTCAATTTCGCTATCACAAACTTTCCTTTCATAAGTAGCAACATTCCATCATCGCCCGCATACGGCGTATTCATATCTCAGTTAATACGTTATTCCAGAGCATGTTCAAATTACAATGACTTTGTTCTGAGGGCTAGGCGACTTTCAGTTAAGCTGCTCAACCAGGGTTATATATGTGCTAGACTAGCATCGTCACTGAGGAAGTTCTACGGTCGTTACGAGACTCTTATTACTCCATATGATATCTCGTTATCCAGACTTTTAAATGATATTCTGGACGGAGAACGATTCCGATCACTTTACACAGATTTGACACCTTCTATACTAGAAGGTTACCTACTTCGACTTCTCCATATATAGATACATATGGAATTCACACGATTTGACTCTTTCTACGGGGTATATGTGACGGGTGTTGCTAGCAAGCAGGAGATGCTCACTCTCCCCGGGCACTTGATCTCACTCCATCACAGGGGTTCACATATGCTCTTCAAGTAGACATATTTTGTTATTTTCCATTTTTTTTTTTCATTTTCACTGATTTTGTATGTCCTATGGTTTCATGATTTTTGGACTTGTGGTTTGGATTTATCCATCATCTTTACATGCAGACGAGCATTGACGTGTTGCAAGGTGACTCCTAGAGCATGTCTCTGAATGAAGGGAACTACATCTTGAGCTAGAATCTGAATAATATAGGCCTGTGCATTTAAAGTACCATTTACTACTACAAGGCGCGTTTTCCCACCGCCCATGAATCCACCCCATATCATAACGTTACCGCCGCCAAACCTGTTTCTTTGAAGAACACCTGCATCAGTATATCGTTTTCCCTGTTGACGGTAAACCCTGGCTCGACCATCACTATGTTCAAGGTTGAACTTTGATTCGTCAGTAAACAAAACGCTATTCCAGTCATTCCTCGTAAAACGTAAATAACGTATACACCAGTTAACGCGAGCATTGCGATGACCAGGTGTCAGAACTGTCCGAAATATAGCTTGTATGCTTTGTATCAGGAAATAGTACTTTAAATGCACAGGCCTATTATCATAAGATGTCTATATTACTTTTACAGTTTAAAAAATAACTCACACTGTATAAAAGATTTACCTTGCATATATATAATCAACATTTGTATTACAGAGCAGAGTTTTAGTATACCGTGTTCTTGCTCTACATCTGAGTTAATATACGCTCCATGTGGCCATTTAGTGACAACTGTTCTCTACATCGCTCGTAATCAAAAACTGAGAAATCTATTAAGCCCTAAACACAGGGAACCTGTCACATTCATATAATGCCAGAACATTATCATTGACATTATGGACGCATGTGACGAGTATGCAAGCCGGTGTCGAACTTGACACTCTTTTTAAATGAACAAAATCGATTAGGAATGTTCTAGAATGTAGAATATGTCAACTTTAGCGTTTTGTCAACAGCTTACAAGAGTGACCTTGATGTTTTCAGGGAATTTAGCCATTTCCATGAGAATTTTATTGGTGTTCTTGCCGATAAAATTATCATACAGCCACACATTTGTCTTTCGACTTTTCGATATACAATACAGCTATTCTTAACACGAAACATAAAAACAGATTAGCTTTCATCATACACCATACATTTGTATACAAAAATCGAAAACGTAGGAATGAATACCTTGATTAACGCCTTAATGTTTATTTGGTATACTGATTCAAAGAATAGGTACACTGAAGATGGTATCATAAGGATGCTGAAGTTTCTTGTAGATTATATTCTCGTATTTCTTGAGAATATTTCAAGTGGATTCTTGGAATTGCAACGCATACCAATCGTACATCTGACACCTGGCTTTTTGTACTGATAAAAGACTGAATTCCATCAACCAAAGCTCTCTGTTTAGAAAAAAAATCGCATAGTACTCAGTTCAATTTAACATTACAGATACATTGACGACATTCTGGCTATAAATTATCAAACCCTTCATAGTTACTCAGTCATATGTATACCGCTCAATCTGTATCAAGGACACGACAGAAAGAAACACATCTGCTTCATACCTAGACTTACTAGTGTCTATCGGTATGGATGAAAGTTACACACCTCTTTTATTACAAACGTAACGATTTCAACTTCTATATCACAAATGCTCCCTTCCTGACTAGCAACATTCCTACCTATCCTGTTTATGACGTTTTATTGAACTACTTATACACTACGTCAAAATGCTCTATTTTAAATGTGTGTCCTTTGATTGTGCTGCTATTGTAGTGAGTGGAAAGGTGTACGCCTGTAAACCGGATAACCACACCAATTGAGTGACGATACTTACTTTAATTAACCCTCTTAAGTCGGTATCGTAACTGCAGTACTATCGAATTTTTTTGGTCATTTTCTGTGTATATTTGCCTATTATCATGTTTAATTTGCATGCCTTGGTGATTTGTGTAATACAGCCTCGTCAGATTTCCGGGGTTTTTTCTCTTTCCTATAAGTGTGTTGATCTACGGCGACTAACAACAAAATCTTACTTGCCCATGGTTAAGTAACTGAACGCATTAAATCGTCACCGAAGAAGTCCTATTGTCGTTACAAATCTTTTCATATAGTATGAAATTCCCTATTCCATATTGTTATATAATATTCTGGAACACGAGCATACACAGTGACGTAATTTTTCTGATCTGTCAAATGAGCTAACTGACTTTACCACCGATAACGAGAGGATTCGATGGAACATTTGCGACAGTATTTTAACTGGACTGTTTTACGGACATGGAGTAGCACTCAGTCGAATTTATATGTCAGGTCACAATAATGATTTTCACAGTAGTACAATTTCAGATTCCTCTTTCAAGACTGTTAACCGATATTTTGGGACCTACCATTTAACCATCTTAACTTTTTGACTATACTTGATTTGTCATAATACGTATATATACAGGTACTTGTTCACGTGCAGTTCAGTTAAACAACATTGCATGCCTTGAATAGGAAGATTTGACTTCGTGTTCATACATGTATATTAATGTATTTACTTCTTAGACTTCAAAAGTTGTTGCAGGACTTTTGCGGTGAGTGTTTTAGCAACTAGGGGACGCTTACTCCTACCGGGCACCTGGTCGCACTTCGATTTTATTGGGGTTCGCATTTGTCTGAATATAGCACTATATACGATATTGTCCTTTTATTCCATGGACTATGGGATATAGTTTACCCTTCGGTACCTCTTCGTTTTTACACAATATCAAAATATTAACATTTTTAAAATGGAAATCCTGATGCTCTCACCATATATACTTTGACAGTTTATGTCTCTAAGTGATTCTCAAGTACAAAACTGTGGAAATCCATTGCATAGATATGTGAAGAGCAAATTATTGATCAAACTGTCCTCAAAGTGAAAGCCAAAGAAATAATTTAAGTTCGGAGCTATGCACGAGACAGATACTTCTTAGCTTTAGAATAATTTATAAACTTCTGTCAACGTAAATTGCAAGTATATATTTCTGGTCAATACCCGAATACTGAAAACTGGGCTTGAGCTTACTCTCGGGTACCAACAGTCAACAGTAGCAGTATTAATCAAGTGGTATTTATCAATATAGCATTTATACATTTATCATTCAAGTGAACTATATGCACATTTATCATTCAAATGCGCTATATGCGCATTTAGACAATCTATGACTCCCCGGCCGAAATTATCGAAATCTGAAGTATAAATTTTTGACGAGCACACTAATCATCAAATAGGTCCCGAATAAACTCTTATAGATGTTGAATAATGAATAATGTAGTATACAACGAAGAAGTACCAAAGGGTTACCCATATCTCGAAGCCCATGTAAAAACGACAATATCAGATTAAAACTTTATGGGTTGCTACGAATTAATTGTTTGCAGTGATATTATACTAAATCAATTGTACATTTCCCTCACTTGTTTAATTCTGTGAAAATGGAAACATTCTATAAGTTTTGATTGATATTAAGAGTTGAAGGCACGGCGTATAGAAACAATGAAGCATTGGGAATACAAACGAGCAAGATAACGGAATGACTAAAACAAATCTTCTTAAAGAGCATGTGAACGAAAAAGCCTCATTGAGTGATTCATTATTTATGATCAAGCTATTACTGAACTGTGGCTATAAAATCAGTCGTTACAAATTGTAAATATTCCAAACCAGAATTACACTCTCTGTAGAAATCAATTTGATTAATTTCATGCGTTTATCTGTGTTTTCCGTAAAATATAAATGTTTTTCTCTAACATTTGCTCTTTAAGCACTATTATATTTGTCTGCCTTGCTTTTATGTATCAAATATAGTAGAAAGTGGGTGACACATGTTTGAACACTAACTTTTATAAGCCATCGGATTTCGAGACGTTCGGTCAGATAAATTTATAAAAGCATTGAAGGTGGTGCAAAAACTGTCTATATGGGTATATATGAATCATTTAATTTCAACCATGGTGAGTTTAAACCGAAATTGCAAAATCATTCAGTAGTCAATTTTCGAACATGTTATTCGTTCAATCAAGGAATGTTTTATAATGTTTTTCATCAATTTAAAGAGATAAAAATGCAGCTAAAATGTAGCACTGGGACGGTAAATGAGCAGATATCAGAATGTTACATACAGACTATTTTAAAAAGCCCTTAAGTGATGTGATTTATTGTGATCAAACTACACTGGAATTGCTATAAAAAGGGAAACTAGGCTATCACATTCAAACATTGAATTAATTTTGTTAAGATTCAGTGATAAATGTAATTTTGGGCGAAGTGAAAGCTATATTTATCAACTGGAAAACTAGTACTGTTATATTTTCTATAATGAATATAAGAAAGAATTTCAAAAATGTTATCAATGAGGATTCATTATTCTTTTCCGTTTTATGTACCATTCACATTGTTTCATAAACAGTGTAAGATGAAACCAGAAAAAAAAATCTAGTTTATCTTTTTTATTTATTTATTTATTGTTTTTCTTTTCTTATTTTCCCTCTCTTTTCTTTTCTTCTTCCTTTTTTTTTTTTTTTTTCTTTTTTTTTTTTGTTTTTGAATTTGTTTTGTATTCAGTTTCATCTCTTTCACTATGACATTTAATGATCATTGATCAGAAAAAATCTAGATGTATTAAAGTGTCCTAATTCCTTGTAGAAACGTTTTATTAAATGTGGCGAAATGAATATAAAACTAGACCAAAAAAAAAAAAAAAAAATCAGTTTTATTCTTTTTTATCTATTTATTTTTCTCTCCTTTTTTGCTCTCTTTTCTTTTCTTTTTTTAAAATTTGTTTTGTGTTCAGTTTCATCTCTTTCACTATGACATTTATTGATCATTGATCAGAAAAATCTAGATGTATCAAAGTGTCCTAATTCCTTGTAGAAAAGTTTTATTAATGGTGGCGAAATGGGTTACTACAGGACAAAAGATTAACAGTACTAGGAGGTGTTTCATTGTTCTATTGAACACTGTCATTTCTAATTGATTCAAGATCGGAACACATGTTTGGCGCTATAACGTTTTTGTTATGCTTGGTAATATTAATATCCATAACATACAGGGAAATCCATTGTTGCTTGTTTATGTATGTTCGTTTCTGTTGTTATAGTGATTTTCATGGACTCCTACATTTTGAAATAAATTAGAAACATGTAACGCACCATTGATGAATGCCCTGAATCAGTAGTGGAAAGACACACACGCAAGGATAATGATTGCTTTGAAAATCATACGAAGTGCCACAGTCACAAAACAGAAAAAAAAAAAAATTAAGAACAAGCCCTTCAATTATACTTAACTTTCTCTGACACCGTTTCAAGTTCTTGACTAAAAAATCATTTATAATTGCTCAGACAGTGGAAAGTGTGGTTCAATATCTATCTCCTACCGCAAGCTAAGCAGAGAGGAAACTTGAGTTAACTAGTATAAGAAGCTTTTGTCTGTTAAATATGATTATATGAATCTAAATATTTTGATGTTTCATTCATACTAAAGAATTAAGTATGGGTAGGCTACAGTCTATTCTTAAGCAATTCACATATACATTTCCCTCGTGCATTGCTCTGTCCTATTACAGGTTCTTTGGCTCTTAGTTTTAGATTAATTTTCTCTTAAGGTATTAATAAAATGTCCGAGTTTTAATTTTAAACATCACTGAAGAGACAAAGTTGTCGAAATGCGACATATGACGCACTAAAGTAATACAGGTATAGCGCTTCTGATATTTTTCATAATAATTGCGTTAGAGTTTAAACACTATATAAAGGTTATGTATTGTATCTATATGTGTTGATTTGAAATCAGAGTTAAAAGGACACTTCATCTCACCCAAATGACAGAATACAATGCAGACAAAAATGAAAGGATTTTAATATGTCTGTAGGAAAAAATTAATACAATTTATCTTAGAATATAAGAATTATTATTTAGGATAGGAAATCATATTTTATTATTATTACTAAGTGTTGTATTTCACCTTATGTAAATCAAAATAAATCATTGCAAGTAAAAGCGAAGAAGTACCGAAGGGTAAACCATATCTCATAGTCCATGGTATAAAAGGACTATAGTGTATAGTATAATACTCAGACAAATGCGAACCCCAATAAAATCAAGGTGATACCAGTTGCCGGAGAGGAGTAAGCGTCCCCCGGTTTCATGCAACACCCATCGCAAAAGTCCTGTGACAACTTTTAAAGTCGAGGAAAAAATATATAAATATACACGTATGAACACACGAAGGAGACAAGAACACAAACTTTCCTATTCAAGGCATGACATGTTGTTGAAATGAAATTCCGGCGTCTGAAATGCACGTGAACAAATGTCTGTATATATCCGTATTATGTCAAAAAGTAAATAATCCATTAGTGTCAGAAAAGTTGAAGGGCTATATTACATATATATATATATTTAAACAAATACCACTAGTTTAAATGACATTTTGATCTCAGTATCTCCCTCTTTGAAAAAGCTCCAATGAGTTGAATTGATTCCTAGATTATATGTATCCAATATAGTAACTATTTGTTCAATGCAAAGTTAGATAGACAATGTATTATTCGTAGGTAAATTATGATAATTTAATAATTGGCTTTCTACGTCCATAGGACAATAAAGGAATGTTTACACGAGCCTAGGATATTGCCCTCATTGAACACTAAGTATAATCAGATGAACTTCCTTTCGGGATTTCATATTGTGAACATCAGATGATATCAATTATCATAATAGAGTTATCGGATATATCCATGAACTTGATAATTTAGCCGATTTGAAGAAAAACGACGCATCTATACAAAATTCTTATAAATTGAGTTACCTAAGAATATAGTCTGGATAAACTCCTTAAAGAGGTATTGATAGGTTCTGCTAACGAGCACCTTTAATGATGACATTATATTCTGTTTAAGATGTATTGAGGTATATACTGATAGGATCCATTATAGTTTGATGATATTGTCTGACACGTGGACTTACTTATTGTAGTTCTTGTTAGAACGTTTGTACTAAGTTGGTAGTGTAAAGATGATGGATAAATCTTTACTAATGATTTTACTAATCTGTCTAACTGTTCAAATAATTCGTGACTGTTCATTGATTGCTACTATAGTTATAGCTAAACCGTTAATATTAAATGTGAGTTAGATTAGCTTGAATGAACAAATGACATCACTGTGGATGTGAGAGATCAACGAGAGACTCTTCCTCCTCTGTACTATCTCATACCACCTCTGGTTCATCCAGAGGTCCGTTATTGTCCCTTTTTGTATTAATTTTCGACAGATTCCCTATTTACGAGAGGCAAAGTACTATAGTGTTGCATCTATTCTGATTGTCATAGATGCATGTATGGTAGTTGTACAAATTACTTTTTTTAATATAAACATTTGTTGACAATATTTGTCGAACTATTTATATTATAAACTTAACTACACCAATTTAGCGACGAATTTTCGTAATGTCGTTCCGTGTATATTATTCTGTTGTCATTTTTTTGTGTGCAGGTCCTATGTGATTTGTGTCATACAGCTTTGTATATGTCTCTGTTTTCTACTTCTTATCATATTATTTCTGCTCATCTGCCATTTTTAACAATATTAACGTCAATTACTTTTGGTTAATCAAACATTCAAGCGAAGTAATCTAAAAACTCTATTTGAGACATTTTGAGTTTAATAAAGCTCTTCTTTTGATTTTTCTACACTATATACCTCTCAACCTCATAACTTAATTAAAATCAAGTTGTTGTCTATTATACGCTCGTGTGTCAACAAGGAGTTTAAACCATATCTTTGTTCTTTAGATGCATCAGGATTTTTCTGAAATTAACAATATGATTATAATAAATATTGGGTTTGTATTGAATTATATAATGCTATTATATTTTATGGATAATATCTATGTGCAGTTTAATGCAAACTTTATCAGTATATTACTGTGATTCCTATGCATACTAACTGCGTTCCCCTTATAGCAGATTTATTTTAATATTGTTATAAGAGGGACTTCATGTATTCTATACAAACCTTGAAAAGTTTCGAACTTATTGATACATTCTATGACACCTCTAGAAATCACTTTGAAACTTCTGACTCGGCGATATAAATATCATAAACTTTTTTGGTAAAGTTTAAAGATTTTATTCAGAATTTTTTTTTCTAAATTTGGAAATGTGCCTTTTCAACAGTATATATCTAGTAGAATTTCTAATCACAAATTCGATGGTAATTTAGTGTACAAATTAACGAGGGCTAAAGGTTCCGATAGTTTCATCTTGTTGGATTCTACATAAGCAATAAGACCATAGATCTTGCATTTGACCCACTACAGCATTTTTCGTGTGCGTTGCACACTGACAAACAGGACGGTTTAGACTCTATGACGGGGCCCTGTCCAAACCTTTTAAGAGGGAACAATTCCAGAGTCTCGTCCACTTCGACTTTTAATCGGAATTCCAACAGATCAAGGATCTGAACTCGCATATTGACGGGCATTGTATGTTTGACTTATAATGATGCACATTAGCTACATTATTATATCATTTTTAATATACTGTTTTCTCGGAAACGCTCAACTGTTGTTATTAGTTGGGTAAATTATGTATCTTTAAATTTTATATCTATATGAAATGATACTCTTCAAAACATGTTATATCATTATGAAATTATATTATAAAATTGATAAGTCTTTGTTTTGATTTGAATCAAACGCACTCTACATATATAACTAAAACTGTAACGACTTAAATCAAGACAAGTTTCCGAGATATCCGGTTTCATCATCAAGACCAGCTGTATATATCTTTAAATATTTGACTATTATCATGTTCTATGTGCATGTCCGTGGTGTTTTGTGTCATACTCTTGGTCTGTTTTTCCCTTATACAAGTAACACGTTAAATGACGCAGTGACGGTAAGCTTATAAACGTGATTTACATACACATAGAATATATATCCTTAACCTAAAAAAAAAAAAAGAATAAATGGGAAAATGTAAATTTAGAATAAAATATGTTATATTAATACAGAATAAGAATATAAACGTAAATATTTATGATATTTTATATATAATCAATATTCGACCAACCCCTTTCAGAATAAATTACTTATCGACGGTTTAAAACAATACTTCCTCCTTATTTATATATGTATTACTCAATTCATGAAATTTTTTATGTAAAATGAGAGGAATAAAATGTGCCATATCTTGTTCTGAATGTGATGGTATTAATAGCTATATACTTGTAGTAATATCATACGCCATATGTCTAGAGACAAAGCACATTTTTAACACCCAACTACCCGATGAAGCTGAATATTTCTATCTATTTAATGAATGTTTTCTTTGAAATTTCCACATCTTGAATTAAGAAAGCTTTTATTTTAAATTTGAAATGTATAAATAGGATATACGTGTATGTATGTAGAAGACAAAACCACACTCTTACTCATTACCGATAAGTGATTGTAAGTATTATAGATTGTGGATTATATTATACATATAATTAGCCGTTTCCACTGTATGATAGAGATGCACTAAAAGATTAAAATGTACGAACAACTACCTTCAACGATAAGCGGAGTATGAGCAGGTTCTACATGATCAGTCACGTCAGTTTAAGTCACGTCAAAAGTATTGCCCCCATATGGTGACAGCGTCTGTGTGATGTATTGCACAGAATAACACAAAACATAATCAATACAAAGGATTAAAAAATTGTCATTATTTTTCAATGTAATCTCCCTTTATCTCAATGCACTGTCTCCATCTCTGTTCAGATTTCTGATTCCCTTTAAAATAGATTGTTTCATTCTAGTCCCCTCAGTACTCAGCGTCGTTGACATCTTCATTGCTTCTAGAACTCTTGCCATGTAGGTAAGCGTTTAGTTAGGGAACAGATAGAAGGCAAATGAGTTTAAATTTTGAGAATATTGGGGATGAGATAGATTCCTAAAACTGCATTTCGTCGCAGCAGTCATAGCAGCTTCGGAAGTGAACAGGTACATTATCCTGCAAAGCAGAATGTCTCTGGTTAGCTTTCCTCTTCTCTTTCTAACAATCTCCTGACGCAGCCTCTTTGACTGCACTCTCATGATTATGTCTTTTCCAGTTTAAGAAATTCTCCTCACATTTAAGGAGGGGGTAAACAAAGGTGATTCATCGCATGTTTTGTCTTTTGATTGAGGTTCAAAATGGTGAACACAATTTATATTTTGAGTGAAATTCAACCCATAAAACCCTCGGAATGATCCTCATAGCGAGACAAAAGATGCAAAGAAACATCATACCTGTTTCTCTTTTTATCTTCAGTCAACATTCCAGGGACCATCTAACCGAGAACTTACACATGCCTAAAATTAGAAATTAGACGGCCCCAATTTCTGTGGTTATATCTCGGGGGTTTCGCCTTCTGCTACACGTGACGATAGTGCAAAATATCATTGTCGTCTGTGGCAGCTTGCTTGCAACGCCCAGACCGTTTATCATCTACAATGCTCTCTTCCTTCCCCCCCCCCCCCCTTTCTAAAATCAACAGCCCAATTTTAATCACACCAATTGAATGACGTTTGTTACTTCCAATACAATCAAATATGTTTGTAATGTGTTATATGTGCTAGTACATTATTTATATTCATGTATTGTATAGCTCCATGGTGACTTCTGCCACATAACTGATTCAGTAACTGCTCTTTTTTCTTTCAATTGACCGTCCTAAGTCGGTATCGTAACCGCAGCACAATCGAATATTTTTATAATGTTTTCAGTGTATATTCTACTGTTGTCATTTTGTGTGCATGTCCGTGTTGATTTTTGTCATACAGATTTGTAAGATGTCTTCAGATTTCTCTTCTGTACTATAAGAAGGTGACTTCTTCCCTAAGTTTTTAATGAAGTAATGAGTTTCCTGAGGAGTCATCCCTTTCTTCCGTATAATTAGTCACTACTTTAGTTTCGGGGTTTTGCCATTTTGGCGGTTTGTTTAGCTCTTTAATTTCTAGTCGCGAATGTCATATATAATCAAAGGCTTTGAAATACTTCTCTACCAAAAAGCTAAATATGATCGAACAATGGTTTGATTGGGGTTTTATGGATATTTATTGTATCAAAGTATATTAGACCGAGAACGTTTTGATCATACCTCGTAGATCTATTCTGCGAACTCAAAATAAAACTGTGGTGTACGTTTTACGTGTCTACCATGAGACGGGTGTTTGCTGTCTTAAGAGGAAATCAGAACAGTGGCGAGTTACAGGGTATCTAACCCGGGACCTCTCGATCACGAGATACACACACTACCGACAGCATTTCGCCCGCTCTTGTCGTTATTTAAAGGTTGCGGTGTCATTTTTTGTACTTCCATTAGTAACCAAGTAGCATATGTATATATAGCTGACTTGCTTTCAATTAATAATCCTTCTTTCCAGGATCACCTTAGCATCATCTATCCAAGTGAAACAGAGGTTAAAGAAACCACAGAAAATAGTAATTCTACTTCGTATTTAGATATCAAGTTGTCTTTCGACATTGATGGTCAATTGAACACCTCACTCTATGACAAACATGACGATTTCAATTTCGCTATCACAAACTTTCCTTTCATAAGTAGCAACATTCATCATAAGGCGTATTCATATCTCAGTTAATACGTTATTCAAGAGCATGTTCAAATTACAATCACTTTGTTATGAGAGCTAGGCGACATTCAGATAAGCTACCCTACCAAAGTTATATATGTACTAGACTATCAACGTCACTGAGAAATTGCTATGGTCGTTACGAGACACTTATTACACAACAATTTGATATCTCGTTATCCAGACTTTTAAATAATATTCTACACTGAGACTGATTCCGATCACTTTACACAGATTTGAAACCTTCTATACTCTGACTTCTCCATATATAAATATATATGGAATTAACACCATTTGATCCTTTCTACTGGGTATATGTGATGGGTGTTGTTAGCGAGCAGGAGATGCTCACTCTATCAATTGGGTTCACATATGCCCTTTAAGTAGACATTTTCCTTGTTTTCATTTGTTTTTTAATTTTCATTGATTTTGTATCTCCTTTGGTTTTATGATTTTCGGGCTTATCGTTTGGATTTATCCATCATCTTTACATTATATATGTCACATTAAAGGTCTTCTCCCTAATTAGCGACATTTCGTTAACAAAACGTAAGAGAGTTGTTCAAGTCCCTAATTTTCTTGTACTTGAATATATCTAAAACCTTTTGATATGATAACACTATGAACTCAATACAACATAGTAAATGATGATAATTCTTTATGGAGTCAGTAGAAACAAACATTGCATGCAAAATGAACACAACATACTCTGAAATCAGTCGACATACCGTTGTCAATTATGGTATAGCTGTCTAGACAAACATCCTAATTGTTGTAGCAATAACGAGTGTTTAAAAGGACTAAATTGCATTTATCAAAATTATTTGTCGTGCTTTGCTGAAAACAAGAATATTCATAGAACTTATGTAAAGAAAAGTAAAAATTGTCTCCGGCAAATTGAAAGAATCAGACAGTATATAAAAATACAATTATATTTCCTAAAGCATAATACATAAACAATTCATATACATATTCTAGACAGCAAAGGAGGCCACAATATTCATACTTGATTATTTTACCCGGAAACGATTTCCACTATACTCAATCATTTCAATTTATATGACATTTATTACATTTGATGTAAAAGGTTTCATTGCAACAGTACATATTTCAGTGCAAATTAATACACGAAAATGTCAATTTCAAATCAATTATGAGTAAGAATCAAATTTATATGGTATTTGTTCTATCCTCGACAAAATATTCTGTATTGTATAATGTTACTACATACGACATTGCAAAAGTTCAAACACCGTAAGGATAAACATATAGCAGGTGCAACGTACGCACACTTAAGAGAAGTTCTAACATAACATTATGTTAATTTCGCGTTAACACGAAGTCTGTTATTGTAGTGCGCTCAAGACTGCTGAGCACACGCATGTGAATGAGCTTGGCTATCACGTTCACTTGTGTATATCTTTTAAATTTACAAAGGTTGTTCGAAGGTTGATGTCGCGTTTGCCCGAGATTGTGTACATGCGTTACTTACTTTCTTTCAAAGTAAACCCCAGATAAGTTGAAAATTAAAGTTGGTTTAAGAAACTTGATATTTAAATTATTTTAAGAAATGGAGTAGAAATATCATTTATCATGTACATGTTCCAGATAATTAATATATTTATTTATTAATTCCAACAATAAATTGTTTCAATAAATACTATTTTGTATATTCCATGCATAGGGTAGTAGTCTGCGGTGATCCCCTTCGTGTTCACATACTTGACTGCTGTTTTATGTCAGGGTGGTAATAATACAACCAGTTTTGGCCAACTAATTCTTTTTAAGAACGCTATATCCTCCTTTCTCCATCTTCTGAGAAACGAATTCGATGCACACACTTTTCGTTTCATTTCGCCTTCTTTAAATAATCTTGGAACTCATCCTCTGCACTTAAACGTTCTAATTTGAGATTTTCTGTCAAATTGTGTCAAACTGTTGATATTGATAAGTAAAAGCAAGAAAAACATTCCAATATCTCCCTTACGGAAATTCTGCTGTCTTGGTGCACTGCATGAAGGATGCCATCAATCACCACGGCATCACCAATTTCTGTTGGCCTTCCGTCGTCATTTATAGACTTTCTTCCATCCTGAAATCTCTTGTGCCACTTGAGTATCATTGACCGTGACACATGTAGACCATCAACTGCCATGTCGAAATCTCTTGTGCCACTTGAGTATCATTGACCGGGACGCATGTAGACCATTAACTGTTTCTGTAGATCAAAGCAAAACTTTATAACAGTGCATTGTTCAAAATGTTGATTTAGTGTTTCATTTTTAGAAGACGCCATTTCTTTCAAACATCGGTATACATGGTGTATAGTTCCCAAATGATTTAAAATTTCGCATTATGACGCCTGAGCATTGTTGTGGTCATACGTGATTTTCGTGTAATTCCGCACTCTTTAACACAGTGAAGTTTACAAAGTAATATGCCTTTCATGTATTAATATTCATAAAAATTTCCATTGCTCCGCCTGCCACACGCTTGGCATTATTTAACTACAAAAGTTTCTTCCATATGCGATTTTATTAAATATGACTGGCATTTTTTTATGAATTAATATTTTACTGATACATATATCAATTCAAAAGAAAAAAAAAATCAACGACGCGTTATTGATTTATCAAGTTTGTCCACGAATTTATCGAACAACCCTGGTATATAGTTACATGTACACATACGTGATTTTCTCATTTTGATGTTACATATTATTTTTGATATTTATATTTATTCCATAACATTATTCGTGTTCATGTATTTATAAACTCTCAAGTTATGTAACATGTTACTCCTTTTTCGAACATGAAAAATTATTTATAAATTTTTGCATCTGTGGGGGTTTTTGTTTGTTTTGTTTTGTTTTGTTTTTTTTTTATTGTTTTGTTTTGCATTGCAGTCTATGTGATGAGAAGGAATGGTGGGCCCGTAAACCCATTTATTGAGGTAACACTATTAATATTACTATCTGTTTCGTCACTAGGTACAAAGAAAAACGTATGATGTAGATACGTGATTTTCCTTTTAATAGATTAGATAATGTGGTTGTTTGAAAAATGTGGATTTATTCCACAATTATCACTATTAAAATCAATTATTTGTGGAAATTCATGTTTTCCCATCATTAATGGCATTTACGTACGTCACGCTTATTCCTTTTGCAGGGTGAAACTCGTACAAAAGTTCGCTGTGGAGGGTTTGATTTAAGTGTAATGATATCTTTTTTCTTAATGTTATGTGGCTGTGACACTTTCTACACAGTGTTTAGCCATATTCATGTATACAAACAGTGCTGAATTATATTTGTTTCGTGTGTATGTAAGGGCATTCACGGTGAGTGTGGCCAGTAAAACAGGAGACGCTAACTCCTCCCAGGCACCTGGTCCCACCTCCTAATTTCAGGGGTCCGTGAATGTCCACTGCAGTACATTGCAATTAGTGCCATAGTCATGTGACACCAGTTACTTTCGTATTTTAATTACTCAATCCTTTTCTAGGCTATTGTCTTGTAATACATACCGACGATATCCCGGCATTTCATAAAATCTATCCTGAATGGTAGTTTATATTTTGATCCATATAAAAAGGAAGGCAGAAGGCATCTGTATGGCACAAATCACCAAAGACATGCACAGAAAAATTAGTCAAAAATAGTCAAATAAACACAGAGAAGGACATTACATTACAAAAGTATTCCATTGTACTGCAGTAATGATACCGACTTCGGACGGTCAGTTAAAGTAACAAACGTTTCTCTGTTGGTGTGGATAACCGGATCACGGGCGCCCACCTTTCCACCCACATCAAAAGAAGCACAATTGAAGGACACACATTTCAAAATCTATATTCCTCCATATAGAAAACATGGACCAACAGATTTCTAAGGACAAGAGGTCATACACGTTTTACATGAAATTTTTATTAAATGGTATGTCTAGTATTAAAGGTATTGTAGGCGACATCAACATAAGTACACCACCAGCTCTGTAAGCGAGCTAAGATCCTTGATTTGTAGGAGTCCTGACTAAAAGTCCTGAACAGGTTTGGACAAGGCTGTCAATGTCGAAGGATTTTAATTATTTTAGAATTCGCCGAAATGAAATTATCGGAACCTTTGACCTTCCTTATTTTTACACTAGATCATCATAGGAACAGAGATGAGAAGTTCCGCTGGATACGTATTGTTGAAAAGCCATATTTCCGAATTCAGAAACGATGTCTGAATAAGCTCTGTAAAATTGAATTTATCAAAAGTGTTAACAAGTTTATGATATATATTAGCCTTACTCAGAAGTTTGAAAGTTATTTGAAATCTTTAAATTCAATTCAGGTGGATAAATGTCAGTAAAATGATATTCAAACTCAGGGTTATCAATATCTAAAATACCATCAAGTTATCTAGAGGTGTCACTGAACTTATAAAGAAAAAAGAGGAGTTACTGGCTCAGTTATGTGGCAGAAGTTCGAAACGTTTAGAGGTTTGAATAGAATGCATAAAGTCTCTATCATACAGTATAAAATAAATCTGCTATAAGGAGAGCGCAATTGCTGCACATAGGAATCCCAATAATATGTTGATAAGTCTTGCCATTAGATTGTTAATAAATGTTATCCATTTAAATGTGATGGCTTTACACAACTCAGTGCAAGTCCTATATTTATAATTATCATATTGTATGTTAGAGAAAAATCCAGATGTAGCTAAAGTACACAGGTATGATTTAGTCTCTCTGTTGCAACACCAGCGTATGAGAGACAACAATAACAACATTAAAATATTCAATAACAGTCTTTAACTGCAGTAAAAGTGGAAGTGGAATTTGATATGAAACTTGATTTATATGGACATTTGTGTAGTGTAGAAAGCCAAAACATGGTTGGAAGATAATTTATATAGGTGCTTAAATTGAAGTTGCACATAGCTATACAATTGCCAGGTAGGATTTTGTCTTTCAACGATGTGGTTTCAATATACATAGTAGCCGAGTTCAATTTTATTTTTAAGAATTGCAATAAAGCATAGTTTTCAAACAATGTTAATATCTTAGCTGCTTTCTCAGCAGGTACGAAGGCATAAGTATATTAAAGACTGAATGTAACTTATTATGCAAAATAGAGCTATGGTCAACTTATACGATATAAACAATATACTGGTATAAAATATAAGGTATATTTGTTCTAACATTTATTATACCCACTAGGCCGTTGTCATTGCTAGTGGACTGATAGTTCCCGAGGGCATCACAAGTCTAGATTACAATGCTTTTGTACTGACGTAAAATATATACTTAAAATTTTCCGTCATGAAATTTTGTAAAGCATTTTAAAATTAAGGAGTATCCTTAAACGAATATTAAGGAATGTTCGTAATTTACAGATACCCAAGTTTTGTTTTAATTTTCCTTTAATTTTTCCTTCATCTGGTATAAATTTCCAAATATTCGATTCATATTTTTTCTATCGTTTCCAACATTTGGTTCAGCGCCAAACATGCATGTTTGGTCTACACTGTAATTTACTTGTGAATTTAAGTAGTATATTGTGAACAGAAGCCTGATTACTCTTCTATATTTAGAGATCTTTTAAACTCTGTTCAATATATAATTGCATGCGGACTTAAAGAGTTTTATATTAATAACCAGCTGCAGATGATGGATGACTTTCTTGCTTTCATCAATTGCCCATTATTCATTTAGACGTAGACACTGTAACACTTTGGTACCTAGTAACTTTTAATAATGTAATAGAGATTCATTTCCTTTTAATCTAACTATCATTTATACCGAATTCTAATCGAAGATACGTACAATGCTTACCAATAATAATTGTTCACTCAACTATATGAAATCTTGAGTTCATTATTTTCGTAATATATAATCTACTTATCATCGTTTATGTCAACTAATATACATCTTAGACATATCACTTTTAAATATTATTCTATGTTTCAGGCTAGACTTGTTAGTTTAAATATTATTTATTGTTTCTGGCCAGACGTTAGAAAGTTTTCACTTATACTGCAGAAGATATACATGTATGTGGCAATGATCTATGCGAACATTGCAATTTTTCCGATAAAGCATTCCGATAAAAGCTTTTTAAAAAGTTTTTTTTTTCTTAGTTTTTAGCTACACCGATTTGAGTTCATTTTACATTCTGCAATCGAAAAGAGTTAGTGCAGATGAGATGAGTGTCCAAATAAATCATAAATCCGTACAATCGTTCATTACAATGTAAATATTTTCATAGAAAAGACATGTAGGTATACACCATTAGGTTTTCAATACGACGAAAACAAAAACAAACAAACCATACATGTCTATGTCTTTTTTTCTGACTTAAACATCAAATATTCTATTGGAATAATTCCCATGAGTCTTCTCGAAATGACCTAGGTTTGGAAGTATTTGATTTTCATTCACCAGCGGACAGTTTTCCCAATAAACATTATCTGATGTATTATTTGATATGTTATTTAAACTTTTATGACACACTATGGAATATGCATCCAGCCAGCTGTAGTTAACACGGTCATATTTAGATTAATATTTATCATTTGTCTGTTACCTGGAATTATCAAATGTATGTGACTTATCTGAAACTAGAAAACTAAATTTTACTTTTCGTCTGAATAGTCAGATGTACATTGATGAAGGTTTATTACCTGAACATCCTTGTGTAGTTCATATTGTAAAATTTCTCATGATTGTACTGACACAATCCTCCAAGTTATCTCATTACATACATAAATTTAAGTTAGTCTTGTTCAAGAAAAAAGAGGAGTTACTGGCTCAGTTATGTGGCAGAAGTGACCATGGAGCTATATAATACATGAATATAAATAATATACTACAACATATAACACATTACAAAAATATTTTATTGTATTGCAATTACGATACCGACTCAGGACGGTCATTTAATTTGACAAAAGCCAAACAAATGGTGTGGTTAACCGGTTTACGGGCCCACCTTCCCACTCACCGTAACAGCAGAACAATCAAAGGACGTACATTTAAAAATTTATAAATAATCCTCCATGTAAAGAACAAGGGTCAACAGGTATCGCATATTGAGAGGTCATAAAAATATAAACACGTAAGGTATTGTAAAACACATAATGGTATAAAAATATATGCGATATCAATATGATAAACCGTGCTCTGTCAGTCTGAAAGCGAGCTAAGACCCTAGATCTGTAGGAGTCCCGACTAACAGTCAGAGGGGACGAGGTTCAGGACCATGTCTCCTCTGAAAGAGGTTTGGAGAAGGTCATATAGTCCCCACCGCCCTGTTAGTCAGCGTGCAACGTTCAAGTAAAAGTCTGCATAAGGCTGTAGAAGGGCCAAATACAAGACCTATAGTCTTTTTGATGATCTCAATATCATATTATCTAGTTAGAAGACGTTTGACTATTTTATTACATGATAAAATAATGTTATCGGAGCCTTTTACTTTCCTTAGTTTATATACGAGATCACCGTAAAATTAGGATGGGAAAGTCCATTGGATACATACTGTTGAAAAGAAAAATTTCCAAATTTAGGTAGAAGTTCTGAATAAGATCTGAAGAATTAGCCGAATGTTTTTCTTAGCTTGTGATATCTGTAACCCTGAGTTAAAAGTTTAGTAGTAATTTGTAAATTCGTTTATGAAAGTCCAAAACATCGGTGCAGCCTCTGACAAATCGAACTAATTGAGATATATAGATACCATATGATGGGAGTCGAGGGACATCGCCATCCAAGTAAGGGAAATTTACAATAGGAAATCCAAAATCCTCACATTTATCATAAATATTATTATATATAAGTGGTTGATAGTTTTGATGTTTAAATCTAAGAAAAATGTAGATTTATCTCAAGTATTAGCTTTATTCAATGTGAGCTCTGGTAGATATATTTCTGATATAAATTGTTCGAATTCAGGGTTGTCGATAACCAAAATGTCATCCAGATATCTGCAAGTATTATTAAATTTGTCAATGAGGTCAAAACGTTTTGATTTTTGAATAGAAACCATAAAATCCCTCTCATAATAATAAAGAAATAAATCTGCTATCAGGCGCAAGGTTAGTACCCATAGGAATCCCAACTATATGTTGATATATCTTGCCATCAAATTGCACATAAAATATTATTCATGAGAAAATCTAGTGCTTTACATAATTCCTTGCAAGTCCAGTATTTATATGAAGTATATTGTTTGTTGGAAAAGTTATCCGGAGTTATTGGAAGTACATATGTACGTTTTAGATTCTCTGTGAAAACACCATTGTATAAGAGACAGCAACTTGCTTTTAATCAAATCACGAGGCAGAGATGTATAAAGTGTAGAAAAATCAAATGTAGAAATTTGAGTCGCTTTGAAATTTAGCGAAAGAATTTTGTCTATAACTTCATGAGAATTTTTAATCGACCAAAAGTAATTGATGTTACTATTATGAAATACGACATCACAATATTTGATAATGGGAAGTCACGTGACGAGAACGCGAAAGGGTGTCGTTTCCCTCGCTCTCTCGTTTAATGACATTTATGCGGATTTATCTATGATTGTGATTTCAGTTCTTGATTATGTATTTCTTCTACTAACTTTGTACATATGTTTGTGTATAAACATTTCAAAAGAAGTGGATTTAGATGCCTTTGGATCATTTTTTCATACCTGTTTTCGTTCCTTGTGATGACTACTCATGAGAATGTAAATATGGACGCCTCAGTGAATACAGGTAGGGATGATCGGACACTTAAACCTTTATATTTAAAGGACAGCGATATTCTGGTCAATGATAAGAAACGCATCACTGATTTTGATCTTATGGACCATGTTATGAAACGAATTGGAGATTCTTTACATTGCTTACAGTTAGACCGCAATCTCTGGCGGATATATGTAAAAGACAAAGAAAGCAGGACTAAGCTTTTGAATGAAGGTATAGATATTCACAGTGTTGCAGTTTCATTCTATGATACTAATCCATATTCGTCGGGTACAACAGATTCGAACCAACAAACTTTGAAAATTAGGCTATGTGGGTTACCGTTGTCAGTGGATGATTCTGCGATTCATGAATTGTTGAACAAATTGAAAGTGAAATTGTCGAGCAAAATATTATATGAAAAAATTAAAAATCCTGTTACCTTTAAAATGACAAGTGTTTTAAACGGTAATCGTTTCATGTATATAGAACCATAACCCGAGGGAGAAAGTCTACCTCGTGTTAACACATGTGCTGGCTTGCGATGTTTGATATTTCATTATGGCCAACCGAAAGAAGAGAAGAAACTATTGTGTACTTGCTGCTGGAAGTCTGATCACACCCGTTCAAGATGCAATAATGAACCATGTTGCAAAGTTTGCAAAAACCCAGGACATAAACCTGGAGATGAGTTATGCCCCTTCTATGAAGTCCAGAAGGATATAACTGCATTCAACGGCGCTCAGGACGTTTTATCCAATTTCTACCCCTGCAACATTGAACTTTTCGGCGTCAAGCATAAGTCTGCAGAATATGCCTTTCACTACACGAAGGCTGTTCGATGTGGTGACCTCAACTCCGCCAGCAATATTCAGGAGGCCCATGATGCTCTTGCAACCAAACGCTTAGGAGATAAGATCAAACCAAACGAACAATGGAATTCAACAAAACTCAAGATCATGGAGGAGGTCATTGAAAATAAATGCGTTCAAGTTCCTGCCTTTAAAGAAAAACTACGCTCTGATAAGAGGAATACTGTTTTTGTGGAATCCACCTATAACAAGAATGGGGATCAGGACTCGACCGAGGCGGTACTGAAAACACAAAGAAAGATCACTGGCCAGGTCAAAATGCGCTTGGTGAAATTCTAGGGAAAGTGGCTAAGAAAGTGCGCAAACGAAAGAAAAGTGAACAGTGGAGCAAACCAAAACAAAAGCAACTGCCAAAGGAAACCACCAATCAGAGAGATATAGCTAAAATGCTAAGAGAGTTACGCGCTGTTTCCGATTCCGATGCTTCCGGTCGTAATACCGAATCAGAAGGATGACTATAATACCGGTACTCGTATTCATCAGACGGATGACTATAATACCGGTACTCGTATTCATCAGACGGATGACTATAATACCGGTACTCGTATTCATCAGACGGATGACTATAATACCGGTACTCGTATTCATCAGACGGATGACTATAATACCGGTACTCGTATTCATCAGACGGATGACTATAATACCGGTACTCGTATTCATCAGACGGATGACTATAATACCGGTACTCGTATTCATCAGACGGATGACTATAATACCGGTACTCGTATTCATCAGAAGGATGACTATAATACCGGTACTCGTATTCATCAGACGGATGACTATAATACCGGTACTCGTATTCATCAGACGGATGACTATAATACCGGTACTCGTATTCATCAGAAGGATGACTATAATACCGGTACTCGTATTCATCAGAAGGATGACTATAATACCAGTACTCGTATTCATCAGAAGGATGACTATAATACCAGTACTCGTATTCATCAGAAGGATGACTATAATACCAGTACTCGTATTCTGTGCGCGTGTGGTATTCATACGATACGCCTAGCAGTCTACTTAGTGTGTGTATTTTCCTTATTATTCAGGTTACGTCTAATGGACTCCGAGCTGGATCATGGATATGCTAATTGTATACAAGTATTATACAACCTATATGTATATTACTGTGATTATTATAGTACTATATTATTACTAATATCATTTAATTAGTAATAATAATGGTGTTAAAAATCACTATTGCTATTGGGATTATTATAATCATTTCTATAATATTCTTGAGAGGTATTATTATTATTATTATTATTATTATCATTATTATTATTATTATTATTATTATTATTATTATTACTATTAACTACTACTATTATACATGGAGAAATTAAGTGTGATTTCCGCTAATGTTAGGGGGTTAAATTCTGCTGAAAAACGCATCAAAGTATATAATTGGCTAAAGGATCGTAAAATTGATATTGCATTTATCCAAGAAACCCATTTTATAGAAAGTAATTCCAAATACTATAACGAAGATTGGGATGGTGTATGTTATCATGCTTTCTCTGATTCTTCGTTTAGTCGAGGGGTGTCACTTTTATTTCGTAAGTCTTTTCCAATAAAGATTGAGAATATCCATAAATCTAATGATGGGCGGATTCTTTTGATCAATTTCAAATTTGATGATTTAGGATTTACTTTTGTAAATGTATATGCCCCAAATGATGAAAAGAATAAATTGATATTCTTTGATAAATTACATAAATTTATATCTCAATTTACAATTCACCATGAAAATGTTTATATTTGTGGAGATTTTAATTGTAGTTTTGAGAAGGAAAATAATAGATGTCAACGAAAACTTAAAGAAATTTTAAATAAGCTTGATTTAATAGATTTATGGCATGAAAAATATAATGATATAAACAGGTTCACGTGGTGTGATTCTGAAAATATTCCCAAAAGTAGAATAGATTTCATTTTTACTTGTTCGAATAATAAAGAAAAAGTAAAATCTTTGTGTTTAAGAAGGATTCCAGGAACTCATAATAATGGCTGTAGAATTAGTGACCATAGATACTTTAAGTTTAATATCAATCTGAATTGTTTGAAAAGGGGTTCAGGTTACTGGAAGCTGAATGTCTCTTATCTTGATGACAATGATTATAAAAATGGTATATGTGTTATTATAAACTCATTAGAAAATAATGTTGATCCCATAACAAAGTGGGAAATTTTCAAACAAAAGGTTAAGGATTTTTCTATGAAATACGCTAAGAGAAAGCAATGTAAACTAAAACTAGAAATAAAAGAGATTGAAAAAGAGATTGAATTGATGGAAAGTTCACCAGATATTCCTTTTGATTTTAATAGAAAAAAAAGCTTTGGAAAATGAATTAGATAAGATATATGACAATAAGACCAAAGGTACGCATATTCGCTCAAAGGTTAAATATATTATCGAGGGTGAAAAGAATACTAAATTCTTTCTAAATCTAGAAAAAATACATCAGTGTAATAATGTCATTAATGAATTAAAAATGGAAAACTGTAAAAATGCTAAAGATAATAACAGTGTTTTGAATGAAATGTGTAACTTTTATGAAAATTTGTATTCAAGCAAATGCATAGATTCTAAATTGATCAATGATTATCTTAAATGTATAGAAATTCCCACTTTAAATGAAAATCAGAAGAAACTTTGTGACGAAATCCCTAATATTAATGAATGCACAGAAGCTGTGTTTGGTATGAAGAAAAACAAATCTCCAGGCTCTGATGGCCTACCTTGCGAATTTTATCAGTGTTTTTGGCCATTCATAGATAAAATGTTTTATGATGTTATTCTGTATATTTTTGAAAAACAAGAAATGAGCTTTTCACAAAGACTATCCATAATTACATTGTTATTCAAAAAAGGGGATAAAAATAATTTAAAAAATTATAGACCTCTTAGTTTAACCAATACCGACTACAAAATTATTGCACATATTTTAGCAAGACGATTACAAAAAATAATTGATAATATAATAGGCAAAGAGCAATCTGCCTATATAAAAGGTCGCTATATTGGCGAAAACGCAAGATTAATTTTAGATATTTTTGAATATTGTAATGATGTGAGCGAAGATGGTCTGTTACTCTTTATAGACTTTGAGAAAGCATTCGACTCTGTAGAATGGAATTTTCTTTTTAGTGTATTAAAAAAGTTCAATTTTGGTAATAATTTTATTACATGGATTAAAATTCTGTACACTAATCCAATTTTTAGACTTACAAATAATGGTTGGATATCGAAATCAACAAAAATGAATATGGGAATACGTCAGGGATGTCCGATTTCTGCGATTTTGTATTTATTCGTAGCTGAAGTTCTTGCTTTAAAGTTAAAACAAAACGAAAACATCAAAGGAATCTGTTTGCCTAATTCTGATTTGGAAATTAAACATATACAACATGCAGATGATTTAAATTTAACTTTGAAAGATGAAAACTCGCTACGCATTGCTATTGAAACCATTGATAAATTTTGTAACCATGCAGGATCAAAACTGAATTTAAATAAGACGCAATGTATGCTACTTGGAAAATTAAAAGATAAGTATGAAAATTTGTTTGGAATACGTGTAACGAAGCGATCTATAAAATGTCTCGGTATTTATCTCGGACACGATTTACAGGAATGCTATAATCAGAATTGGATGAAGATTTTTAATGAAATGGAAAAACTCTTTGAATCAGGGAAGAGAAGAAAATTAACAATCTTTGGCAAAACATGCGTAGTTAACACGTTAGCTATATCTAGATTTATCTATGTATCTTCTGTATTGCCTATTCCTGATGACGGTATTATTAGAAAAATACAAAGCTGTATTTTTTTCAATTCATTTGGAGTAAAACGGACAGAATAAAAAGAAATACTTTAATTGGAAATATCAAGGATGGGGGTACTGGAATTATAGATATTGAAACTAAATTGAAAGCAATTAAAGCATCCTGGATTCAGAGAATTATAAATAAACAAAACATGTTATATCATTTTCTTAACAGCTTGTGTAGATCACAGAATATTACCATTGAATACATACTGAAAACATCTGAGAGAAAGCTACCAAATTTTGAAATTATTCATAAACTTCCAATATTTTATCAACATATTTTTCTCAGTTTTAATGAATGTAAAAGGGTTATGCAAATCGACAATATCTCTAACGGTAATTTGGTCGCGCAGCCTATATGGAATAATGAACTGTTTAAATACAATGGCAAAACAATCTGTTTTTGGAACTGGGTGAAGAGTAAGGTAATTTATGTAAAAGATTTGTTAGACGAAAATGGTATATTTAAAACAATAGAGTCTTTTTCTCATACTATTCTCAACAAGTCAAATTGGCTTTGTGAATACAAAATTCTGAAAAGTATCTTTAAAAAGATATTACTACGCTTTGATTTGTCTAATTGTAGCTATACAAAAATACATAATGTATATTCATTCAGTTTTAAATTGGGATTTGATCAAATTAGAAATAAAAAGTGCAAATATTTCTACGAAAATCTTTTAGAACTTAAATTTCAAAGGCCTTGCCATCAATCATACATACAACGAGAATTCAATACTGACAAAAACTCCTGGAATGAAATATACAAAAATAAAATTCTTTTAATGTTTGATAAAAATATATCCGAATTTAATTATAAACTTTTGAACAATATTTTGTGTAATAATTCTTTTTTATTCAAATGTAAAATCAAAACAAGCGATAAGAGCAATACTTGTAAGAATACAATAGAAAACATGAAACATTTGATATTTGACTGTACAAACGTTGTATCAGTATGGAGGATTGTTGGTGCCTTCCTAAAAATAGATATAACGTGGAAGCAAATACTAATAGGATTTTATTATGAAGAAAATGATAAAACTAAATTTCTTAATAATCTGATTTCATTTATTGCCTTTAAAATATACAAATATAAGATGAATTGCAGAATTCATAACGTGACAGAAAATGATCTAAGTTTAAAGATCTATCTAAAACATTCACTAATCATCCTCACAAATATTATATCTAAAATCAAAACTATGCAAACATTTTCAAATACCATTAAAAACATACTATGTAATTTGTGATTTTCTAAAAGAAATCATCGTTATATTTATTATGGTTATTGCCAATGTAATTTTTGTACTGTTGATGTATATTATTTAATGTACATTGTTGATTTATATGTGTGTGAATGAATGTAAATAAATAAATAAAAAAAAATATTTGATAATATGATCTTTTATAGCAGTTAGAGCAGCCGTAATATGCTTCGATAGTACCGTAGTAGAGCAGTGACTAGAATTAGATATGAAACGTGATTTATATGGACTTTTATGTAGTTTTGGGAGCCAATATATGCATGTTGGTAGATCAGATTTATCAGGTGCTGTCTTTTGAGATAGGGCTTTCCACATATGTATGAGTGGAGTTTAATTCGTTTTTAAGTACTTCAATATAATATAGTTTTCAAACAACTATTATGTTATTACCTGCTTTATCAACAGGAACAAAGACATATTTAGCATGTAAGTCAGCTATTTTCTTTTTAATAGAATTTGCCGTCAATGTATTACGCTGTTGAAATAAATGCGGATTTTCCGTAAAGTTCTTAATATGGATATCGACAATTCTTAAAATCTCGTATTTCCAATCAGTAAGAGCATGAACCTTTACCTGGTCTTTTTTACACCAACGTTTACAATATGTAGTTAAAGCATCTTCTATAACGTCACGGCATTTATTGAAATCTAGATAGGTAACCTATATTTAGGTCCTTTTCCAAAAAGGGTGCACAATTTCTTGTCCAAAATACTGTTTAGGTCACCAGTAATAACATGGCCTGCCGGTTTATAAACATATTTAGAATTTTCACAAGAACACGACGAAGGAAAAGAGTCTGAAACAACAGGGTTAGATGTAACTTTATTATAATTTAAAATAAGATTTCTTATAGGCTTTTTGTACTGGTAACAAATAAGTGGAGGTTCTAAATTCTCAAAATATTGGGGGATTTTAGATGTGACTCTATGATCACGGAAAATATTAGAAATGTTAAGTAGATCGAAGCCTTTATTAATAAATTTAATTTTGAGAAATTGCTGCTTGGGTGGAAGAGACGGAATACGAGGAAAGAGTTTATTATATGAAAATAAAATAATCAAATTGAGATTATATCAATCAGAATTGCGTAAACTTCGAAGATCAGCTTCGTCCAGGATAGGTTTCAATTTATTTACCGGAATAGAGGATAGTGCATGCAAAAGTTCATGACGGCGAACAACTACGAAGAGAGCCTGTCGTAAAACATAAAGTTATCGTCAAGAAGAATATAGATTGATAACGATAACAAATAATTTTAGAAATAATCTTATGCATTGTTGGCCCTGTTAATTGGATTATTGTATTTGCGGTATGTTCAATGAATGGAACATTAGAGTCTTGAATTTGCGGAGTTGTTTTTCGGTAAGATTATCCTTTTTGTCGATTAATATGTTCAATAGAACTAGCAACCCGGTGTAAAGCCGAATAATGACCCCCGTCGAATTATGACCGGATAGGTCATTATTCTACGTAGAAAAATGACTCCCTAGCCGTAGAATAATGAGTCAAAATCGTAGAATAAATACCCGGGGAGTCATTTTTCTACATGTTCGATCTATAGGAAAATGACCCCCATAGAAAAATGACCCTATATTGTACTTAATAATATTTGGTATTTTCCACAACATGATAAGTCTTTGAATCACTATGCTGACGGGAATAATACCCCGTGGCAACAATATTTTGTATGCTCAAATTGAATATCAAATGTTCTAACAGGATCTTGACAATAAGGTTGTGACCTTGACCTTTCGCACACGACCTTGATACACGTTCATCACACACTAGCATACTTAAAGGAACAATGATATATACCCATTCATACAAGTAACAGATATACACTGGACAAGAATTATGCAATAGTTACCTTGACCTTTGACCTACAATTTTGGTTCAAGGTCATGGCACATTGGCATCTCCATGGGAAAAAATGTACCAAGTACATGTATGATTATTACCAATTCATACAACTGAAAGATATCACATACACAAGAATTTTACAAAAGAGTTAATAGTGACCTTTGTTCAAGGTCATGACACATCGATAACTAAAAAGGAACAAATATACCTAGCACGATCATTACTCATTTATACAACTGAAATATATAGCTCGAACAAACATTTTGCAAGAGAGTCAATATAGTGACCTTGATCTTCGACCTACGATTTTGGTTCAAGCATATTTGCATCTGCAGATAAGCAAATGTACCAAGTATGAACATCTACAATCGGAACATCGTCGCATCTTTTTTTAACAAAAATCGTTGTTTTCGTATTTGCATTATGATTACATCATCTAATATCCTGGAAAAACACACAAATCTATACCATAACGGATTCAGTCATGCAACCAATGCAAAGAGTTAATTGATAAAATGATACAAAATACAAAAGAATCTAGCAAAATTTTCATAAAACCTTTTAAGATAAATGCAAGATTGGTGTGGGTGGGTAGGGGTACTCTGATTTTATGATCAGCACTAGTGTTTACACATTTGAACCACGATTGGCTACAAATCATTCGGTTACTATTTCTATATTTCATGGACTCGTATTTTAACCAAAGATGCAAAAACATGCGCACAAAACATGATGATAATATACCAAATTCTATAGGCACTACACTGATCCTTACATGAACAAAATCTATTCGAATGTTTCTTTAAGCTCGCTGAAGATGCATTGGATTGCAATTAGATGGATTTTAAATTATTGCAAGCACATGTGATTTACATGCAGAACTCCAAATTCATATTCATTGCTTTGAGGAGCCATATTTGCATTTTTTTGTAAGTTTCCTAATATAGCTCCGCCAAATTTTAAGATTTTTTAAGCAAATGCTAGAGACTTAAACACTCTTTCAAGCTCCATTTTTTTATAATTGTACTCAAATTGGAGAGCTAGCTATCATGGGACTTTGATTCGAGACTGTATTTCATTTCAAACTTCGAAGCAGCTAAAGCCCCAGTGACACTGGATCGTACGATTTCTATATCGTACGATTGATGGAAATTTGATGACATTGCGATCGATCGTCGATGTTTGCTACGATCTCAAAAGGTAATCGCATACTGCGATTAATTTACGATCGGTGGTAGGTCATCGCACGACATGTGGCACGATTGGTCATGCGATTACCATAATATTGATCGCACGATCAGTCGCAGGTGATCTTAGGACCGGTCCTGAGGATTAGCAACTGATCAGGCGAATTAAACATGGTCACCTACGATCAGTTGCATGGCCAATTGCAACCAAAAGCAGCACGTCGCAGCTAGAAGGTACGACCAATCGCTAAAATGTACCACCAGTCGCACAACCAACCACGTGACCACTTGCATGCGATATCTTATACGATTGGTGGTGCGTCCATGTAGGACTAGTCGCACGACGATATATATCCACGAATTTTGAACCCCAAAAATAAGTTGTTTTCGCCCAATCCACGAAAATTGGTATACACGAATAAAAAGCCATTCGTAGTAATAGAGTTATCGTGCGGAAATAACTATTCACAGCCACTTCCTTGATCTTGACCTTTGACCTATTGATCCCAAAATTGATTGCCTGAGATCATGGGCAACACATGTGTAAATGAAAGGGGGAAGGTAACTGGCTTAGGTATATGGCGGAGGCTACCACTGAAATATGAAATTCAATGATAAAATAAACATATAAAACATAAAAAAAATATTTGATACTAGTTAGTACAACTACAGTACCGACTTAGGACGGTCATTTGATATAACGAGTGTCAACCAAATGGTGTGTTTAACCGGTTGTGAAGTATCATAACCAGGTGTCCAAAGGTAATAGATTTATCTTGCAGAAACCACTTTTTCAACAGACACTTCGTTTGACCTTGACCTTTCATCGATTAACCCCAAAATCAATAGGGCTCTTTTGAGGTCATGAGCAATATATTTGTGAAGTATCATCAATGGATGTAAAATGGTAAAAGAGTTACCGCAAGAAAACCACGTTTTCCACAGACAGACGGACGGACAGTCTAGTTGAAACAGGTATACCCCCACAACTTCGGTGGCGGGTATAAAAAAAAACAAACTCTTTTTGTAAATTTCGGTCAAGCGGTCTTTATCAACAGATAAAGGATAACGATGACATTTTCAATGACATATATGTTTAGTATGTACCAATAGGCGCATCCGTCGCAAATGTTCTATGGAACACTCTCTGAATTGGTAAGAATTGTCATTTTAGGTAAGGTCATGATTAGGTGTAATGTCTGATTGATTCAGGGTTTTAATGTGTATTGTCTTGTCCCAGAATGCCATTTACATTTCGAGAGAGGGGGACTTCATATTGTGTTGTAGGGTCCTCGTATTAATCATAAAACGTCATAAGTGAGGATAATAATGACGCAAATTTACAAGGCACTTTAATTAGTTATGCAAATTATCCCTTAATTAAGCATATTCTATATAATGTCCTGGATCGTGGGAAAAGGTTTTCGTTTTATACTTCTGTCTTTATGGAAATCTCATTCTTCTCTAAACAGATGAAATAGTTCTCTTTTTCCACACCAAGTGTGCAAACTCAATTGTCATTTTATTTTAACATCTCAGGATGATAATCTGAATACACTAGGAAAAAATTGTTTGACTTCCGGTATGAACCAAGTTCTCCTGTAGATGTAAAGACTCGGAACGACTTGTCCAAGGACGCGTGTACGGGTCTAAAACACATAATTTACTTATGTTATAAATATTATAACATCCGATAAGTCACAAAATGAGGCGATATCCAGGTTTCGAAGGTCATCGGGTTTATTCAATTTATGAATCAGAATTACATATATATTAACCCTACCGATTTCGGCAAAAGTCTTTCGCCTACCGCTTTACAACTCAAATCTTCCGATTTCCTAACTTTCTACCAATTTCTCCCTTTGGATGTTTGGCTTCGGAAACCATTGTTGTTTACGAAATAAAACTTCGTTTATCCATTTCTCGTTTGATCTGGATCTTGATCGTGATCAATGAAAAAATTAGGTGGTTGAAAATAATCTCAAAAATGCATACCAGAATTATCTGAAGTATTATAAGCATCAACATGCACCATATCCACGAACTTTCAGTACACCAAGGTATATATATATAAAAAGTACACATTGAAAACATTTATCAAGAAATCAAGTCGGTTTGTAGGGGGTCTATGGGGGTCAATATTTTTCACGAGGGGTTTGCAATTTTTGGGGCTGGTGCCACTTATTCTACGGTCGAATAATGACCCCCTTGGTCGTGGAATAATGACCGGGGGGGTCATTTTTCTATGTAGAATAATGACCCCCGGTCATTATTCGACGGGGGTCATTATTCGGCTTTACACCGGCGTTTACATTTGGTTTCCAATATGAGCTGATCCGAATTGTTCAGTTTATCTATGTTATCGATCAGTCTGTAGTTTTCAGTCTTATAAACACCCAGTTGTACAGATTTCAAAATGCTATTATGTGGGGTCCATTAACCTTTTTTTAATGTTCATAGCATTTTATATTATGTAATAAAGGACAAGAAATAGGAAACCATTATGTGATAGATAGGAAAATCAATCCCCGTTATTTCCAGGACTTTATTGTGACAAGTCATTTTCTCGGCTGTCATAATATAATTGCTCTCTGTTAGAATATGTCACGAATTGACGTATTAAGTTATGAAACATCAATTCCGAATTATATCATGCAATAATATACAAGGCATACATGAGTTATTAATGTTATAGTACCATCTATAGTATATTATGCACAAGGTACAGTTGGGTGCAGTCCTAACATTACATTCCAGTGCACTTAACAAGCGCACTTCAAGTTTAGCTTTTGGTCTTGAAAACCAGTCATAAAGTTACATCAAGTTTACTTTAAAGTAATTCGTCTTCAAGTTTATTATCACGTGACACCAAATTTACTTTTCACGTTTGTTATCCAGTTTCTTATAACACAATAGAAATAATTTTCTTATTATGTATAATTGCATATTTTATATATAGGAATTGTTTTAATAGAAAAATATAGTAAATGTACATGTATATAGAAAGTAAACTAAACTTGAAGTGCACTTGACCCTTGTTCTTTACATGGAGGATTATTTATAAATTTTTAAATGCACGTCTTTTGATTGTTCTGCTGTTACGGTGAGTGGGAAGGTGGGCCCGTAAACCGGTTAACCACACCATTTGTTTGGCTTTTGTCAAATTAAATGACCGTCCTAAGTCGGTATCGTAATTGCACTACAATCAAATATTTTTGTAATGTGTTAAATGTTCTATTATATTATTTATATTCATGTATTGTATAGCTCCATGGTGACTTCTGCCACATAACTGAGCCGGTAACTCCTCTTTTTTCTTTGAAGTAAACTTGGAATCAAGTTTAGTACTAAACCTGATTCCAAGTGTACTCTGTCGTCGCCAAGTAAACTTGAAAAGCAGTCATAGAGTTAACTTGAAGTGCACTTTATGTAAGGTTAGGACTGCACCTAACTGTACAGAGCCTGACTCACTCAATATGAAAAGACGCTGCATAACTTTTGAAAACATGACATGTAAACAAATATGTAGTATTTTGTAGATAAGATAGAATTCACCATACCCAAGCATGTTCTAAGTGATTAATAGTTTTAATACATCAATTTGGAAATACTACAAATGTGACACTATACTTTAGTCAAGTGGATTTAAAAAAAGTCTTCCCTAACTAAATATTTGAAAGACAAGAAAACTTAATGCAACCACATGTATAGGACGATTTAATAAGGTGAGTTATCTACTCCTGTTTATTCAGGTAGTTGTTCAATACTGCTAAGATCATTAAATTAATTCCAATATAAAATAAAAACATCCATTGTAGAGATTGAGTTCCATATACTGTTTCGCCTTTGTTGACCTCGGATAAAAAAGTTCAGGACTAAGTGGACGTTAAAGTTCAAGTATTTGGATGTAACATGTCAGAATAAATATATCAATTAATAATACATGACTGCAATGGCAATCGTTATTCAGACATTGGTTTGATTTTTCTTTATCGAGACCGCTACAGATCAAATATTTGCAAACTAATACCTCAGCAGTGTGGTGAAGTTAACTTTCTTAATAGACATAATTTTCAAACAGTGGTTCTTAACAATTCTCTATCAGTATAGATATATGCACGTACATGAAGCTGGCAACGAACACAATTGATTCATTTCAAGGATGTGTGCATTTCGAGAAAATCTCTATCTACAAGTTCGCTCTTTAATGCTTAAATAAAGAGAAACATTTATACTTGACCAATCTCTATTTAGGAGAGATGTTAAAAAATGCCGCGGATTGAGATACCGGTTGGAGAACAAAAGTTGTTTCCAAGTGTACAAATGATCTTCAAGATCATTTCTGTTTATTGAGCCTTTTCGTTAAATAGAGTTATTTCCCAATTTGGCACGGTATCTAATGTAAAACGATAATCAGGTCATAATTGTGTGAAAACGTCATTTGCTGATTATCATTTCCCTTAATTTTAGACCGGTTTCCAAAGAATTTTATGACGTAACAATTACTGTATATCAGATACCGTCCCAAAGGGGAAGTAACTATGTATAACAAAAAGTTGGTCAATCATACCACCTTCACTCTTCATCGAGAAAAAAACAGAATTATCGAAAGAAAATACTTCTAATAGTTCTAAGAATTGAAATAAAGTGACGATGGCAAAGTACATGCCTTTAGCATAAATAAGGCAAAAGAAGAATAGTTGGAATGTAAATCAAGTAATGTGCATCAATCGTTATGTAAGCAGACGATTAATCGATAAATCGTTAAAACTTGAAGCTATTATGTTTGAAAATGTGCATAATGTCTGGAAGACATTTAATTATTGTGACAACTGATATGTGCTTGTTCATCCTTTCTCTATTTTCTTTTCTCTTTTTTTTTTTTTTTTTTTTTTTTTTTTGCTTCTCCTGTTGTGGATTTTATCCCCTGTCAGATCTTCTTTCGCCTCCTGTCTTTCATTTCCGTTCATATTTTAACAAATAGAATGAAGTTTATGGACTTCCTGGTACACTGTCTACAATAGAGCTTAGGAAGACCGTAGAGGAATACAACGGGGTGTCCACAACATGTTTATTTAAAAACGTTAGGCTTTGATTTTTTTCAAAATGTGTACTATTAGTGGACCTATTTATTTATAATGTTACATAATATGTAATGAAATATGGCCCGGCATTCTTAATGATACAGTAAGACATCGATATCTCGACATCGGATATTTCGACTATCTGGCTTATCTCGACATAAACCGCCGGCCTCGACCGTTTATCTTAATAAAATGATAAATTCACCTCGAATGCCTCGACATACGATATATCGACTACCATGCTTATCTCAACGTAACTTTTTAGACCCGATGTCAATATTTACCTAGTTTATCACGACATTGGCTTCTACAGGTGTCCGCAACTTAATTAGTTTATTGATCTTACCGCTGTACACGCACGTCTTAATTACTTGACTGTTACAGCCCACGCGTCGACAGCTTGGCTTTTTCACTTAGGTGTGTGAATGATGAGGATGATGATTCTTGTTACAATTTCATCTAATAGAAAGAAAAAAGAGGAGTCACTGGCTCAGTTATGTGGCAGAAGTCACCATAGAGCTATACAATACATGAATATAAATAATATACTGTAACATTTAACACATTACAAAAATATTTGATTGTAGTGCAATTACGATACCGACTTAGGACGGTCATTTAATTTGACAAAAGCCAAACAAATGGTGTGGTTAACCGGTTTACGGGCCCACCCTTCCACTCACCGTAACAGCAGAACAATCAAAGGACGTACATTTAAAAAATTATAAATAATCCTCCATGTAAAGAACAAGGGTCAACAGGTGTCGCATGTTGAGAGGTCATGAAAATATAAACATGTAAGGTATTGTAAAACACATAATGGTATAAAAATATATGCGACATCAACATGATAAGCCGTGCTCTGCCAGTCTGAAAGCGAGCTAAGACCCTAGATCTGTAGGAGTCCCGACTAACAGTCAGAGGGGACGAGGGGACTAATGATGAAATTAGTAATGTTGATAACAGATAAAATTTCATCTCATGATAATATAGTAATTTAGAGACATAACATTATTACAGGAACGAGCTATCGGCAATCACATGTAAACATTTAAAATGGTGTTTATTGTCGAACTTTCATCAAATCTCCTCACCCTACGTCTCCGGGCGTTTCCCGCCCCAACTTTCAGGTAAAATCAAATGCTGGTCAGGTAAAGCGTAAGTTAAAAGTCAGCTCTATTAGGACTAAGTATGAAACCTATTACTGAAGTAGAGAAGTGAAGGAGTTCGAATTTCCTCACAACAGTCTGTCTAATTGGTTGGAGGATAATTTTGTATCCAATTGAAACAAGGTATAATACGAAAGTATGGTGACAAATATCAATTCAACTGTCAAATTCGGATATCTCGCCCTACCGATATCTCGAAATATTTTCTCGGTCCCTACGATGTCGAGATAACGAAATCTTACTGTATCTGAATATCTCGAAATCTTCTATTTCTGTATTAAAACTTCAATTAACATTAAACTATGTAAAGTTTTAACATTTATCTCATTGGGGTAAGTAAGTAGGTCTAATGGTATCGCAATGTACTTACATTTTACGGTCCGGGATAATTTTCTACTTTTCGTTCGGATATATACGAGTTCAGTTATCATCTGCCACTAGATGTGTCATTCGGACAGGCAGCATAAACTGAGGACAGTGCGATACCACTGAGTTACACTGCAAACTGGAGGAATTCTAACTTTAAGTTGTTAATTGTGATATAATCACAATCGATATCCATTTATTGAGACATTCTCTCTCTGTCAGTTGATCCTACAAAACTCAGATGAAGTTTGAATATCTGAAGCCCACAGTTTTCGATAAAATGGACTCTATCGTCATTTGATTTTTCGACACATTATCAAAAGATCCTTCATCAAAAGATAATAGACAGTCTTTCAAAAATTATCCAGACTGCTTTCACTATTCTAAATGCGAGCCAATAATTTCAATTTATTGCTGTAAAGCAAGCACGATTAAACTATTTTGTGCAAGGAGAAACTTATTCTGAAAATAAGTATATTGAAATTGATCTTATTCAGATGTTGAGTGGTATTTGGAGGAAATATTCTCTATAAATTACCGGCATTTCTTTTAGCATTGACGGTGCCGCTAAGTTCACTGACATTCATTTACTCATATTAAGTTGAATTCATTTACTCTGTTCAAAAAATAATTAATCAGCCCTTTGGTTCAAATTCACTTGATTTTTGTGTTTTACCCGGGCACCTGGTCTCACCCAGATTTAACTGGAGTTCGCATTTGTCTTAATATGACGCCATACACGATATTGTCCTTTTATTCCATGGACTAAGAGATATGATTCACCCTTCGGTACTTCTTCGTTGTTTACTTCATATAATTTTCATATATCACCTAAGCATAATCTATCTAGTTGTATAAACATTAGAGAACCTCAGAAAACAAGACTTCTGTTTCATATCATGTTATCGTAAGAAAATTATGGTCCCAGAACACCTACTGTATGACAAGCGTGACGATTCCAATTTCCCCAGCACAAACTATCCGTTTATGAGTAAAACTGAATTACTTATTCTCCCCGGGCACCTGGTCTCACCTCGGACTTTTTCAGTATTTCGGGGTTCACAACAGTTTCTTTTTTGAAACTTACACGATTTTGTATCTGTCCTTGGACTTTGAGAATGATTAACGGTTTGGTACTTCTTCGATATTGATTAGTATGGATATAAAGGAAAAGAATTTCTCCAGATCAAAGAGGTATATCATGATTATAACATAGTTATCGAACACTACATTTCCCTCTTATTATCTACTATAGTATGCTTGATGTCGAACAAATCAAATTACGACATTACTTACATGTTACTAGTCCAATCATCAGCATATTATAAGTATTGTTCATATGATAACAAACACTTGGCAATTAATGCATATCTCAAAGCACTGAAATCAATATTATCCTTTCATTGACCGTCAGACACCCATATCTGTATACATTATAAATGACATATAAATAAATACCTTATCCACGGATCAATGTTCTCAATGATCATCTTGTAAAAGACTAGTAGCAAAATGTTTTCGATAAATATTGAAATGGTATTACGCTATCACATTTAGGACATTGCGCTGCACGCTAAGGAAATATATAGCATCAACTGATTTATTGATCCACCTCTCCTGAAAAATACAGAAGCGTTTACCTTTAAATACGGAGCGGAAAGTGAAATCAAATATTTCAGAGTGAACTCAAGTGACAGTCTACAAATTAAACTGCGAAAAAAAAAACACGCCTGGCAAAATAAGATTTTTTAGGTATATTAAAATCGGTCTAGGTATGATATCTTGTGTGGCATAATTTTAGGCAATACGTCAGAATAATTTACTACTGTGCATAAATTTTGTCTAAGTACATATGAATGAAAAGTGCGGAAAAAATTAAATTAAACGATTGTTTTCAATTTTATGCGAACGTTTTCGTATTTTACGATTTCAAAATTATTGGATTTGGATTGAATTTGTATTCGCGATGAGTATTAGCATGTGATATATGATTTAGTCTAAGTCACTATGGAACCTGATAATTCTTTTGAGACGTTAGATACATATGTTAGTGACTGCATAGACAGCAAATCGACAAAATCGCCGGAGGAAGAAGATGACACCCGATCTGTTATGCAGAAAATATTCACCGTTAGAGGGCAATCGGAAAATGGAGGTAAGTACGATCTAAAATAATTTTCTTTTTTCTTGATTAAATGCATGCGCAAAACTGATATTAAGTGGTAAGGGCTGTAATTCTGACATGTTCATAGGCAAGCCAATACCACTTCATGACCAAACTCAAGTTGAGTGAAATATTATGTAATTTGATACTAACATTTATGATAATACCATATACAATAATATAGCTGAGTAATTGTCGATGATATAGTGGAAGCTTCGTATATAACGTTTTGATTGCTGATATATTTACTGCTTTTATACGGACAGAGTTAAAAGCCTACACAATTATACAATACTGTGCAATGTACTCATTTTTAATATATATACTTATCACGTCGAAATGAATATTAATAGATACGACAATACGGCTTTTGGGGGGCTTTCTTTTCTAATGAGTTTCCTTACACTACATACAATATTTTCTTTATTCTAAAAGGACTATATATTTATGCGGGAAGATACATCACTATATCAGATACACTTACATAATGGTAAATGTATGTATATAGTATCCATATACTTTTCTATAAATTTCATACCGACATATGTTTATATTTTACACTATATTTCGAGCTAAAAACAAATGTAGTGGGAAATTCCTTTTCATTTGTAAAAAGTAATGAGTCATGTATCTATTTATCAAGATTAATACAGTAATAGCTCCCCAGCATTATAACATAATACATGCATCTTTGTCTATTAAGGATATTAATTAAAATCATTTAAGTTTGTGTTTTTATTATGGTCACAGCAAGGCAGAAGGTAAAGTCCGTTGACCAGTTGACTATTTGACAATGGATCGTAATCGAATATTTTCCTGACATTTTCTAAGTGCTTGTTAGTTTTCATTACTTTACTTTTTGTGGTTTACTTTTTCGTGTAATGGAGATCCTTTTCTTTTGTTACATGCGATGTTAATTTGATTTTACTTTTCAAAAAAGAAATATTCACACGTCAAGAAATCCTTGCAATAAACTTCAAATTCGTATTCCAGTCATCGAATGTAGACGTTAATATGGGGCTACCACGGTCGAATTTTCCATGACAATATAAATACTTTCATTCATAACAATGGACTTGCAATGTTTCTGATAAAACTGCAAGAAAACTAATAACAAGAGAAGCAGTAATCCCTTCAGATGAAGACGAAACATTACTGAATGAAATTGATTTTTGTTCTTTCTTTTTTTTAACAACATTATATCATTTATATTAAGTCATCATCAGCTTATTACACTGAAATCGAGACCTATGTTACAGTCGTCAAAAACCCACTTTTTTCTTGTTTAGATTTAATGATTTAATTTTCATCAACGATCACTCGCTTTGAGTACTAATCGTGTTACTTTCTTCAGAAAATTTACAATAATAGTAAATATGGTTAAAGCAATAACCCTGGCCACTCCTTTGTTTTCTCATGTTTTATTCGTTATCATCAGGAATTATCGAGTTACTTACAATAAGTCAGAAAGGTTTTTGATGTATCAGTCATCTCTTTGCATTTTTTGTGGATTGGCTTGTGTTACGAATACAGTATTGCCAACGCAGCTGAGATAAGTGATAATATCAATTACCACGCCATATTACACGTGTTCACAAGTAGAGAAGTCGCGAACTGCACGTGCTTTAAACTGTTTTATTTCAGTTTCTCATTTTCCGTTACAAAATTCCTAAAACAGAACAAAATAATTTGTAATTATGCTTCGGCGGGTTCAAATTATTATGATTTGTTCTGATGGTGAAGTAACTTTCAGATATACTGCTCAGCCAGGGATATTTAAGTGGAATAGTTAAGTCACTAAGAGGCATGTCATGTCCAGAGATTTAAATGATATTTTGGATTAGGACTTATTCCTACCAGTTTTAACACTGGTGTTGACAGCTTTACTTGGTATTTACTTGATTCGACAATCTATACTGGACTTCAGTGACAAGTGTTGCTAGCAAGAAGGAGATGACTACTCGCCCCGGAACTCGACAAATAAACAAACAGACAGACAGAGTACAAAGAAGAATATGCCTCCGATCTATTGATCATCATAACTGTGAGTAATCAAGATGTGGGGATAGATGGTGTTTGAAGAACCAGAAATGGAATCTGATAGCATGGAAGAGATTTTTCATACTGCAATAATTTGTTTTTATTTGAAATTGTCCACCTCCTCTGTGTGGTACAGAGGAGATATATAGTATACAAGAACATATACACTCATATCAATTGAGTGCACCGAGTGAATATCTAGATAACTTATGCCATTATAATCCCATATTACTTCCCAACAAGATATGGCAAATATGTTGACAGCGTCGGTTAGATGTAATGCATAGAAATTCTGACTTTTGCAATTGACCCTGCCTCCCCATCACTCACCCTAAGAAGTTAGGGATTCTTGTGTGTCATATCTGCCATGACTCCGAACCTATCCGATTTGATCTATGACGTCTTCAGACAACTAACACCTCCCTGTGATACTCAAGAGAAGTCCACAATATTAGTAAACAAACCAATAACCTATTTACCATATACCCTAGTAGGAAAAGAAAACAGTCATCTGTATAAAGGCATACATGAGAGGGAGCAATAGTGTACTTCACAAACATTATTGAATCATTTTGATTCCGTACGAAAATACTGAATCTTAGTACAGGATGTGACTTCACTGTATTGCATTGTGTTTAAAAACGAGAATATGACGGCTTGTATATGAAACATTTACAAAACTGAAGCTATTGGTCGTTCTTTCCTAGAATTTGAAATATGAATATCTAGCCTTTCATATTTCTATGATTAACCAGATTATTAATCCAATCAAGGGAGAGGCTTTTTCTTCTTAACTAACTAATTATTGAGTTCTGTTTAAAGATTTGATGGGTATAAAAGAGATTTGACTCAGCTGAATGACAAAACTACCCACTAACATTCACACTTAGTTTCATCATGATATGTGATCAATACTAGTACTGTATTTCTTGTAAATAAAATATGTCAACACCTAAAAAAAATAATACAATAAAAATATCATTGCATTTTCGATGGAAAGGAAGGAAGACATCTGACCCAGAATAGTCCCAAGAAAATGCAAATAATAGAAGAATAATAGATGCTTTGTTAATGTTTCCTCAATGCAAGTCTGATGCCTTTTATATACTACATGTTAATGACGACTTTTTTCATAGATGTCACAGATGTCTTCCGTACTTTTATCTTTAAAGTTTGACATAATTATATTGTCATATTGAGAAAAATTTAATTGTATGGTAAATGTAAAATACGAAAGTAAATGGTGTCACATCGTACTTACAACAATGTACCACAGTGGACAATCACGGATCCCTGAATTTAAAATATATGAAATCTAATTCCAGTATCTAAAATGATTTGAGATACTATGCCATTGGTTAAAGTTTCCGCAGAGATAGTAGCTTGTAAATGTGGAAAATTTTTGACAGATTAGACATCACCTTTTTATATAATACGAAATTTCAAAATACCAATTACATGCTCTGAAATTTGTACCATCATTAATGATATCAATTTTATCGGTAACAGAAGTTTCTTCATTTGATAATGGACAAGATACATATGTGACATCGACTAATAATATAAAGTAAATCTGACAAGTTGCATTACCATATATATAATATATGCTTGGCATAAAAATGTATGAAAACGCAGACATCGAATCAGAAACCTAACCAATGTAATTACAATGTACTGTTAAATGCTACATGTAGTTATGTAGTGGGCTTTATATTTATATATGTTCCTGTCATATTTTCTGTTTCATGCCTTACTTAAGAAGATGTCTTTCTATGAGAAAACAACCCATTATCTACTTCATCATAAATCAATAACGTATAAACATTTTACATAAAAATGGAATGTAAAGTCTTCCAATTTTGCAATATCTTCTCGAGGGAAATATCATAGAAAGTCCCAAAATGAATATACCTTTCGATTGCTAATTAAAATCAATGAAATTGTCTGCAGTAATACAAATCACAAGGATTCAGTAAAATCTCTGATCTATCATAGCATGAATCTTCAGATATAAATTACATAATCGCAAAGAAGACCGTAAAGTGATGTCAGTAGAGGTATATCTCTTAGATAACCAAATTATAAAATTTCACAGACAAGAAAAAAAAAAAAACAAAAACAAAAACAACTTTCCAAATAATAAAATTTCACATACTACGAATGAAAAGTTTTATACTTTTTATAAAATAGATTGTGTCTTACGGTATATGGTAAGGTAGAGTTCAGAACCAAGTTGTCTAAACTGATTGACTCTGCGCCAGTGATACCGTCCTATGTCGGATATCTTGGTAAATTTATGTTTTTGGCATCATCATTTTATTGGTTTTTTATTCCTTTCCCTTGAGTGGATTCCTACAAGTGATTGTGTAAAATGTTTTATGTCGTGTAGGTGTATAGGAATGTTGTTCATAACGTTCCTATTCTTTTGTCGACTATTCGATGACCATATTATGTAAACATTATTTTCGTCATAAATAAAAAAGAATTTAATATATGACTGTATATAATCCTGCATGTATCTATAACTTATGCATTTCAATATAAACAAGAAAATCTATTGACGCAAGCGTCAAAATATCAGGTCGTAACCAAATTGTTCATTGACAAATATTTTCTTTACTATAGGTTTCGCCTACCTATAGTGTACAGTTGTTCAAACACCAATGTTGTCTTTTACCTTACCTTATCTAAAAAGCTCCGTACACGATTGATTATGATATGTTGTTAGAAGTAATACTGTAATTTGAAAAAAAAGTTTAATCATAGGAGTGTTATTTGTTGGTTATGATTGAATTATATTTGAAAGGATACTTCCCCTTATATGCTATGCTACAGCATGCTCTCAATACGAACATTTCGCCCTGAGAATGGGACTTCTTGTCACGAAACTACTTTAATAAAGATATATTGATAAACGTTTGAAATTGTCACTGAGGAAGTTCTATGGTTGATATAAGGTTCTAGTACAATTTTAGATTCCTCTTTCAAGAATGTTAACCGATATTTTGGAACCTGACCATACAAACTAACCATCTTGACTTTTTGACTATACTTGATTTGACAAAATACATATATATATACAGGCATTTGTTCACGGGCATTTGCGATGCCGAAATTTCAGTGAAAACAAAATTTCATGCCTTGAATTAGAAAATTTGACCTCGTGCTTTTGTCTCCTTCATGTATTCATTCGTGTATATTTATTTATTTACTTCCTAGACTTGAAAAGTTGGTCTCACCTCGGTGTTACTGGGATTTGCATATGTCTGAATATGACACCATAAACAATATTGTCCTTTTATCCATGGACATGAGATATGGTTAACCCTTCCGTACTTTTCGTTTTTTTCTTCATATTGAAAAAATAAGAATCCTAAAATATCGTAATATATCGTCAAAAGACTATTTGTAAGTCAACACTAAGCACGTGACCCTTAGTACTTAGTCTGTAATTTGGCGACATGTACAAATGTTTGAAAAAGTAAAAAAAAAGCATCATTGCTCGCGAACGCGATGTCACTTGCCATATGTTCACCCTAAATCCATAAACGTGACTATGAATATGACCTTTACGGCTTCAGCTTGGCCTTCGGCTCTCATAAAAATTAATCGTTCCTTCAAGTGTGATTGGAATATGATGTTTAATACTAAATCATGGCCAATGATGTGAAAGCGTGACTGACAAACATACAGCGGACAAAATGATCCCAATGTCGTTTTGTTTTGAAGACGACATTTAAAAGGGTCTGAAAAGAGTAATAGCATATTCTATGAAAACCAGATATCATACCAGTTTTAAGGGAGGAGTAAGCATCTCTTCTCTACTTGTGTTTTTAATTAATTCATAAAATATTTAGCTGGTAGGAAAATCATGGTAAATTATATATGTCAAGTTATCACAGACAGACAAAATGACAGTAAAGGTTAATGATATGTATTCAGCTAATCCATGCCAGGCATTTAATACTTTGATTGAAATACACATTATGTAATGATGAAAATTACTATGTGTTAGCTAGGGCAAGTGTAACACACCAAGTATGTTGAAAGTCCATTGTTGTATTCATCTTTGAATATAAATAGAAATTATATACTGATCAGATGAAAAAAATTTATTTGTGAAAAAACTCATATGAACAATAGAAAAAGCTAAACATTTGACTAGCATGCAAGATTTTTGGTCATCCATCGAAATCAATAACATTATCAAAACTTACAAAGCTAGTCAGTGTAAACAAATTATGCTGAGCTCAAAAAGAATTCAAACATGTATTGAAAGCAATAATTAATTCAAAATTTGAAAAACAAATAATATTTGGATAATCTTGTCAAGTACAAGTGGTATGTGTATGTATATCTTTGTACTGGTTTAACTTTTAATTTTAAGAGAATATTTTAGAAATTAAAAATTTATTTGAATAATTGTGCACCAATTTTTACTTTGTATCAAGTATAAAATCTGTTCATTAAAATGCTTTCAATATAAACTTTTAATTCAATATAACTATTAATATTATCGACTGAATCCAAATTGATTATATTACATTGAAATGAAACCAATTAATAAAAGTTTGACTTTAAATTTTACAGCTAAAATTTATGGGGATGTATTTTACCTATGAAACCTACATAATTAGTGATAATGATATCAATTATAACCTCTTGTCTTTATTTTTATGTAATCATTATGTTGTTAAATTCACCTCCAAAGTTGTAACGTTCTATGGTTGTCACTGAAATTTGGCTGTAATATCTTTTGTTTTATGAAGTTATGACCATATCGTCCTTTATTCATGGAGGCTAATTGTACTACAATAAAAGACCCTTGTTTCGGACAAAAGTATGAAATTATAGAGGATGACAGTTATTTAAAAGGCTTAAATCGGTATAACTTGAATTAAAAGATATTTTTGTCTGCTTCATTATATGTACCATTATTTATCATAAGTTTACATGTACGTCTCAGAATACGATTTCTTCCGTGATCATTTATAATTATAATCAGGGGAAATACTGGTATTTTCTTTTTGGTAGATTTTGTAATCTTTTCGGTAAACTGAATCTCTTCGGTAATCCCTACTCTACTACCACGAACAGCGAGGTTTCTAAAAATAAACTAAACATTGAGCACTGCGGCGCTATGTATACAAATCTACAAATAGCCCCGCAACGATGATGTCATAATTTGCTAATATAATATAACATAATACGTAAATTTATAATATTTTTACTTTTAATAATATTTTAATGACACTCTTATTTGACTTCTAGGTAAAAGACACATTTATAAACAAGCAAAATCATTCCGTAGAAATGAGTAGTAATCCCGCAGAAACTCGGTGTCGCTTTCTTGAACCTCTACAGTTTACAGTAATAAGATTCAATTGAAAATCAAAAGAGAAATGTACTTCAGAAATAAGGGGTTTACAAATGCTGTCTCTTTACGTAGCAATATCCCATCATTGCCTGTCTATGACGTATTGACATCTCACTTAAAACATTATTCAAGAACAGTTTCTAATTACAATGACTATTTTAAGGGCAAAGCGATTGACAGGTAATATAAGGTGCTCAGATAGGTCGAGTTTCTTGTACAATATACGATTTTATTATCCTGAATATTGAATGATATTCCGGATTAGACCTATTCTGACAATTCTGAACACTGGATAATATACCTTCCTTACTCGTCATTCTCCTGATTCAATCAGGTTATTTGGTTATATCCAAACTTCGGACATTGCATACTTTGGCGATATTTTATTTATGACGTAATAATCTTATATTTGGATACGTGACGTCAGTGCTTCTACCTACTATGACGTCACAATTAGTGGTCTGTAGTCTGACGTGTTAAACCTAGGTTTTTAACGGTCCTTTCCGGTTACTTGAAAAAAACCCTATTGTATTGAATGTCATGAGTAAATATGAGATGAATACTTTGAACGGTCATTTGACATCTGTCGGTTTTGGGAAATTACACATACTCGTTCATTACTTACTTTTGTTTGATTTTCCTTTTCGCAGATGTCATATACCATTCGATTTCATAATTTGTGCACTACTAGGCTGGTTTTATCCAACACCTTACCTTAGTTTTTGATTGAATACAATTTTATTAATCCTAAATCACAAATTTGTATTAGGTATTACTTATATGAATGAACACCCGATGATTTTAAGGCATCCCTTGTCAAAGAATTTTACTACATACAAATTTTATTATTAATTTTCAAAACCTATATGAATAAGAAATTTATGTTTGAAAAAGTGAAAATGTCCGACCTGTCTAAAACGCTTTAGGTTATAATAATCTGTCACAAAATATTATGTTTACATGAAAATCATTCGATAAATACTTTTCACATAAAATGACACTGAGACAAGTTTCTTTTATATTGTCTTGTTTTGTCCTATACGGATGTTGTAATGAAGTGTGCGTTTTCTTCCTCTCACTTTTAAAAACATTAATAAGAATGAAGCCCTTACATCATATCACATGCCACCACCACTATAAATCAGTAAGCAGTTCTTGAATTAAAGACCAACATATCCATCACTGTTGTAAACTTCGGACGTTTATTACCTATTCTCACAAAATGTGTATAAGGTTGGTTAAAAATCGATGCAAATAAAATTTTACAATAAACTTAACATTGACCAAACAAAAATCCAAACAAGTGAGCAAGTTAGAACAAACGTGAAAGAAAGAAAAAAGAAATACGATTTCATCGAAAATGGTATGTTATCTTCCTTGCATTATTTTTGATTTCGTATATAGTAAGAATGGAATTGCTAATGTTTTCGATTTCATTAAGAAACATAGTTATGTTGCTGAAATTACTATATTATATAATATTCATGAAAATAAGAAATAAGAAATTATGCCTACTGCATGAAACTTTACATTGACTATATGTATTTTTTTCAAAAAATTTGATGAATTCTTACGTTTTTTTTAGTATTTAATGTTTTAAACTACATTTTGGCAGGGCGAAAATTGAGCAAACTTAGAATGAACAATTGATTGTGCAAAGCAATTCACTTAGACTGTATGACTTCAATGAAATTTTATACAACATTACATGTTAAACAAAAAGTTCCTATGAAAAGGAATGCTTCTCCTTGCACTTTCGTTTACCATTTCTGCTACATCTTCTTAATGATATTCGACTTTAAAAACCTTTGACTTTGAATTGTAATTCATCGTACATCAATCATATAAATGTTGTGTCACAAGAATGCTTGAAAATAAAAGTACATTATTCGGGTTCTTTAAAATAATTCAAGGAAACATACTGATTAATTTTACGTCATCAGACATAGATTAAGTTTCTTACCTAATATGGTAACGCACCATTGAATTAGATTTTATTCTGGAATTTTATAATTCTAAATCCTAACAAAATATTCTTTTTAACGATGGATCTAACAAACTTGTGAAAATGGTAGGAACGAAATTACGTTACATAAATTACATAAAGTGAAGTACTATATCTATGATTATCGCCTAGAGACAAGAGTATTTGTCTATCAAACGTTATCTGGTGAACATAATAATATGACCGCTAATTAAATACGACGTAATCCCCTGGGTAATTTGTACGTACCTCAGCTGCACAATGAATGCATTATAATCGAATATTGAATATTGTGTGCTGTCTTTTATGTCTTTATTAAGTTTTTCTCTATCTGCATGTGGCAACTTCTGTCATATATCTAAGTCAGATTCCTTTTTTCCTTTTCCTTGTAATGAATTACATTGGGAAAAATAATCACATATAAGGCTCTCTTTCCCTTCTACTGCCACATATCAGAAAAATATCAAGTATGCTACCTTTGAAGTCAATTTCCCCCCTGAGTTACAAGTATTGAGGAAAATTACACCATTAATGAGCATGCTTTTTACCTTTCTTTCGATTAAATCTCTTTATGAACCAAAGATCAAAAGTGCATATTGAAGACCTAACTTCATATTTCAGACCATGACCATGGATAGTTTACTCCATGATCCTAGATATTTCATTTGCAGTGCGTCTAAAGGAAGTGTCATATACAAAATTTCGAAATTTATGGTACAAATTTATTCCCTGCTACAACTCATTCAATTTGTGTAAAAGAGTATGTACATGTAGATAAACTGTGTGTGGATAGATTTGATAACATTTGCACCGAAAACGCCCAATATAGTAAATTAGTGCTAATGTCAAGGCCATGTCTCTACAGCTATATTCGTATTGTATTATAAATAACACCACATGTATAAGAGACACACCACAGATTTGTTCAGCAAACACCATCACGGACATGTATGACAAACACCCCCACTGATCATTGACATGTATAACAAACATCCCCACTGATATGGATAACAAACACCGCCACTGCCATGTATAACAAACATCATCAAGGGAATGTATAACAATCATCACCACGGATATGTATAACAAACATCACCACGGACATGTATAACAAACACCACCACGGTCATGTATAACAAACACCCCCACTGACAATTGACATATATAGCAAGCGCCACAACGGACATGTATAGCACACATCATCAAGGAAATGTATAACAGACACCGTCCCTGACTTGTATAAAACACCGCCACTGCCATGTATAACAAACATCATCAGGGGAATGTATAACAATCATCACCATGGAGATGGATAACAAACATCACCACGGACATGTATAACAAACATCACCACGGACATGTATAACAAACACCCCCACTGACAATTGACATATATAGCAAGCACCACAACGGACATGTATAGCGAACATCATCAAGGAAATGTATAACAGACACCGTCCCTGACTTGTATAACAAACACCACCACTGACATGTATAACAAACACCACCACTGACATGTATAACAGGCACCACCACTGACATGTATAACAGGCACCACTACGGACATGTATAACAAACACCACTACGGACATGTATAACAGACACCACCACTGACATGTATAACAGACACCACCACTGACATGTATAACAAACACCACCACTGACATGTATAACAAACACCACCACAGACATGTATAACAAACACCACCACTGACATGTATAACAAACACCACTACGGACATGTATAACAGACACCACCACTGACATATATAACAGACACCACCACTGACATGTATAACAAACACCACCACAGACATGTATAACAAACATCACCACAGACATGTATAACAAACATCATCAAGGGGATGTATAACAGTCATCACCACGGAGATGGATAAAAAAAACCACTACAGACGTATAATAAACATCATCAAGGAAATGTATAATAGATACCCGCACGGACATGTATAACAGACACCACCACGGACATGAATAACGAACACCACCATGGACATGGATAGGAAACGCCACTACGGAAAGGTACCAGAACAATAAATCCAAAGTTATCTTAAATGCAGATGTATGTATGTTGATGTACACTCTCTGCAGAAACATCAACGTATTGGACACAAAGATTTCTGTTTATCAGCTCGTGAGGTAAATAAGTAGGGTAGAAAAATCTAAAGTTTTTTATGGACCAAAGTAATTGATATTGCTATTTTCAAAAACTATATTACAATATTTAATATGTAGTTGGTATTTGACCAATGATTAGAATTTCATATAAAACGTGAATTGTATGAGGATTTTTTTTTTAGTTTAGGGAGCCAATGCATAGTAGGAAGATGTATTTTGTCTTTTGATAGCTGTGTTTCTTTGGCACTTTGCGCTCACCCCTATTTTTCATAAGTCCGAGAATGTCCACTGTGGTACATAGTTGTTAGTGCCATAGTCACTAGACACCAGTTACGTTCGTATTTTGCATTAATGCCACACTTATTTTCTTTGAAGTGTGGAGCTCGTAGAAAAGTTTCTTACTGAGAATTTAACTAAAGTGTTATTTCACCTTTTTCCTTGTGTTTTGTGGCTATTTAACTTTCTACACAGTCATGGTTTACATTTAGATTTATCACTAGATCAAGAAGATGCCATAGATTCAGAAATATCAGAATCGGACGTAACAACATTGTAATTGAAAACAATGTTTTAACAGGTTTTCATATTGATAAGAAATGAGTGGTGGTTCAAAGATTCGAAATGCTGCGGAATTTTGAATTTGAATTTATAATCACTAAAATGTTATACTATCTATCTATCTATCTATCTATCTATCTATCTATCTATCTATCTATCTATCTATCTATCTATATATCTATCTATCTATCTATCTATCTATCTATCTATCTATCTATCTATCTATCTGTCTGTCTGTCTGTCTATGTATCTATGTATCTATCTATCTATGTATCTATCTATCTATCTATCTATCTATCTATCTATCTATCTATCTATCTATCTATCTATCTATCTATCTATCTATCTATCTATCTATCTATCTGTGAGGGTTCAATTTTTGTTGATTTCGTGGATACGTTCATCGACGAAATTACATCCCTAACGAAAAATTAAACTATAAACATAAACACCTCACTCTATGACAAACGTGACGATTTCAATTTCGCTATCACAAACTTTCCTTTCATAAGTAGCAACATTCCATCATCGCCCGCATACGGCGTATTCATATCTCAGTTAATACGTTATTCCAGAGCATGTTCAAATTACAGTGACTTTGTTCTGAGGGCTAGGCGACTTTCAGTTAAGCTGCTCAACCAGGGTTATATATGTGCTAGACTAGCAACGTCACTGAGGAAATTCTATGGTCGTTACGAGAATCTTATTACTCCATATGATATCTCGTTATCCAGACTTTTAAATGATATTCTGGACTGAGACCGATTCCGATCATTTTACACATATTTGACACCTTCTATACTAGAAGGTTACCTACTTCGACTTCTCCATATATAAATACATATGGAATTTACACGATCTGACTCTTTCTACTGGGTATATGTGACGGGTGTTGCTAGCAAACAGGAGATGCTTACTTTCCCGGGCACCTGATATCACTCCATTACAGGGGTTCACATATGCTCTTCAAGTAGACATATTTTGTTATTTTCCATTTGTTTTTCATTTTCACTGATTTTGTATGTCCTCTGGTTTTATGATTTTTGGACTTGTGCTTTGGATTTATCCATCATCTCTACATGGAAACGATTTTAGTAAGGAAATACATTATTATCATTGAGAAACGTTTAAAGCAAACAATATTTTGAGTATGCCTATACGTCCCTGCAAAGAACACATATCTAATATAAAGAAAGTTACAAATACATAATTGTAATTAATTACATTGTTTGTCGTCAAACATAAGATCAAATAGTAGAGTAATCCAAGCTTTCGGACAGCACTCTTAATCAAATCAATTTTATTGCAATTTTCGCATGAGGGTCAATCAGCCAATTCGCATGGAGTGGCTTAAGTGTCGAAGTTTTTAAATCTGATCATCGCTATCGGTACTTTCTTTTAGATTTTCAATGACTTGAGTAGATGCCAGTCATGAAGGTGACTTTTAGCATCCTTTATAGTAGTAGTTTACAGTGGCATCTACAGACTGAAGCTTATTATTGCATGCGACGGGTACATTGTAATTGTTTCACTAATGTCTCCTGAATCTCCGGGGTCAGGTAAGCTGGGGATTGTTGGAGGCGTCGATTTAATGTTTCCACTTTTCAACCACTGCTCGATCGACATACTTGCATGTATCGGATAGAACAATGTACTGAGTGATTTAATAAGATATATTGCGCCCCTTGAGACTGAAATCTAATCACTTCTGACTACCGACAGTTTAATTACGACAACAAATCAAAGGCGGATCACAGGTACAAGTATACAAAAATAAATCGTTTTATTATTTGGAAACGTTCACTTTCTATCGTATTCTACACTGTAAAAGGGAATATATCAAGATAATAAAAAGATTTAGTTTAGAATACTCGCAAGTTGCATTACTAAGGCTAATGTTTGCAAAATTTATCTTTTTAGACACATATGATATCCACGAAATTACGTTCCCACGAACATTCAAAATATCACAAATCCACGAACATTGTGACCCACGAAAAGAAATGATTTTACAGTATATCTAAATCTTTGTTAACAAACATCATCATGATAAATTGTGTTTTGGTGGGAGTGATGGTATATTTTAAAAAAGTTTATTCATTGGAAATGAAATAATCATTTCTATTCTAAATCCTGCAGTCCATATTACGTAAATATCTAGGATCAGCTGTATCTAAAATATACTTTAATCTGGTTACCGAAATAGATGAAAGAGCATGAAGAAGCTCATTGCAATCGTTAATTTTTGGCAATGTGTAAAAAGTCATCGAGGGACCTACGTAATCTATTACGTTGTCTAATTTTGCTATTGTGGAGTCGACAATTATATCTGTTTTCTCCTAACGGATGGTCGTAAGGAAAAAATATCGATATTATAGTGGTATATACCCTGATGAATAATTTGACCATTGCCCTTAATGGGATAAGAGGTTTTAGTCTTTCAATCCAGGACAGTTCGAAATCTAACCGTCGTTAGTACAGATTAAGTTTCCCCAAGTAACTTAACTACAGTATCATCTGGTGTAATTTTTACTTTATGAACACCATGATTATATTTAATACAATGATCTTAAAGAAAGTGTTTGTGATTACGATTTGTCTTAATTCTGAATTTGTAAAAAATATTTCGAAAGCACTTTTTCAAAGTAACGCAAATCTTAGCATTGCACATAGAAATCTAGGTACAATCAATCAATTGGTATGGTTAACCCGTTTACGAATCCAAAAGCCTACTCTCCACAAAATATGGATATTAAAAGAAATCTAAAATAAAACTAATGTAATGCTCTTGCCAAGGTTTCGGCCGAAGCCTTCATCAGGGTTATGAATATATTCTTTAAACTACTATTTAAGACTCATCTTAACCTGCTTCACACGTCAGACCGCATGAAAATAATTTTCAAAACTCCACCAGTTATGGCTTTCAGGAGAGATAGAAACCTTGGAGACATTTTGGCACACCGAAAACATGATAAAATATTTAAACAACAGATGGAAAAATAGGACCTTCTCTAGTCTCCAAAGTGCCAAATTTGACCGGTTCTGAGCGATAGTATATTAAAGGGAGCGGACCAGCCATAGGATTAGGAGCTTTAATACATGCGAACATGGAACGGTGTATATGGCATTAAATGTGAAAAATGTGACCAAATAGCATACGTGGGAGAGTCGGAGAGGACGATTCGGGAGACGCTCAAAAGCATTTAGCTAACGTGTGGCATGATAGCAATAAAGCTGTTGCAGAACATTTTAATCAACCGGACTTCCAATTTAGAAAAGTGCGTCGATCAGTCCAGATATTATCGCAAAATCAAGGAATTATTCTAGATTGAACGACTCAACACGGTAACGCCATACGGTATGAACAAAAAAAAAAAAAACCCGCAAGTTTGTGCACTTTGGCGGGATTACTGACCTGCTGTAGACCGAAGAACCGTATACCGCCTATACACGCCAATGACGTCAAAGTGACGCTAACAATTTGACGTCAAAGTAGTACAGACTGTGAATGTTGTGGACTTTGCGTTGTGTTTTGGATGTTTTTCGGATTTGCTGACTTTTACAATCACTGTCGTGTAGTTCAAAGAATATATTCATTACCCTGAGAAGGTTTCGACCGAAAAATTGCCAAAATCTTTGTATTAGTTTTTATAGTGTTTATTCCCTTGGAAATTAAATGGACAGGATTTACTATAAAATAAAACTAATAACTAGCGCATTTATGTTTTTAAAATGGGGTTCGCCGCTATTAACTGCGGTCCTAATATTTAGGGAGGAAATACACCATATTCCCGCAAAAATGACGTAAAGAACAATGGTACGTTACTGACGTCATAAGGTTGCCAACTCAAATCGACGTTTCTAACTTATAGTACACAGGCACCGCCTAACGAATAACAAGCGGGGAACCCCATTGATTTATTTTGCTGTGTTTTATTTGCACCCACTGTAATTACGTGAAACATCTTTGACAGTTATATGTTACATTTACTAAGAACGCACTTTCGAATGCGAGTTAATATAAATCGTTCCTAGGATAGGAATTTGCCTACAGTATCCCCTTAATATTTCTTAGCAAGAAAAATTCTAGGCAGATTGGTTGGTTAAGTAGTAAACTTATATCATGATGAACCTTTATTTAAGAAGCGTCGCTCCATGAACTCTTAGATGTCTTACAATTAGATGTCTTGAACGGGCATTATACACTGGCTGATGAAGTAAAGTACCACACACTACTCATTCCATCTGACACATAATTCTAATCATTCTCTAATACATGTCTGTAAGTGTTTTATTGTGTTCTCTTTAAGTGTTCGGAGTTTCCGATAGATCTGAGTGCGTTGCACTCTAACCCAGTTTAATGATTTTGTTTATTATAGAATGATACGATATTGGCAATGCACATTAAGTGAAAACATACAATGTTCATTTCAAATGCGTTGTTAAGTACATTGGTCTTCATTGGAAGTGATACATGAATATAAAAATTTATAACGTCATTTAGGCCGAATTAGTTAAATGATCTTTCTTTGTTTACTGAAGTGGTCAGCAAAAGGAAAACTAATGCAGTACAACTGTTAAATCAATTGTATCTTCAAATGACCTTCTCAAGATATTGTCAGTCAAGTAGTATTTGCCTTTGAATACCTTATTGTGATATGTACAATGTGAGAGAGTTCTTATCAAGGCCAGATAAATCACCGTAATTGCTGCTAAATTGCAGTGGTGCTGCTAAATAGATAGAAGTTACTAGGATTTCAAATGCATTTAAAATGGTTCATTTTGGGATAGTAATCTCCTAATGAGCACCATATTTTATATTTGGCGGATGATATTTTTGTAGAGGTTAGATAAATGGAATATAATTCTATGATTGCTATCATATGTCTATCGAATGAAAAGTTGTGATAACAACCAATCTTTTCATACATGCTGTCACCTAATACCAAAGGTAAAATGACTTATTAAATCAAACCTCTATGTCGAATCTCAGGAAACAAAAACGAGGAACAGTATATGAATTAACCAAATATAGGGCATAAATCACAAGGCGCGAGTGTACCGAATAACGACTAGGCGGATTACACGGCATAGTACAGACATACTTTGGCCATGGTGAGCAGAAATCTACATCTGTGACTATGCAGATTTTCAAGGAAATTTCAAGACACAAAAAAAGGGTAGAAAATGGCATTCATTGTTATTTAATTAATCCTATATCCTTTTTACTGTTTTATTGTAAATGAATTTAACCTATTTTTGTATATATAATGATACTAGGATATTGGGTTCTTTATTTGCTTGGTAACATGTCACCCAATAAAATATTACGTATTTGATCACGAAAAATTTTAATTGATGAAACTTATTCTTACTGATGAATAAAGATTTTTTTTCCTGAGGCCTATTTGTTATCGTTACATCAATATTTTCCTTCAACTAGTTTCACGTATGGGACATTTACCAGAGAAATGACGCAATATTTTGCAAATCAAACATTCATAATAGCTTTAGAACTGACACTGATATCGCTTAATGGTTTTGTTCGCGGCAGGTCATGCAATTTATCAGATTCCCCGAATGATATGGTCTAAACTATCAGTTTTAACGGCTTCATTAATGTTGAAAGCATCCTCAGTTCTGATTATGCGAAATTCAAGTGGATTTACTCTTAGGCCATACATGTTTTTCTTTGTTTTGCGTCAGGTCTGATTTCCAAAGACTACCTATCTATCAGGAAAAACAACTAGCGAGCATCTGAACTATCAATATATAGTATATGATACAAAATGCACAGTAAATTGACATTTGATAACTGTAATGTATAAACAGTACAATAGCATATAATATTTTTTCCTCAGCAAAACATGAAATAAAAGAGATAATACCTTCTTGGTTACATAAACCAATTCAATTAAATGACTAAACAAGGAAAGTCACATTTCAATATCCCTTCATTTTATGGTTAAAAAACATTTTAGAATTCACACTGCATGGAACCATATATATATATATATATATATATATATATATATATATATATATATATATATATATATATATATATATATATATATATATATATATATATATATATATATATATATATATATATATATATATATATAAAATATTATTTTGGATTGTTCAGAACAAAAACATGAGAACCTTTGTCTTATTAAACATAAGTGAATTGTTCACGAGACTAAAATTATGAAGTTGTCGGCTTATTTGAACATATATATAAAACACATTCTTGGTTGTCAACACTAGACCAAGCTAAACATACATGCAATATGGATCTTGAGTATAAAATGTGGAAACCCAGGAGAGCCTTAATGTTTTCTTTTAAGACTGTGACTACTACAAGTTCAACTGAAATGCTAACTTCGCTACAATCACTGCACAGAGGGTGAACAATTTAATAGATTATTTCAGTGAATCCGGGAGTGCTTGACTACGTTTGATCCGCAAGTTGTGTTGGTTAGATAAAGGCTACTTTGTTCACTGGATGGCACACAGCCATCAAACCTCCATCATTTGTGAATAGACATTTTCGATTCTTTCCTTTTTAAGGATCTCAAGCTGTTGTTATTAATTTTTTAACTTCTTTGGAGCATAGATGAATCCGCAAGAAAAATTGAATTGTGGTTTTTTATCAAGAATTTTAGGAAAAAATTGTGTTCTGACCAAAATGTGTAGGAAATCCACCACATAAGCAATAAACACTAGAAAAAAGGAAACATAAGCAAGAAACACTAGAAAAAAGCAAACAAACAAAAAAAAAAAAAAACCAAAAAAAAAAAAAAAAAAAAAAAAAAAAAAAAAAAAAAAAAAAAAAAAAAAAAAAAAAAAACAAAACAAAACAAAACAAAACAAACCCCCCCCCAAAAAAACAAATCCAAAACCAATACATAAAAAACCCAAAAAAGAAAACAAAACAAACACAAACACAAATCTTGGATTACGCAACAGTTGCGGTACCGATTTAGGATAGTCAATTAAATAACAAGCAAATGAACTGGTGCGGTTAACTGGTTATTGGGCCCAACATTCCCATTAACTAAAAAGCAGTGTATCTAAAAGTGCATAAATTACATTTACAAGGAAATAGATCCGACTTGGTCATATAAGGAAAAGCCCTGCATTAGATAATGCCTATACCAGTGACTAAAACCTTCGGGAATGAGTATTATCTTTTAAGATACCAAACACAAAATAAGATTAGTGTTGAATTATAGGTATTGATTACATTTAAGATTGCCAAATGGCCACATACCCAGACCTACACAGGGCATCCTTCACCAACAATACATGAACAACACTTGATGCTGTCAATGATATACTTGCAGGAGTATGTGATTAAAGACCAAAACATTGTAATGGACAATACAGACAAATATACCAATTCCAGTATTTGAGACAAACTAGTTCTAATTCCCATTTTCTGAACGAGTAAATATTCATTTAATACTTAGGTTTTGTTACACTCAATGCGTGGCATAGAATGACGTCTCTAACTGTTTCAGCGGTCATTTTACAATAAAGATAGCAGTTGGTTTTTTTAATTGATGCGGAGAAGGAATATGTTCTTCAGCTGTTGCTGTTCTCATTAGACTTTGTCGGGTTTGTCTTGCCAGATGCGTTGCTGGTCGTCTAGAGCTATCATCTGCTTCCCTATATATACGTAAAATACTGTCATCAAAACGCACAGGCTATGGAAACGCGGGAGATGTCAATTACAAGATCCATTTATAAACGTCGTTTGTTTTTTTTTTTGTCAACCCTTACAACGAAAACCTGCCTGCCCGCTGACGCTAAACATAAATTAATATTGGAATAGTCTTATTCTAATAAATATGTATTAGTTTAAGTCTATTCGGTCTTTCGGTTATACAGAGTTACTTCCCATTTGAGGCGTTATCTGACGTAAAACATCATCAAATCCTGTGTAAACTGATCTAAAACTCAGGGAAATGATACCCCACATATGACGTTTCATAGAAAATTGATGACGTCATAATTGTTTTACGTCAGATACCGTATCAATGGGAAATAAATCTATTTAACGAAAAGACTCAATAAAGGATACTTAAAGTGTTTTATGAAGTTATAGAAATTCCAATGGCCAATACGAATCTCAACTAGAAGATTTTTTTTCACCTATCATTTCAATATTTTATCAATCATCTAGTTTTATTTGGAATGTTTTGGCTTTGTGCAGAAATAAAAACACAAAAAGCAAAGTAATGTGATACAAGTGGGAAAAACGTTTAGTACCGATGTAAAAATACCAGAGTAAATACCAAAAGTGAAACATGAATATAAAGTAAGCAGTGAAATCTGCAATACTTCTAACACCAAGTGTTAACGCATTTCAATCTTTTATTTCATTTATAATTGGGTCTTTTCGATATGCAGAGTAATTTCCCATTTGAGCAGGTATCTGACGTCAAACCCTTATGACGTCATACAATTTGCCATAGAACTGGTTGACGTCACAATGTGTTGACGTCAGATACCTGCTCATATGGGAAATAACTCTGTTTAACGAAAAGACTCAATTGTCAATACGAATAGATGATATATCGATACAGTCTTTTATAACAGAGATGCCTAGTCTACACAGGCGCTGGGATTTCACTGTATATATATGGGTTCACATACACCAAAGCAGTGGTTTGTATGCCCTTCGGTGTGATTAATTTTAGATGACTGTTTCCATTTTATCCATCATCCATAATTCTACAGATGTTAAGGTTTTGTGAAAAAGTATTGTAATCGATAAAAACAATATTCGTTGTTTAGCGGAACATTGAACAAAGAAAGATAAATCGATATTTTTCATATTCAAACAGCACAAAATTCTTCTCCTTCACCGTAAAAATGGTGTTTACTTAGGAGAGTGTAGGTATTAGTAGCATATTTAATCTATGTATTTGTAAGCATATGTTATACCAATATACATGCATTTATACCAACAAATTGTCAATGTTTGTCATCTTCATTATTATTCAAACATTTTAATTTGTAATATTCCCGTTTAATTGGCTTCGGGTTATAAGGTTATGATAATCAAAGATAGGAAAATCACATTGTTTGAAAGCAAACACGAAGACCTGGCTGTGAGATAATATCAATCTCAAAATTCTAAAACAAACAATATCATGTATAGTTCCACATCAAGACAAACATGCTACATATTTTTGGCCGCTTGTAATGAGTAAAGTAGGTGCAAATTCCAACTCCGAAAAAATAAAAGAAAACATATACATTTATGTATGCTGAGATATGAGGGGAGTAATGCCCGGATATCTCTTCTTTGGCATTGTAATTTACAACAGAGGTTTCGGATTCCTCACATTAACCGGTCATATGTTTTATCCCTTCTCTCAAATTCTTCTAAACTGTATGGGATTTGAATGTAAACAAGAGCAACGCCAATGTAGAATATGCCTCCCCCGGTTATTTTTGTAACGTGGGCATAACTGACATGACCACATTAGAGGTCATCTACTCCTCATAATTGTCCACAAACAAAAATTTTCCATTCAAACGTGTGTGTCTTATGGTTAAAAGATATGTCACACGTTTTCATTTAATTTAGACATCAGTACCAACTGACACAAAACAAAATCAAAATAAATATGCCAAACACAGGTATCCTAATAATAACTTACTAACTTGACATGGATAGCCTTAACATGTATCTGTATACCAAATATTAATTTGATATAATATGTAGTTGTTCCTGACATAATGAGCGGAAACTGCTAACTTTAAGAAATTTTCTAAGTCCAAGTCAAAAAAGTATTGAACCATAATCAAATTTGAACTTGACCTAAATATCCCAAAAATGCCAATTTTAAGAAATTGTCCAAGTCCCAAGGGGATAACTCTCACAAAAATTATTGAGCTATAACCAAATTTGAACTTCGCCTAAATATCCTTTAGATGTATCATTATATCAAATATGAATTCAATTTCTTTACTGGTTCAAGAGATAATGTGCGGAAACTGCTAATTTTAAGAAATTTGCTAAGTCCAAGGGGAATAACTCTGACATAACTTATTGAACCATAACCCAATTTAAATTTTCCTAGATATCCCTAAGATGCCTCTGTATGCCAAATATCAATTCAATATCTCTATCCGTCCCTGAGATAATGAGCGAGAAATGCCAATTTTAAGAAATTGTCCAAGTCCCAAGGGGATAACTCTCACAAAAATTATTGAACTATAACCAAATTTGAACGTGGCCTAAATATCCTTTAGATGTATCAGTATATCAAATATCAATTCAATTTCTTTACTGGTTCAAGAGATAATGTGCGGAAACTGCTAATTTTAAGAAATTTCTTAAGTCCAAGGGGAATTACTCAAAAAAAAATATTGAACCATAACCCAATTTCAACTTCAAGATGTATCTGTATGTAAAATATAAACTCAATATCTTTATCCGTTCCCGAGATCATAAGCGGAAATTGTTAATGTTAAGAAATTTTCTAAGTCCAAGGGGGATAACTATGACAAATTATTGAACAATAACCAAGTTTGAACTTGACCTAGATATCCATGAGATGTATCTGTTTACAAAATATCAATTCAATATCTTTATTCATTCTAGAGATAATGAGCAGAAACCGTAAATGGACCGACCGACAGACGGACAAACTGACAGCAGCAAACCAATATACCCCTCCTTCTTCAAAGGGGGCATTAAAATGGTGAATAAAAATGAAATCTTTACAAGGGTAATATAAGATTTCAACATTGATTTATCTAGGGATATATTATATATTAGTAGCTTGGCTATTAATAAATTCATCATTTCTTTATAAGATTATTTTTATATAAAGAAACAAGGTCTACGATACTGTCATACGTCACTCCCTACTTCAGATTGAAATTTAATGTCACTCTCCATATAATGTCCTACTTTCTGTATCTTATACTCTACTCACTACCTCACTCTTTAATTTAAGAAAAAAGAGGAGTTACCGGCTCAGTTATGTGGCAGAAGTCACCATGGAGCTATACAATACATGAATATAAATAATATAATAGAACATTTAACACATTACAAAAATATTTGATTGTGGTGCAATTACGATACCGACTTAGGACGGTCATTTAATTTGACAAAAGCCAAACAAATGGTGTGGTTAACCGGTTTACGGGCCCACCTTCCCACTCACCGTAAAGGTCACCGTTTAAAGTCACACTTCGATATCAGATTCTTTACTTAAAAATTCAGTCATTCTCTATGTTGCATACCTCTGTATTTGTTACTTTACTGCCAAATTCAGTTATCAAATTTCGGTATTTAGTACTAAATAAGTTTATCAATTACGAAGCAGTTCGGTATTTGGTACTTAATTCAGTCTATTATTTACGATCACACTTCGGTATCCGGCACTCGTTTCTCTAATCATCGGAAGTCCAAACGTAAACTTAGACGTAAATTTAGAGTTTACACTTGTAGTTACGACTGAATAACTTGCATTTCACTTAATGACATTTATGTACACGTAAGTGTAATCCTATGACCAGAATTACGCAAGAAGTCACGGAGCCCCACGAATCCGCCATTTAGACAAAATAAGATATATTTGGCAAACAAATGAATATTGTGATATTTTAAACATGCACAGGATCATCCTTGCATAGAAATTTATATCTGTGCAACGGACCCACACGAAGCAGTGAGGGATCCTTTAGGTGCCAAGTATACAATGACGCGAGATCTCGATTTTAATTAGGCAAAAAGGCAAGTGCCTACATGAAAGTTTTGCTAGAAAAAAAGTCTTAAAGTCCTAAGAGAGAGAGAGAGAAAGAGAGAGAGAGAGAGAGAGAGAGAGAGAGAGAGAGAGAGAGAGAGAGAGAGAAATATACAAGTGTATCTAATAAACCATTTTTGCCGTCGTATGATGTTCAAATAAAAAAGAAATAAGTGAACAGACATTCAACTTACAGTTTTTTCATCAAATTTATAATCGTGAAAATTTCACCATTTATGCAAGACTTGAATTGCTTACAATTATTGCGATTTATTTAATTAAACTGTCTTAAATATCGGTCAGCCACGATTTCATACATTATCCTAGTGTGAAGTCATAAATTACATTTCATAGCGTATATGGTATCCTCTCAGTCATATGCAAGTCAGTTTGGCTTCTATAGAACCTGTCTTTTTAATAAATATATTTGAATATAAGATTGTTTAATCATTTGAGCATGCACTAATAATTATTACTTTGGAATATAAAAAAGAAGTGTTCCAACTTTGCTGCTACAAAGCAACTTACTTGGCTAAAATTGCAATTTCAATTTGAGAGAGAGTTTTCAAAATATGGAAAGTGAAACGTAACAAACAAATATGCCATTTTTTCAGGAGAGGGGAGGGGAAGGGACTTGAAACCATTTTAAATACAGAGAATAGGTACTAGTATGTCTGACCTTTAGAAAAAAGAAAGAAAATGTGAAATTGACCAAACTTTAACAGCACAATCAGAATCGATAGTGGTCTTTGATGTGGTATAGCTCGAAGAAAAAATAATGTTGCTACTGCTATCGTGTGAAACCCACGGGGTAGATCGTATCTCACAAACCCCGTGTGACAATACAACCAAAACGATCGGAACTCATTAATAGTCATGTCATCAGACACTGCCCCCCCCCCCCCCTTACAACTAATCAAATCAATCCTACTTACGAAAGGAAGTGTTTGAACTCCTGGGTTGACAGATATAAAGACATCACGTCTCTCCATAACCAAAGCTTGTAATTCTTTTTATTTGAAATCTCGCAGCACCTTAAGCATTGTATACTTTACATCTTCGAAGGCCGCCATATTACAACACATGTAACATTACCCTGTATTGCCGATAATAGGCATTGTTTCATTGGACTATCACAATGTCGGGGTGGACCAATGAGAATTTCAGACACACTTTCTGAGGGTTTTTGGTTGTATTGTCCCACGGGGTTTGTAATTTACGATCTACCCCGTGGGTTGAACACGGTGTGTAACTGCATGAGTTTTCTTACATTCAGACTAGTTATATGGCAGAAAATTTGAAAGCGAAACAATGCATGCATGCAACGAGAAATGATCTCAGATTGCATTATTTTGGTTCAAATTTCCAAAATCTTCCTGTCGCACCTACTCCCTTTTCGCGCTTTGCGACTCAGTGAAGCTTTCGGTTTCATTTTGCCTACTCTCAAGAAATACCACGCTACGCCACTGTCTTGTTGCATTCTTTGGAGACTCTTTATCATCATACATTTCCGTTGGTGGGGTATGATCTTGGTTTGAAAATTCTTTTTTTAATGAGATTTTCGCCGATTTCAAATAAGATAAGTGATATCAAATTTACGAGAGAGCTTATGACAAATAAGGAACACGCTTAGTGTTACACCTATATTTACACAATTTAAATGTTTTCAGTGTTGAGTGTAACAACTTTCAGTTCCAAATTACGCTTACGTCTACTTCAACACTTACATTTGGACTTAAAATGTTTAGTGAAATGGCCTCCAGTAATTTTACTTCCTAATTCAGTCCTCAATATATGCTCGAAAATTCTTTTGCGATTTAATTAGAATTCCAGTTTATTGGTTTTCAGCCGTAGTCATTAGTTTTCATGTTTTCTTTGAGTAAAAAACAAACGACGTTATTTACGTCAATGTCATGAACACTGAAAAAGTGGCTGCATTACTGATCTTTAATGTTTTAAGAATGCACAAGGGTTATTAAGGAAGATCAAATTATTCAATATCTTAAATTCATTCCACAGTACTACAATCTTGAAACATTATTTCCACAATTTTGTGCAATACCAAAGAGGGATAACCTATCGAATAGTGCATCTTGGCATACTTGGCTAATAAGGGTGCATATGGTTTTACTTTTATTCATGTAAAATTAGTGTTACACCCACAACAATATCCATTAACTGAACACTTTTGTTTTGAAATATTTCGGATTATACTTTATAAGCAGATTCTGGAGAAGTTTTTGCATCATGTAGTTGAAACAGATTCAAGTTTGAAAGTTTGTATCTCAGTCTCTTGGCTTTTTCACTCATTATGCTCATTCGTATAACAGTGTATTACCTTTTTTTTTCTCATTAAAATTATACTAATATTACTCTAGTGTTTAACAGTTTTTAATGGAAGTAGTAATCTTTTACTTGAAGTATAAATTTTTGGTTTAAGACACTTTTATGTCATTGATATTCTACTTCATTATCGAGTATATACATGGACATAGCTTACGGGGTTTATAATAGAATTTTTGCACCATCGTTACCTCCACAAAGCTAATAAATCGAAATAAACCCTTTCAGACGACACACAATACAGACAATAAGATACTATTGCTTTATAACATTATTATATAAGCGCTTCGTTAATGATGGTAGAGAAGAGTTTTGTTCTGATAAGATCAGACAAGCTTAAGGCTTTATCATTATAAAGCATCCTGCTCATTACAGGAAACCTATTAGGCGTACGTCAAGCATGTCATATTCTGTACAGCCTTCTTAACAGTTATAGCTTTATAATTATACTTTTTCTACTAACTGAAAAAAATCCTATAAATGTAGAATTTCTTACAGGATCTTACAAACAAAATAATTATTTGAATAGAAAAGAGCATTATGGACATGTCACATTAATTGCATTCCTGCGTTATTTGTTGGATTGATCTTTCATAATTACAATACATTTTATGTCATAGAAGGAATATTCGTCATCAGGATTCGTAAAGAAGTGATTATGAGATGTCATCAAAATGATTCCCTTCAAAAGTATGGTAATAACTATGGCCAATGCTTTGAGAGCGATTAGGTTGCTATCTTACTAGTTTGTATTTGTTTATTATATGAACGAATTCTTCCTTTACGTCACTCCACGATTATTTCACGTATGTGGTGACGGCATCCGCCTGATGCAATACATAGAAATTTAAACCTTTGCAACGGACCCGGAGCAGTGAGGGATCTTTTACCACACCTACCATGACACAGCACTTCGGTTTTCACAGTTTTCTCAAAAAAATAAAACAGAACTCCGGTGTTCTTATGTCGGTAGTCGAAACCGGGACCTTTTAATCACGAGTTGAACACCGCATCCAAACCGGCCTGACCGATTGAAAGGTAAACATAAAATATAATTTCATTGATTAAATTCAATATAAAAAACTTCAACAAGTGAATGTAGATAAAACAAATTTATTGCAATCATTGGCGTTCACTGTCCTTAGACTGCAGGAGAGGTTTACTATTACTACTCAATAAAACTTTATATTGTGTGGTTATGAACTGATATTCATATAAATATTCATGTCATGTAATAGAATATTATAAACCTCAAGGTTTCATATCCTTGTTAATATAGAATATCGCCAGTTCCTAGGTATTAAGTGGTAAATATGAGAATAAATGAAAAGTTGAAAGTCTTGGACTCGTAAATAAGATCCTAGATTACATCGAGTCGACACTTTATATTAGTAGCTTTATGTGCAATGCATCAAATTTGTGTCCGAAGTTTCCGTTTATGTTGTATTCACCTTCTAGGAAAAAACATAATATTTCAAATACATATATGTTCAATACGTTGATTTTTTAGTCAGCTCATCGCATTATAATTATGAGAACAAGCACATCTGATGTTTTTTTTTTTTTTTTTTTTTTTTTTTTTTTTTTTTTTTGTTTTTGTTTTTGTTTTTTATTTTTTATCAACAGATACGCAGTTGGTCAATTTATTATCTTCAGTGGATCTAATGTCGAAATGCAGAAGTCAAGAACATTAGAATAAGGAATTATATTATAAGGAAGGTACTATGCTCCGGTAGAAAGAAACTTCCGTAGTACTCGGCAGCGAAAGTAACAAATTTGTAAAAAAGAATGGAGCAATTAAGATGAAGAGAATCTGAAATATCATGAATGATGATTAATTCAATTTTTAAAATTGAGTTCTTGATTGCATATGAAGTGGGCCCGTAAACCAGATAGTCGGTTCTAATTGTCATTCCACTAAACAGTAGTAACATATTATTAGTGTTATCGAATATTGTTATAATGTCTGTTTGTGTACTTATTCTTTTATTATTTATATATCCGTGACGACTTTTCTCGCACATCAGTCAGACATTTTATTTCTTTTACCAGGATATATACTGGACATGGAAGTGTTTTATACAACCCCCACCCCCATCTTACGTGTTGCACAACTTTCTTTCATTCACAGAAAATGATACATTAAATGTTATATAAAAAGTAAAGGAACACAAACACATTAGAGTGTTTGTGGTCCTTTACTTTTTATGTACCTGACTTCCCTTTGCAATTGGAGGACTACTTCGAATCTTTAAATGTTATATGTTTGTGTCCTATGGGGAGAGACAGTGAGTAAGATAACAAAATATCATTAAGTTAAAGTACAATTTTTCATGCAAATTCTATACACCAAAAATCAGTTTTGTGTAAAAACGAGGAACCTTTTAGCTATTCACACTACTCGGCCAAAAAAATAGTGATCGAGGGTCAGATTGGTCTTTTGTTGTCATTATGAATAAGGCGGTCATCGTGCAAAACAACTGTAATGAATGAATCCTGGAATAAAGTTGATATGACTGCTAGGTTGTGTAACAGATTTCTATTGGACGTGTTTCCACGATAACAGATGAACATCATAGGTATCCACAAGATAAGCCCTCATAGAATCTATGTTTATGAAATATTTATGTATATTTCAAAGGTTTCGGTGAAGGCGGGAACTTCTTCGCTGTTATAGTGACAACCAGAAAAGCTTCCAAGTTCTATTCGGGATTGCAGTCTAAAATGGATTCAACATTGGAACTCCAACCACTACATTTTGACTCTAACCATCTGTTTTGGGCTTATTATTAATGAATCTGAATGAGGGTTTATTTCTGAGTTCCCAGCATATTTTAAGGTCGTCTTCAGTGTATTTGAATTACCAATCACTGTCTTTTTTCACAAAAAATGTGCTGGATAAACCAAAACTATGCATTTGCATCTTCTAAAACCTTTCTTTATGATAAAACACTTATCAATAATTTTGAATAGCCTGTCTTTCAATTTGTCATGAGAAATATTTGTGTAAAGTGTCGAAAAGTCGTAAAGGAAGAAAGAAAAGCTACTGAATCAGCCGTATGACGGAAGTCATCACTGAAATATATAGTTTTATTGTAATGACATAAAAACACACAAGGACCTCACAAAAATATTTGATTATATTGCAGTTACGATACCGACTTAGGACGGTCATTTAATGTGACAACATTTAATTAAGAATTCACTTCCCAATACAGTACAAAAGTGGCTTGGAATTATAAAGAGTTATTGATTATAAGGGATTATAATTCTATCACATATAAATAGAATTAATTAATATAAGAACACATATGTATTAATTTAATGCACTATATATATATATATATATATATATATATATATATATATATATATATATATATATATATATATATATATATATATATATATATATATATATATATATATATATATATATATATATATATATATATATATATATATATATATATATATATATATATATATATATATATATATATATATATATATATATATATATATATATATATATATATATATATATATATATATATATATATATATATATATATATATATATATATATATATATATATATATATATATATATATATATATATATATATATATATATATATATATATATATATATATATATATATATCGAAAAGTAAGACTGAAAGAACCCATCTGAGGACATAAATATGCTGACAGGCATAGTCCTTAGTTTGTACTGACATAAAATATATACTTCAAAATTTCAGTTATCAAATTAATTAAATCACTCTAAAACTAAGGAGTATCTCTCTCACGCATAGCCCTGTCCTTAGATTCATTGGTTCACTTTTCGGTCATTTTGGTTTCAAAACTGCTCTTCAAATATTAATATTTAATAAGAATTCCAATCCTTCGGGCACGACCATCACTGAAGAGACATAACTTGTGGAAATGCGCATATGGTGCACAAAATTAAAAGGAATATATGTTCTATATTCTTTCAAACTGATTTATAAACTTTTATCTTGAATATATATTTCGGGTCAGTGTAGAAGCACTGAAAACTGAAAACACCCTCATAGACTATCAGTCCTATCAAAACCAGGGTTCCGTTTTTCGGAAGAGACTGTAGAAACCGAGGCCACGTGTCACAGTAAGTTTGGGTGGGTCCGTTGTAAAACTTCAATGTAAAGTATCGTGTATATATATATATATATATATATATATATATATATATATATATATATATATATATATATATATATATATATATATTATATATATATATATATATATATATATATATATATATATATATATATATATAAAGCACAAATAGAATCAGTGAAACACCTGGGAGTACTATGGACCTTGGATCTCCGAAGAAATACCTGTAGAAAATAAAGACAAATTAGACAAACATATAAAGCACAAAGACACTACAGTTAACAAGGCACCCTATATTTCACTTATATTCGTTCCCCGTCTGGGACTCGAACCCACGACCTATGGTACCGAATCACCTAGCTGTCATGCATCCGACCCTCTAACTGACTGAGCTACCCGAGTTCCACAAAAATGGAGCTTTAATAGCCAATCATTAGCTAATCGCATGCATGACAACACGGCCGCGGAAAGTGAAGGAATTTACCCGACGTAAACTGCATATATATATATATATATATATATATATATATATATATATATATATATATATATATATATATATATATATATATATATATATATATATATATATATATATATATATATATATATATATAGATATATATATATATATATATATATATATATATATATATATATATATATATATATATATATATATATATATATATATATATATATATAAATATATATATATATATATATAAGTGTGTGTGTGTGTGTGTGTGTGTGTGTGTGTATTTATTATTATTTTTTTTTTTTGCTTCCATATACAATATGTATTAATCAGACCTCTCATAACAATCCCGGTCTATTCTGAACTTAAGATCAATAAAACAATATCAAACAATGGGTTTAAAATGAGAAAAATATGATGGAGGATTATGAAACGACTTAGAACTGTCACTGGTGTTCGAACATGTGACGTGTGGGAGTGTTCATTTTCTTATCGAAATAATAGGACTGGATGACAGAATGTGAAATCAATGGACCCACAGTATTTACAAATGTTGGATAACACAGATACAGTGTACACTTTGGAGGAAGGGCAAAATGTGGTTGAAAGCTGTGCAATTAATATATCAAACGAGACTTAGAGTATTTCATGGAGGCTAATTTGATTCGGTCTTTTCTTTCGCAGGGAAAGAAACAATTGGCTCTTGGCTTTCACTTACGGATATATAGATGACTCGCTTTCAATTAATAATCCTTCATTCGTGGATTACATTAGCATCATTTACCCAAGTGAACCGGAGGTCAGAGAAATCACAGAAAATAATAATTCTACTTCGTATTTTGATATTTTGTTGTCTTTCGATATCAGTGGTCAATTGAACACCTCTCTCTCTCTTTGACAAACGTGACGCTTTCAATTTCGCTATCACAAACTTTCCTTTCATAAGTAGCAACTTTCCATCATCGCCCGCATACGCCGTATTCATATCTCAGTTAATACTTTATTCCATAGCATGTTCAAATTACAATGACTTTGTTCTGAGGGCTAGGCGACTTTCAGATAAGCTGCTCAACCAGGGTTATATGTGTGCTAGACTAGCAACGTCACTGAGGAAGTTCTACGGTCGTTACGAGACTTTTATTACTTCATATGATATCTCATTATCCAGACTTTTAGATGATATTCTGGACTGATACCGATTCCGATCATTTTACACAGATTTGACATCTTCTTTACTAGAAGGTTGCGTACTTTGACTTCTCCATATATAAATACATATGGAATTTACACGATTTGACTCTTTCTGCTGGGTTTATGTGACGTGTTTTGCTAGCAGGCAGGAAATGCTCACTCTCCCCGGGCACCTGATCTCACTCCATCATAGGGGTTCACATATGCTCTTCAAGTAGACATATTTTGTTATTTTCCAATTGTTTTTCATTTTCACTGATTCTGTATGTCCTCTGGTTTCATGATTTTTAGACTTATGGTTTGAATTTTATCCATCATCTTTACACTACAATTATTGAAGGGGAAATATATATGTAATAATTTATTTGAGATATTTAAATGAGAAAACTGAAGACATCTGACAAAACTGCATAACACAAATCACCAATGACATGCACACAAAACATAATAATAGTAGACTATACACTGAAAAACGACATTACAAAAATATTCGATTGTGCTGTGGTTACGATACCGACTAAAGTCGGTCAATTGAAGTAACAAACGTCATTCAATTGATGTGGTTAACCGGTTTACGGGAGCCCACCTTCCAACTCACCGCAAAAGCAGCACAATCAAAGGACTTACATTGAAAAAGTTATAAATAATCCCCCATATAGAGAACAAGGATCAACAGGTTTCTAAAGAAGAGAGGTCATTATATTTTTTATTACAAACGAAAAATTTTTTAGAAATAAATGTTGCTATCAAAAATATGTAAGGCGACATCAACATAAGTGAACCATGATCTGCCCGTCTGTAAGCTGATCTCAGATCCTTTATCAATAGGAGTCCCGACTAACAGTCAGAGGGGACGAGGATTAGGACCTTGTCTCCTTTGAAAAGGTTTGGACAAGGCCCGTCATAGAGTCCCTACCGCTCTGTAAGTCAGCGTGCAACGCTCAAGCAAAAGTCTGCATTGGGTTTTAGAGGGACCTAACACAGGAACTATGGTCTTAGCGATGATCTCGGGGGGGGGGTCATATTGTCGATGTCGAAGGCGTTTAATATCCCGCCGATATGAAATTATCGAAACCTTTGACCCTCCTTAGTTTGTACACTAGATCATCACTAAATTGGGATATGATATTCCGCTGGATATGTATACGTAGATACTTATCTGATAAAACATAATATCTGATTAAAAGCCCCCAATGAAATTTTAAACATCAGGCTCAAATTCCTATTAAGCATGATTTTCCTAACCTGAATGAAAATAAAGGAGGAACATGGTTATTAGACATTACAGTGGAGGTTATAACTGATAAGGCTTATTTAGATACTGACAGATGACGATCCAACAACCATCTAAGGTTGTCTATTTCACCACAACACATAATCCCATCAGCGCTTTTATAAGAGGTTATTTAATGTCTATAACGGTTCTAAAAGTATGTACAGCATTTCTTAAATGGTTATAAAACAGCACTGATGACTAGTCGGTACGTACATGTAATCGTCAGAATCAACGAAATCTTAATAATGGTCATATTAACGTAAAAGTAGAATAATATTTTTTTTTTTGTAAATTGTTTCGTCACAGCTTTTCCATACTTTCGCATCACTATCGATATAACGGAGGCAAATAATTAGAAGTAATTTGCAAGTATCACATCTTTAGTAACATTCTGTGCACGATCTGTAAATCGGCATTAAATACAAGTAGCCTAATGAGTTACAGTCAGAAGTATCCAATCCATATCACTGTATACGTTTTCTCCTGAAGATTTTCAAAATAATTCGTAAGTACTGTGTCACCTATGGAATTTATTTAAATTGCATTGAAGTTATTGGTGTGATTGTGTCATTGATGCATGTATAAAATGCTACCACTAATATATATATTCATCCAGCTTAAAATTAAACGTCGAGAAGACGCCACCGAACGTATATTAATTGTGTTGATATAGAACATTTTAAAGACTTTTAAGTGCTTTGTATCAACACAAAAGATATATTCTTGTTTGCTTTGCTTCCCCGTGGTGCCTTCCTGATACAGCTGTATTGTTAAAGATGTTTTTCTTTACTTTTATTGTATTTGCTGTTTGCAGTCAGGAGATGCTGACTCTTCAGAGACATATGGTCTACCTTTGCATTTCCAGGGATCAATGAATGTCGGCAAAAATACTCTGTTGTGAGTGGTATAGCACCATTTGTGTCGTATTTTATGACTAAAAGTTGTAAACAAATGTATAGCACAGATTGAATTCTATCCTTATTTGTATGACGTAAGGTATCGTTTGCGTTGTATCTCTAAACTAAATTTGCATTAAATGACATCATGTTAAGTATTGAAAATTTCTACCAAGTCACATCTATTTAATTACCGCGCGTATTTAACCAGAAGATAAGAGTAATGGGCAGCTATAATTATATTACTCTACAGAAATAACTTTATCAGTAGCGAGAAGATTGAATCGTGTAAATGATATGGATACCATTGCATGGAGGAGACTAAGAGAGTGCATTTCGCTTCACACAGATTATGAAAATGGAGAGTTCGATTAATTAAAAATTTGTTTTGAAAATGTATTCGTTTTGCGGAGCTAAATGCCTCCTTTAAATTTATACAAAATAACTCACATTTTAATACATTTGATCAAAATAGAATATTATTGCGCTAAAGTAACACTGTTATTTATAATAGAAAATACCACTGAAATGGATTTACATATCAGATTAAAAAAGGAAAGAGCATGCAAAAGAACTCTCTAATATTTAAATCGGAGGGCTGAATCAGATCTCCGTCGCTATTTTCTACAAAAATAGACGAGGAAGCCCCACGGTATAACGATTTATACACAGTCGGTTAAATTATCTGGCTTTTCTCGTAAGAGTACAAGGCGCAGTGAGGCGAAAGAGTAGGGAGCATTACTTCACACACTTAGGAGACAAGAGGGTAAGTACGAAAAGTAAAGCTCATTTTAGTGATAAATGTTATTAATACATGGAGACTATTCAGTTATTTTAATTAATTGCATCGTAATGAAATATGTAATTGAGCGAGAGACATCAGAGGAAATTCGAAATGCCATTTCAACGGTTCGCTTTTCGTAAAAAAGCTATATTGTCACCCCTCAGTTTGTTACCAGAGAACGACGATTATTGTCTCCTTTCGTCCAAGCATGTCAAACATGCAGATCACTTATGAGCACTTCCACGAGAAATGTCAATTCCTAATCAAGTATTTCAAAATTACATATGTCATCGGTTCACTTCCTATTAATATTCTATTCACATTTTTTGAAAAAATTTATTTTTATTATTATTATTATTATTATTATTTTTTTTTTTTGTTTTCTGATATATATATATATAATCGATGGGCTGTAAATTAATTCAAAATTTTATGGTCATCACACGCGACGTGTGGAATCCTTTAGGTGAGATTTCTTGGTAACAATTATCCTCATCGCAATTCGGACGTATATGGCGGGTGTGGCTAGCAAAACAGGAACCCCTTACTACATAACACACCTGGTATATTCTATGACTTCCGGAGTTCTAAGAATGCCATCTCTGATACTTTGCTGTGAGTAACAGTAATAAAGCATAAATTACTTTCGTATAATAGATTATACTTGATTTTATGATATTATGTGTGACGAAAATGTTCATTCCAGGAATTTTCTTCATGATAAATCAAGAAAACTTATTTTCCTATCAATGATACTGACCTACATATCGTATTAATATCATACGGTTGAGTTTCAGCCGTTTTAACTAATATAGGTAATTTGATCTTTTGTGTTTTTGATTTATCTATACATTCAGTGTATCAGCAAAATATGGTAACTGCGCTTCTGTATAGAAAAAGAAATTATTACTTCTTGATGATATTTTAGTTATCGATAACCCTGAGTTTGAAAACTATATCACTACTATTTATCAATCTAAACTTCAATTAAACAAAGCGAATACTTCTGACCAGAAAACAACTTTTTTGGACTTAAATATTAAAATATTAAAAACAATATTTATACCAACATATATGATAAACGTGGCAGCTTTGGATTTCCTATTGTAAATTTCTTTTTATCTAGACGGTGATGTCCCCAGACTCCCCTCATATGGTATTTGTATTAGTCAATTGGTTCGGTTCGCTAGAGCCTTCACTAACGTTTTGGATTTTCACGCAAAAAATTCTCAGATTACTTTTAAATTCTTACTCAGGATTTTAAATATCATTAACTTCGAAAAACTTTAGTAAATTTTATTGATCTTATTCAGACATTTTATCTCAGTTCGGAAATGTGACTTTTCAACAATATGTATCCGGCGGAATTTCCCACTCCAATTTATACGGTAATCTTGTGTATAAACTAAGGAGGCTCAAATTTCTGAAAATTTCAAATCGGCGGGTTCTAAAATTATTGAACGCTTTCGACATCCCTAAGACCCTCTACAACCCAATACAGACTTTTGCTTGAGCGTTGCACGCTAACGGGGCGGAGGGGACTCTATGACGGGCCTTGTCCAAACCTTTTTCAGATGAGACAAGGTCCTGATCCTCGTCCCATCTGACTGTTACTCGGAACTTCTATTGATCAAGGATCTGAGCTCGCTAACAGACGGGCAGAGCACTGTTTTAGTTTGATGTCGCCTTACATATTTTTGATAGCCACATATTATTCTATAAATTTTTCGTGTGTAATAAATTTTTATTACCCCTCTTCTTGAGGAATCTGTTGATCCTTATTCTCTATATGGAGATTTATTTATAAATTTTAAATGTGTGTCCGCGGTGAGTGGGAAGATGGGCGCCTGTAAACCGGTTAACTACACCAATTGAATGACGTATCGTAATGGGTATCGTAATCGCAGCACAATCGAATATTTTTGTAATGTTTTTCAGTGTATATTCGATGTAGACGACGTAGGCCAGCATTGCTATTCGTCCAATCAGACAGTATATAACAATATCGGACCTTTTGGAAGATGGAATCTAGTGCCACAGAGAAATAAGTCTGTTAATCGTATCAGAAAAGACGGACACGTACATCAGGAAGATGGGATCTGATGTCATAGAGTAGTATGTCTTCCGACCGTATAACAAAAGACGAACACGTACTTCAGGGATGTAAAGATGATGGATAAATCCAAACCACAAGTCCAAAAATCATGAAACCATAGGACATACAAAATCAGTGAAAATGAAAAACAAATGGAAAATAACAAAATATGTCTACTTGAAGAGCATATGTGAACCCCTATGATGGAGTGAGATCAGGTGCCCGGGGAGAGTGAGCATCTCCTACTTGCTAGAAACACCCGTCACATATACCCCGTAGAAAGAGTCAAATCGTGTGAATTCCATATGTATTTACATATGGAGAAGTCGAAGTAGGTAACCTCCTAGTATAGAAGGTGTCAAATCTGTGTAAAGTGATCGGAATTGGTCTCAGTCCAGAATATCATTTGAAAATCGGGATAACGAGATATCATATGGAGTAATAAGAGTCTCGTGACGACCGTAGAACTTCCTCAGTGACGTTGCTAGTCTAGCACATATATAACCCTGGTTGAGCAGCTTAACTGAAAGTCGCCTAGCCCTCAGAACAAAGTCATTGTAATTTGAACATGGTCTGGAATAACGTATTAACTGAGATATGAATACGCCGTATGCGGGCGATGATGGAATGTTGTTACTTATGAAAGAAAAGTTTGTGATAGCGAAATTGAAATCGTCACGTTTGTCATAGAGTGAGGTGTTCAATTGTCCATTAATGTCGAAAGACAACAGATGGGATCTGAAGTCATTGAGTAGTATGTCTGCCGACCGTATCACAAAAGAAGAACACGTACTTCAGGGAGATGGGATCTGATGTCATAGAGTGGTATGTCTTCCGACCGTATAACAAAAGAAGAACACGTATTTCAAGGAGATAGAATCTGATGTCATAGAGTAGCATGTCTGCAGACAGTATCACAAAAGACGAACACGTTCTTCGAGGAGGTGGGTGTGATGCCATGAAGTAGTATGATTGTTGACCGTATCAGAAAAGATGAACACGTGCTTCAGGGAGATGGGATCTGACTTTATAGAGAAGTAAATCTGCCGACCGTATCACAAAAGGCGGACCTTTGGTAGTAAGGCCCAAACTCTTTCCTTAAAAACACATGAGATACACTATAGTTAATTTATTTGTATCACAATATATCAAAGAATAAGTAAGTTAGAAAGCACACTTTATAGTTAAGAAACTTTGAAAATTTCACCGGTTTCTCTCAAGTACTTTACAGGATATGAGGATTTGAAAGTGGACAATATCGCATTTTCATACCTTTTTTCGGCAAATCAAAATGCACGACCTTGCAATTTCATGAGTGTATAACCTAAACAGTTATGCATTATCTTTGTAATTTTTTATTTATATTAATCTACTCTATATATTACAGGTATTATGAAAAAAGATAAAAACATTGATTGTAAGTCTTAATACTTCAAATATAAACTCTTAAATTTGACGAAGAATGTTTTAAACTTAGATGAAAATGACTAAGATGAAAATGACTAAGTCCAAAGTCATTTTTCTAAAAACATATGAAAGGATTCATATTTACGTAAAGGCTAATTAAAAATAGTTACTTATAAATTCGGTTGGTTGATTGGTGTTTTACGTCGCTTTCAACATTTTTAAAGTTTTATCGCGATATGGAAGCAGGAGGTAACCAACCTCTTAAACGTAGTGGTGCAATGAACCCGAATCGTCGACGTCACAAGCCAAGCATTTACAGTGAGGTGCAGTCCTAACATAACATTATGTGAACGTCGCGTTAACGTGAAGTTTGCTTTCCTCGTGCGCTCAGGACTGCTGAGCACACGCGTTTGCGTTAACGCAGATTTCCTCGTGAACTAAATTTTGAGACTGCGTTAACGCGCTGGACTGCCGCGTTCACGCGCTTGGTTGCCGCGTTAACGTGCCAGACAGCCACGTTCGCTTGCTTACAACTTATATAGAGAAGGATTTAAAGGAGAATCGATATATACATTGTATATTTAAATATAAAAACATATTACTGTGTGCATGTAGATAAATATTTAGAATTGAATAAAACGTTTACGAGTAGAGGGGTGAATTTAAAAAATATTGAATACATTTTCCGAACATTGAATATAATGAAATTTATTCTTATTTTAGGGTAATAATGATTATAATAATAATAATAATAATAATAATAATAACAACAACAACAACAACAACAACAACAACAACAATAACAACAATAATAATAATAATAATAATAATAACAATAATAATAATAATAATTAAATTAATGAAAAAAATAATAACGATAATAATCAAGGTATCCATATATTATGAAAAATAGCTAAATTAAAAAAAAAACATTGTAAATACATAAATAAGGAAAAATACATAAAATTATAAATAAATAAACAAATAAGAAAAAGTTACACAATTTTATTAATTAAAAATAAACAAGTAAAATAGAGTTAGAATGTAATTTTCCTAGAGTCTTTATAGCATAAACTGACGAAGTTTTTCATAAATACCTGAGTGCATGTCTATGCGATGATTTCCATTATTATATTACATATGAAAGCCTTAATGCGGGGTGTCATTTTAACATCACATTTAATGCACGTATATATGGCGACATTTGCTGTAATTTAATTAGATTCCTTTTATTTTCTCCATCCGTACCACTATAAAGAGAATTACAAATGTGATAATGTGAACGCGCGACTGGACTGAGCGCACGCGGGAATAAATCGCGTTAACGCGAATTTCTTCCCGCGTTAACGCAAGGAGCGCACGCCGGTCGAGCACTCCTAGCATGTGTGCTAAAGCAGTCCTCGTGACTGCTTTTCGCGTTAACGTGAATGTTATGTTAGAACTGCACCCATCTGTAACCTCTACACCAAACCTGCCCCTGTTACGTATACGGATATTTGAAGGAAATTGATTGTTCAAGTAAGAATAAGCTCTGTAAAAGCAAAAAGCGTTTTTACCTAAATCAGGGGTGGATAACATTTTTTAAAAATGTGATAAAAAGAAAAATATCAAATACCTATTTAGTCTTCACAGTATAGCTTGATTTTTCATATTAGTCTACTATATGTATTATATTCATGATAATAAAAACATGAAAACTTTGATTATAAGTGTTATTACCTCAAATATAAATTTTACATAAATACAAAATGTAAAATTTGCTTGATTTCAATTCCTGCTCTTTGCGTCCCCTTCCTGATAATTAGTCCTTGTCCTTCATTATTATGAATACCCAGTTTACTAAGATCGCTAATTAATATCTTGAAAGATGACAGAAGGTGCGAAATGCAGGGTGATATTTGCTGGATCCAACAGCCGACTGAGGTGATATTACGTAATAATTGAGCCCCTGAGGTGACAGGTGATCGCCCTAGACGACGTTACCCCGATATAACCTCGATATGTAGCAACTTCATTAGGAAGTCAACTATTAAAGATATTATAGAATTCGTCTTAGGACTGGCCATCTGACTGCACATGACGAAGAGTCATCGCTTTCGCTGGTGTTTTCATGCAATCTGTACTGAAAAACACATGTTTACAGTGTTAATTCGTACAGCGTCAATAAAAGAGCTACAAAATCATAATAAACTACATGTATATGAAATCGTCACATCTTTTATTAATGTAAATACCAATGATTTGAATGTAAAAATCGTTCATGATTATTGTTAACCCACGCGGTTACGCCTTGCTCAAAATTTATGTATTATGAATGATGAAATGAAACTTTTGATAAATAAAACTTTGTAATTAAAAGCTACGGGGTAATTTTTTCATAAATAGGGTAATCATAATTACTTCTATAGACATTGTTTTGGTTATGAGTTCTCTTATTTGAGAACTTATAATACACGATTGTTTACTCTGTATATTGATGTAATGAATGACTCGTTGATATAATATGGCGGATCGTTTGTTTTGGTAGAGAGGGTGGCGCTATCTTTTTATTCTTGCATGGACTATAGTCATTTCTAGATATATTTTTTATAAAAATGGTATCAATTAAATCGGGGAAAATATACTAATTGCATATTATTTCTGGTAAAAATAAATTAAAAACTGAAAATTGTAGTTTTAAAAAATGTATGAGTGCCCGTGTCTCCCATTGTTTTCGCTTTGGCGATTAGCTGTTTACAAGTAATGGACGTAATTACCTAAAACACCTAACATCACTGGATTAAATACAACCGTGACCCCGGTCAACGCCAGTGAACATATCGTTTTTATGCTACTGATTCTAAGCGCGCCGTCAATTACAAGGCAAAATAAACATTTCGTTGTACCACCGCGCTGTCGATAAATATTTTAATGAATTTATCAATTTTCAAATCGCCGTTATTTCTTTATTTTTACTCCAAATGAGATGAAATTAAAGAAGCTAGAAGAATACAAAATGGAATGGACATTCTAATGATATGATTTTGATTTACATGTTAAAAATATTTCTTCATAGATCAAAAATTGAAAATAACGCATTTTGATCAATTTAAACTTAGTCATTTGCGATAGGCCTCACTACCTCTGGGAGGTGGGATCTGGCGTCATAGAAGAGAAATCTGAAGACATTTAATAAAGCTGTATGGCAAAAATCACCAAGGACATGCACACAAAACATAGTAATAATAGAATATACACGGAAAAACCACATTACAAGAATATTCGATTGTGCTGCAGTTACGATACCGACTGAGGATGGTCAGTTGAAGTAACAAACGTCATTCAATTGGTGTGGGTAACTAGTGTACGGATGCCAACTTTTCCACTTACCGCAAAAGCAGCACAATCAAAGGACACAAGTAAATCTGCCGACCGTATCACAAAAGACAAACACGGAACTTTGGGATTTGGTGCCAAAGAGAGGTAGTCTGCCGACCGTATCCCATAAGACGAACACATACCTCTGGGAGATAGGATCTGGTGCCACAGTGCGATAAGTCTGTCGAGCGTATCGCATACGAAGAACACGAACTCTGGGAGATGGGTTGTGGTGCCAAAGATCGGTAAGTCTGTCGACTGTGCCATACAAAACGAGCACGGTCCTTTGTGAGATGGGATCTGATGCCATAGAAAAGTAAGTCTGCCAACCGTATCACACCTGTCGTGAGCTTTTACTTATCACAATGTAAATTGTAGTGTATAATCATAAATAATATATTAAGTCTACAATTCAGATGAAGAGAACATTTATTGGCTAAGTAAGTTATCATTGTGACCATAAAATCTTGCCTAAATAAGGTGGGTATGATTTTACTTCAATGCATAGTGCAAAAGTTTAATCTTTTAATTGCTTAAATGTTCTATATCGGAGTAAACAATTATCTTAAATTAATAAAGGTTGACCTATATTTATTTATCGTGCAATTCACCCTAACATTATATAGACTAATAATAGAGAGAGAGGAGTATTTATGTCGGCGTTGCTATCATTACAGAAGTTATTTTTCTATATTAGATAACAAGTACTCACTGCGATCAGAAATACTTGACGATTTCGTGTTTTACTCTTCAAAAAGTACAACATCTCAGTCCAGCACTGAGTGGTATGAACGTGTTACAAAAAACTTCCTTTCTCTCAAGTGTGCCAAAATTGTATTCTACTGTTGTTTCTCCACAGTGAACTTGCGATGTTATGTAATCACACATCTTTGCATTTTGAGGAATGTTATTGAAGTAATCGATCGGAAAGGCTTGGATTTAAAACATCTTAAAAATCTTTTACTGGATAATTGGAATATATGTTATTAAAGTTATCGATTGGAAAGGCTTGGATTTAAAACTCCTTAAAATTCTTTTACTGGATAATTGGTATATATTTCTTTTTACTCAATTACAGATTAATGGGAACTGATCTTTTTGCAAGTTCAGAATAGTCGTGCTATATTAAGTAAGTTCCTCAAATAAAATCTTTAATAAAATTAATTTGTGCACTGTTGGTATTCATAACTCATTTTTGGAATCTTGCATTGGATATTTCAAATGCATATACTTCAGATTCAGGTAGTTCAAAAAGTACGAATTTTTTATTTTTCTTATTGTTTTTCTATGTAAATTTTTAATGACCTGTCCTCTTGAGAAACTGTTGATCCTTGTTCGTTATATGGAGGATTATTTATAAATTTCTAAATGTGTGTCCTTTGCATATGCTGCTTTTGCGGAAAGTGGGACGGTGGGCGCCCGTAAACCGATTAACCACGCTAATTGAGTGACGTTTGTTACTCTTTGTGTGCATATCCTTGGTGATTTGTGTCATACAGCTTTGTCAGATGTCTTCTTTTTTCTCTTTCAACTGACCGTCCTAAGTCGGCATCGTAACCGCAGCACAATCGAATATTTTGTAATGTCGTTTTCCGTGTATATTTTACTATTATCATGCTGTACATATATTTCACAGAAACAAATGACGCTTCATATATTTCAGGAGCCCGTTTTATCAACATGTGTAAATGTTTGGCTTACTAATTCGTATGCCAATCCCGGGCAAGTGCAAGTCTACTTACATACATTTTTAGTTCAACGAAATGCGGGTTTCATCGACCGTTGTAAGTGTGTATGTACGTAAGGATACGACTAGCGAGTTGACTAACTTTATGCAGCGCAAATGCATGCATCATATTAAAATCAAAGTGACAGATGTATATAACATTATGGATTTATGTCTGTGCATCTACAGACGATGTGCTTGTAAACATGTAACGTTAGGCCTAGTGACAACATTGAATCGTAAGCAATACTTCGAAATACGTCCTCACAAGAAAGTGATCATAAAACTATCGCAATAATCACATATGCCGCCACATACATTATTACATGTACATCTATAAAGTCAAGCGGATCACGAATTAAGAGGATATAGAAAATCTGTCAATCTAGTATAATAATAAACATGTGAGACACCCTCCTCAAGGCACCCCCCCCCCCACTTTCCTTGCTGAAAAATATTTTTATGAAAGTAAAACAGAATAATAAATATCAAGTTAGAGAAATCTACATATTACATTTCCAGTAGGCTATTTGATTTTTTGCGTGTTATATGTATATATAATCTAGGACTACGAATTTTCTTTTGGAAATATTTTTATAATAAATCTATCTAATAAAGCTTTTAAAATTTCTTCCGAGTAAGTCGAAATTCTTATTCATAAAATCAAAAGTAAACTAAATGATTAACAACAATTTTCGAACACATTGACAACAGAGACGAAGCAAAAAGACTGGTTTGTCAGTACGGAAAAGTACGTATCACTAAATCACTACTGTGCTCGTACGCCAAAATTTTAGATAAGAATGATTTACGAGTACTACTATAGCACTCGTAGATTTACGAGTAGAATCACTCGTAAGTTACGTTTACGTAAGTTCGTACATATGACGTCACTCGTAAATTTACGCTACGAGTGATTTACGAGTACGCGTAGGGTTTACGAAGTTTTGTACATATGGGCCCTGCTCTTTAGAGCTAATTTTAAATTGAATTTCCGTGAATGAATTATTTAGGGGAGGATATGAAAAAGGGGAAATATTAGTGGAGTAATATATCATTTCAATAAAGCAGCTATAAATGGTTAGCCTCAATATGAGAATTGAAGAGAAGTACTTAAGGAATTTTCCCCATCTAAATATTCTGTCTTAAGAAAATTAGTCTATCGCATTTCTCTATCAGAAACATCGTTAACTTGCGTAACATGTTCTGCAGATTCTTAAAGATATGCTTGTTTCAGACATGATTGCTCTTTATTTCCCAATAGAAAGACTAGCAGTTTTCAATCAAACAATAGACAGAAATGTTTCGTCGATCCTTCTTTAATAAGCTTTCACGTCGCTCAGCCTAATGAGCTTACTTATTGCAGAAAAATAAAACTGAATGTTCATCACGTCGGCCACGGAGATCTTAATACAAATAGAATCACAAAAGAATTACAGTAACTTGATTGAGAGAGAGATTCACTACGGCTAAGACAATAGGAACATACCGATACATCAATCACACGGACATACAAACGATTTGTCCTTTTCTGTGTGTGGTTGATTTGTTTGTTTGTCTGGACTTTTTATTTTATTTCTTAATTATTAGTTGGGGTTTTTTATTATCATTTTTATTTATTTAATTTCTATTTAATTTCTAGTTTTTTTTTTTAATCTAATTAAAAATTTATATCTTTTTATCTATTTATTTGTGTGTGTGGGGTGGGGGTGGGGGTGGGGGTATAAGTTTTTGTTTTTGGAGGGGGTTTGTGGGGAGCATTTATTTGCTTGTTACGTAAAATGAAATTATAGTATTCCAATAAATCTAAGATATACTACGGTCACATACCACTAGTACTGTGGAATAATATTTTTCAACTTAGTATTTTGTTCTTTTTCTCTTTGTAACAGGTTTTACTTAAATTTCTATTTCTTGCATACTTTTGTGAAGAATATTAATAAAGGCTAGATCTACCAATGATCGAAAACTTAGAAAAATGGAAATCTTACATGATCATGAAAATTTTATTAATTAACAGTGAGTCGTGCAGTTTTAACATTAAAAGTTAAATTGTATTCTACCGGGAGCCAATTGAATTGGAATAAGCGTGTAAAACATCTTGACAATATCATGGTCCTAATATTACTTTTGTATAATAATTTTGAAATAACCATATTATGGCCTTATTTAGACTTTCTTTGTTTTGACATTGGAATCATTAACGACTATGTGTCACGGCAACACATGCAGCAGAATATTCTCTTAAGAGAAAGCAGATGTTGTATATGACCAGTGTCCTGGCCTATTCGGTTACGTGAATGATTTAATTCTCAATCGATAGACTATATAGTAATATGCGCAATCTCATATCAATGAATATTTGAGAAGAAATATACCCTCTGGTTGTTTGCAAACCCATTTAATCTGTTTTAATCAATGTTTAAGCAGAAGTATATTCCCATTCCATTGCAGCTTGGAGATATTATAATCAATATTGTGTATGCGAAAAGCTATCGAATCATGCATAATAACTACACTCTTTTACTTAACGTCTTAGATGAGCAGTTTTACAATTGAGGTCTGGTGAGCGATGATCTCAGAGATCAAACAACATCTAAATCCAGCAAATAAAATCTCATTTGATGAAATAAAAATTATACTTTTACATTAATAATATATCAATAATATATTCCAACATAAAAATAGTACACCAGGACATACAAATTATAATTCTTCAGTCCTAAACCCGACAAGGAATGATCCGTATGACCCTCAAGCAGCAAAAGTGTAAAGGAAAAATATGACCTATATAAAGCAAAAAGAGAATGAACGGAATATATAATTATTGTATAAGAGAGGAAAGGAGAGTGTACTTTACATAACAGTATCCATTCAAACAGCCAAGACTTATCAAACGTTATGGAAGATCCATAGATTGAGATGGAGTCTAACATAAGTCATTCAGCTTGACGACTAAATGTAAACAGGTTTATAAGCTCCACAAGTTGCATTCTGCCCATGAGAAGCAATTATGCAAATGTGTGGCTGACTCGAAAATTTGACACACGCCGTAAAACAGATTGTGTATTGCCTTTTAGTGACATATTGGGGGGATTGCCGGCCGTTTGTTTAATCTTGAATAGATAGAATAGAATAGATAGATAGAAATCGGAGTTACATAGTGTAGAAATCGAAATTAGAACTATAACTCGAAAAATACCGTTGCCAAACAAATATGTGATTCCCCATTAATTCCTGTTCCTTCTGAATGCTATTTGGCCAATTCCAGTTCACTTTCATTCAATTTTGTGAGGGTTTTTTCTATAAGTAATAATACTTAAGATTATAATTGTATGTGTGTAGGTTCCAATGTTGAAGTTTTTTCTTCAGACAGTATATCTTATCATGCCACTTCGACAAAACCTTGAAAATTATATAAATATTACAATGCATATTGAGTCCTACCTAACAGCCCAGTAAGACCCAGTAAGAGTATCGTAATTGCACAACAATAAAATATTTTTGTAATGTGTTATATGTTCTAGTATATTATTTAGATTCATGTATTGTATAACTCCATGGTGACTTCTGCCACATAACTGAGCCAGTAACTCCTCTTTTTTCTTTGACTATCGAGTTGATGGAGGTTGATGGAAATGATGATTACTAAGTGATCGTGTCTCCATTAACTCTACTTGTGTTCTCAAGACACGACACTCCTCTACACCATGAGAATTTGGAATTTGCTTCGAGACACAGGAATGATCAGAATTTCTTATCTGGATGATGTACATTTACATTTCCTCATATCACTTTTTGTTCAAAATTCAGTTTTGACATTCTGATTCGAATATAAAAAATTATTGTTATGAGTATTACATTTTCTTTTTTTTTAATATTTGACTTAAAAACAAATAATAAAGAAGATCCAATGAGTTTCAGTACATTGTCTCCAAGAAGGAAAGACAGAGATCCACCACAACGAAGAAAACTATAAACCGAAATAAGTACAAATTCATAAGTGAACATTACTCCATTATTTTACAATTAAGGTGCCGACCCAGTATGGTGAATTGAAATAAAGCAATTGATGTCATAACATTTACATAAATCTGTACGACACGATTATCTGCTATGAACCACACAATTCTCATTTATATGTGGGAACTTCATCTATATGCCGTTGTTTGCATCTAAGTTCCTGTATAATCAATGAAGGAATATTTCAGGAAAATATTTATATTACACTGGAGACATGTTACATGGATTCTGATCAGTGAATATCATCAGTTCATGAGTTTAAAAATAACTTTTTTGTGTGTTTTGTGTCATAAAAATTAAAAACAACTGAGGTACATGTATGGATTCTTATCCAAGTGAATATTTTGATTTATCTATTTGGAAAATTTAATGTTTTCCTTTAAATTTATCTCAGTAGGTATTAAGTGCTTTTAGATATCGAGTCTTTATTAGTCAGTTGATTTTATCTTTAATTACGTGTATTCTTATTGTGGTATACTATTATCATTTTCAAAATTAAAAACCACAAACTATTTTCTTATCTCACATTTGTCTTTCTAATCACGTCCTGACATGTTATGAATGTTTGGAAAATGAAATTAAGATTAAAAATTAAGAATTATAAGATTCATCGAATAATACGGACATGCTTTATAATTTTAACTGCTCTGCAATTATCATTGTAGTTGAAACTAACATACATTTTTATAAGTCAGTTGAAACTTGTGTATAAGTGCAAAAGCAAAACATAGTAAATTTTTATTGCTGCCTTGAAAAAAATAAAAACAAACATTATGTGGTACACCTTTTCAGTTGGTCGCCTATAATAAATACATCGTTAAATTCCTTATAGCTTGAAGACATTGAAGTGATGAAAATATCATAGGGAGTTGTGGTTATTGATCTAGGGAAGGCCTTGTTAGTAGATTGTCACTATAGTTGATATAGGCATAACTGTTTCGTTATTTGAAGATATCTATCACGTACTTGGCTTCCCTGTATGAACGTTCCTTTGCCATTCCGCTGTTGGATATAGGCATTGTGATTTAGTGTAGCTTAGTGATTTGGGAAAGGTAGGTTTCTTTTTCATTAATACGGATTTTTACATTAATATAAAACATGAAATAATTGTTATCAGTTATTATTATTGTTAATATTATTATTTCCATTATCACAATTACTGAAGAGGTTTTAGCTTTAGCTGAAAAAAATCGCTGTATTATATATTGTTTAAATGTAATATATGTTTACATGTCTTTTTATAAAGACAGCACATGGAATTTTATATCTGCTACTGCTAATGATATAATGATTTTATGATACCCCTATTATAATGGAAATTGTACACCTGATGGTCGACTGACTCACGAGGAAATGAAATGAAGTATTATTATAAGTTCAGCGCCATCACATACTTTTGTGGTTTTGGACGTCTTCAGGAAATTAATCTTGTCATGATCTATGTGGTTTCGTACAAAACAGAAAAAATGCTCGCTGATCTGCTTCATATATACGCTTATATTAATCGTATGAAATTCTCACCAAACTCATCGTACCAAATATGAGTCAATGACGGCAAAAGAAGTTTAAATCAGATAAATATAAACACGCAAGACAACACAAAAATAAAATAATATAGAACTGTTCCATTGAGAATTTTAGAAAAAGTTTTTTTAAAGATATTACTAGATCTGAGTTCTTCTTCAATTGTAGAGAGCGATTCTGTGGAAAGCAACAGCATGAGTTGTAACAAACGATATGTGACATTCATCTGGGCGATCTTAGAGTGTATCTTCTTCTCGGGAGTCATTTTAGGCTGGACGTGGTTGACAATTACTCTAAGAAGAGACATGTACTTTGCAGCACTTTGTAATATATCTCTTCCTTTGGAAACGGAAGTAGACAAGTTTGATCTCGTCAACAATCAAGATATTCTAACCAATGCTGAATTGACTGGGGATCATGTGATCAAAGCAACAGTGAAGATCCGAAAGTGTCGACGACGAACTACAACACCTACGCCGGAATATGGCGAATACCAGACTTATTATCCTCCATTTAACGATACTCAATATTTCTGCGATGATCAGGAGATGCGTTTGAGCGCATTTTATGCTATTATTATGACGTTACGGAATGCTCTGATCCTTCCACTCGGGTTTTTCTTTGATAAATATGGAACCACTCGTACCCGACTAGTTATCGTGTAAGTAAACTGAATTTTAATTTATTCTCGAATTTTTTATTTGTATGTTCAGAGAGAACTGCTTTGTTATATGATTCACTTCTTTATTTTTCTGGCAGATTCAACACTGATAAGAATAATACGTCAATTCAATGTATATCACAGAGGGAATATAAGCTATAACTTAATTACATGGCGACAATGTTCGTGTAATGCAGTTGGGAAACCAAAAACGTAAATCATGAAATATATGAATATCGTAACACACAAGTTAGATCATACAGCAACTAATATAATATTCAGACGGACATTTTATCATTGTTTGTCCGCATTTATCTTATACGTAGACTGTCAAATAGTATATAATTTTGTGAGTTTCGGTATGGCTAGATCCAAAGGAGACACTAAGTTTTTCCTCAAGTCAGTCATAGTGTTATATTGTTGAGACGGTCATTATCACATAACCTATGTATTTTACATTTTGCTATATTATACAACTTATGTATATTACGGATTTTAGGTCTCAAATTTATTAAACAAAAACAAAACAAAACAAAAAAACCCCAAACAAACAAACAAAAAACATCCCCAAAAACAAAAATAAAGAAACTGTGTGATCTCTATCAACAGACCAGTGACTAAGTAACACCTATTTACAAATTACTGTAGACCCCCGGAAGCAAGTAATTACTTATAGTTAGCACGTTATATCTAATAAATGCATCAGTCATTGTTGTTGATTCCTGCATTAAAACACAAAATAAGACACTTATTATATATAAATGCTCTTTTAATGCCAAAAATATAAGGGAAACTTACAAACAGCTCCGGTAAACTATTTCGAAGGGAAGTTAAAAATGGAAAAGACGCAGCTAGTACCCATGGCAACGTCAATTTTGTGGAGAATGACGAAAATACACAATTTAAAGCAATATTTCACAACAATTATAACCAATTTAAAAACCTCAAATATATTTTTTCATAAACCTTAGTAAAACAAGAAATAAATTTTTCAGTAGAAGTCAACAATGAAATACTCCTTTTTGGTGGTTATATTTAACAACCATACAAATTGACAGCCGACTCAAACGAACCATGTTCTGCCTTAATATCATCGCCTTGTAAAATCTACCAGAAAAAAGACAATGCATAGATATTTACGTTTTAATAATATGTTCCTCAAAACTTTCTAAAAAATATCAGTGACCTCTGTCATATTCATGTGGCTGTAAAGCTTACACAGTGAACATTCCTAGAGAAAACGCATCCATCGGTCACAGGTGAGATGTCGGAAACAGGTGAGATGTTGGAAAACAATTTTAAATTCTTCTTTGCTTGAAGTATTCTCAATTTCTATAAAAATGTACAGTTCAATGTTATTCACTGTCTACGCAATTGTTTACTCGTTTATTACCAATCATTTGTCTTCGTTTTGCAATCTTTGATAACCATATTGCGCTGTGTATTTTAGCAGTTTCTTCGAATATAAGATAAATTTGTATGTAGGAAGTAATTTGTGATGAACGTCTCAACATACATAACCATAAAATGATAATAAGAATTTAAAACTGTTTAAAGAAAGCACTCTTTCCAAAAGGAAAACATTCAATATCACGGCTTCCTGGCCATTATAAGACGATTAAAATAATATGAACAGAGAGCTATGAAAACATTGACATCATGCCTATTAAAGTAGCAAGGCAAAAATGTGTTCTTTACAAAGAAATGTCAAAAGAATTTCTACATCAGAACTATCAGACACTTTAGTTCCTGAAGTCTTTATGCGTTCTTGATAAGTCGGAAGTATTATTATTATCATTATCTTTAATATTATTATTATTATTATTATCATCATCATGATTATTATTATTATTTTTATTACATGTTACATTCTAATATCGTATCAATGTGAGAATCATAAAAACGAGACCTGGCCCATACAATACAATTGTATACTTTATGAAATTGTCCAATGCTCATACTCGTCACAGAAATGAATATTAACAACTTACGAATCAGAGTGCACCATGAATACCTCAATAGGCACAACACAGACTACCATACCACTAACGTTAAAAAGCTATTTCATGGTATATGTTTGTGGATAAAAAGTCAAAAAGAAGAAACCTCCAGAGCTCACCTACTGAGATTTTAATGATATAACCCAAATGTTCATTGAAAATACTTTTACATCTCTTAGGAAATCATCACGGTGAAAGAATTATGAATGATCAAACTATGCTTAAATCATACCTGTCACCATTTTCTTATTAAGGGGATTTTTCAAATTTTGACTCACACTAAGATATCTATATAATCAATTGGTTTGCGATGCACCAATAAAAATTGAAATATGTATCGATAGAATATCAATTATGTATGCTACAGGTATGTATAATTATGACAAATGAAAGATATATTGGTGTTTTATGTTGTACTAAGATAATTTCACCTGTATAACAATAATGCATTAAATATTCATAGGGACAAATCCTTATAAATTATAATATTATTAACGGTGCATTTTTTTTTTATCTTTTCCGTCCAATGTTTTAACGCATGAAAAACTTCTTATCACGTATCAAAGCCAAAAGAGGAGGTTTCGGGGACAAAAATTCAGGCACGCGTTCCTAGTTGAATAGAGGTGTTTAGTGTTCCCCTTGCATGCTTCGAATTTCTTGCGATTACTGTCCTTTTTATTCAGTGATCTATGTCTAATTTGTCTACTTCATGCTTACTCCTCCATGTCACCTGTTCACACCCCCTTGTTCTTCCATAGGTCCATACTAGCCAATAGCTCTGTTTTGTCCACTAAATGATGTTCCTTACTGACTATCGCCCTGTACCTTAGTACTTTACTACTTTTAAAAGATATTTTGTCAACATGTATTCTTATATATCCCGTTTCCAACTTTTATTTTAAATTCTTTTTGGGTTTTGCGAAATCCTAATCTTTATTGCGTATTGTTCTTATCTTCAGCTCAAGGTGATTGCCAGTGCTATAGGGAAGGTAGCAAAGATTTTGTTTCAAAAGTAAATGTTTGTCGGTCGGTCAGATTTGTGAAAACGGTCGTTTTCTATTCTGTTCCATCTTAATTAGATTTCTGTCATTGTGTACCTAATTTGCCTATTTCGGGAGGTTTTTGTCAGATTGTTAGAAGTCCTCCGTCCGATTTTATCACAGTGTCTACCTAATCAAGATCCTATCATTATACCTTCCACTTACTATCTATGTTTTCTGCTGAGTTAATACCCGTTAAAATCTAAAACGATTAATTAAGTGTAATACTATAATTTGTCACATAAAATTAAATTGGAGTTTTTTGTGGTGTTAAATCGGTGTATATGCATAAATCTCTTTAATATATGTCTTTACGATCGGTTACATCCGGTCGGTGAATTGATCCCGCTGAATAACATACAAGGGATTATGATGAATTTTGTAGAGCTCTCTATTGAAATGTTTTTATCATGTAATGAAGGCTAGGAGAGCAAACACGAGATATCCAATGTTTTAATTGAAATTGTTTGGATCAATAGAATAAGATTCAATATATAGGTTTTTCCGTTCTAAAGCGTTGTGTTATCTCTCATGATATATTTCTGAGCGTTGCTCACTTATTTAAGTTCATCAGGAAACTTAGCTCTTCTCCGCGAGCATTTTTTCATTACGCCAGCAGCTAAAACTCTGAATCATGATACGTCCGCATTACAAGTTCTGACAACGAGATCTGGTTACTTAAAATCAACCACAAATTTCAATTATATTGCGAGACTCGATACGATGTTATACCATATCGTACAAAAGTTTTATTATAACACCGAAACGGGGCAGTCAGTGTTCAGAGTTTTAAAGGGTTTAATCCCATGTCCTGAGTTATGGTCAGTTTCAACTCGCCATAACACTTCAAGTCTCGTGCTGAAGTCGAATCGATCTTTATGTGCAGTAGAGATAATTATTTATATTGCTAATACCTGGAAGACCAAGGTTAAAACTGGCGTGCAAGGATTTTGTGTCGTACGCATATCGCTTGTGTTTCATTCATAACTCTCCTGTAAACTTTCGGTCATCTTGGTTTTAACACTGCTCTTCAAATATTTATATATTTTGAGAATTCCAATCATTTGGCCACGAGCAAAACTGAAGAGACATAAGTTATCGAAATGCACATATGGTGCACTAAATTGAAAAGTATATATGTTCTATATTTATTATAACTACTATGCCGGTGTCACTGCTGGTGGACTGATAGTTCCCGAGGGCATCATAAGTCTAGTTTCCAGTGCTTTTGAACTGACATTAAATATATATACTTCAAATTTTTAGTCATCAAATTAAGTAAATCACTCTACAACTAAGGACTATCTCCCTCATGCATAACTCTGTTCTTAGATAGATTCTTTGGTTCACTTTTCGGTCATTTTGCTTTTAACACTGCTCTTCAAATATTTATATATTTAGAGAATTCCAATCATTTGGCTACGAGCATAACTAAAGAGACATAAGTTGTCGAAATGCGCATATGGTGCACTAAATGAAAAAGTATATATATTCTATATTTATTGTATTCACAGTTTATTCCAAGTCACTTTTACTCGTCTATGTGTTGTAGTACACTCGTGATTAAGTTGTGAACATTGTCACAACTATACGTAGTTTGTAGGAGGACTTGAATCTAGGTTGTTGAGAAAGAGTCGTAAATAGTCGTAATAGTCGTAAATTGCTACAGAAGAAAATCGTAGCAATGTAGAAGGGAACTCGATTTATTTTAATGACACATTGAGCAATGTGAATGAAAACTCAAGCAGGAGTCGAGTGAATATTCCCATTATCAGAAATCTCAGATAATGGACTTGCTAAGAATTATGTAATGCTATCACATTTCTGATGGATTATAGTTATGTTCAATTTATACAAGGTACTCTAGGTTTTACTTTTTATGCTCCCGAACTGATAGATCGTGGGCTTATTGTATTGACATGTCGCTCTGTTGTCAACTTTAACCTTCGCCATCACTTTTGAATCTTGAGAGATAGAGACTTTATATTTGGCATGCATACCCATCTAATAAAGCTCTTTCAAATTACACCTCATGACCGTGCGCGTGACCCTTTTTTATTATTTATTTATATGTATATTTGTTTGTTTTAGCAAATCCAAAAACCTTTGTCACGGTACAAAATGATGCACTAAGGATCCATCATTATGCATCGAACAAATGCGTTATCATTTTTGATATAAAATTATAAATGTGAAGAAAAACGGATGTAAACAAACGAAGAAATAACAGCCTTATGATAATCCGGTATAGCATTTCATGATGGAAACGTTTCCAGAAATATAAATGACCTTAGATGATATATAGCTAATGTAAAACACACTGTATTTAAAATTACGTGTCAAGTGTCACATAATTTGATGTCTAATATTTCATTTGATATAATAACACAGTCAGTAGCACTACGATTTTATAATACACAAAGATAAGCTATAGACGGACATTGAGGAGGAGAATACCCCCATCAATGAGTAATTACTTGAGATATTTTATTAAATGCAGTATCTGTCTAATATTTTACCATAAGAGCCTTGGCAACAATCTATTAATCATGATTACGTCACTTAATTAATTGATAATGAATAAAAGAAGACAAGAAGAGAAGGATAGGAGATAAAAGGAAAGTGATTCATTTTATCCTAGAGGCTGGTCTTAAGCATCAAAGCAAATAATCCCATTTGTGATTTTATTCATCAACTTCAAATCTCCAAACAAGTCGACCTTATTGACATATCAAATGACATCACGCTATTCAGATGATATTTAACGGTGGAACCTTTTGATTTCCTAGGCAAAATTGTCTTTGTCTACAAACTAAGAAAGGACAAATGTTCTGAGTTTGCCAACTCATAGGGTTCAAATGCAGTCATCGACCGTTAACCAATGTACTGCGTGCCCTCTACGGCTTCATGCAAACATTTTTAGTTATCGGTTATTCATTTCTCAGTTTAGTGAGTTCAAATTAAAATAACACTCTTATGATGACAAGGGGACTTTCAGATAAACTGCTAAGTCATGGATATCTAAGTGACATAATGAAACTCTTTGAGGTGGTTCTATGGTCGATACTAGACTCCTGTCATAATATAACATATAACATCTTGTTATTCAGAATGATGAAAGCTATTCTGGACTGAGACATATTTCGACCAATTGAATGTCGAATTTGACACATTTGATTCTTTTTTTTTTTCACCTTTTCATTTGGACTTATGACGGATGCAGTTCGTAAGACGGAAATGCTTATTCCATTCTGAAATTTAATTTTCTTTCATTTTTGGGCAGTTCTTGTAGGTATTTTTCTACTTATTTTTTCTTTTTGCTGATTTTGTATGCCTTACGGATTTATGACTACTTGTTTTTATCCATTATTTTATATAGATGTGAGATCCTCCTGAGAAATGAATTTTGGTGTCACTGCTGCTTGACTGACAGCCCCGAAGTGAATCACAAGTCTAGTTTTCAGTGCTTTTGTACCGACGTGAAACATATACATTAATTTCAGTCGTGATATTTTTTGTAAATCACTTTACAATTAAACAGTATCTACCTGATGCTCAGCTCTGTCCTTAGATTGATTCTCTGGCTCATATTGTCGGACACCTTGGTTTTAACTCTGCTCTTCAAATATCTATATATTATTAGAATTCCTATTATTCGGCCGTGAGCATAACTGAAGACACAAGTTGTCAAAATGCGCATCTGGTGCACAAAATTATAACGTTTATATATTCTAATGTTTTTTTTTCCAATCAAGATCTGTATTTTAGGCAAAATCAACAATTAATAGAAACATACTCTTAAATTCGATATCAGCATATGCGAGACCCATTATCATACTTTTTCTCAAGTAGTGTACCAGACAACAAACAATTGAATTATATGAAATATTAACGCGGTAAAGAAGGTTTAATTTTGCGCATGTCCTGCAGTATTTTGTACAAGCAAATTTTGCTTGTCTTTATGATGTCATACGTATATGAATGGACAACTTTTTGTGATTTTTTTTCTTTTTTGCATATTCTTTATAGAATAGTTATAAAGACAAACAATACAAATAATGTTATATTTCAGTACTTTTTCTTTTTCCGAAATCACTAGGCCGGTTGCATCTGGAAAGAGATAATGACCGTAAATCCTAAATGCAAATTATATCAGGCAGACGCCGGTGCCAAAGAAGTTCAATAATCTTAGTGATACATAAAGCAAGAATCAAACAAAAACAATAAATACAACGTTTATTCTTTCATTGTCTTTCAGATTACCATTTGTAGTTGGGACTTTGATGATGACATTTTCAAGTCCAAGTATGTATTAGAACAGTCTGTTGAACACGGGTCATTCCAACATCACTTATACCTATTAACTCGTGAAATATAATACTTACATTGGATACTTAAATAAATATAAAACTACAATGAAACTTTTTCTCATAATCCATGGGATAGGAACATCAATAGTCAAAGAAAAAGTCCAGGATAATGTTTTGTATACATTAATTGTAAAAAAGGGAGAAACATCCCATATTGTATTTTAAAGCTAAAAAGAAACATGACACCTCTGTCGACGACGACAATTGTTCTGTCACATTTCTAGTTTCTAGAAAGCGAGGTCAGGAGTTCATGTATCAGATATTTATCGATACAAATCATTTTTATATTCGGGATAATAATCAATATATCAGTTCTTAAGTACTGTTCTAATTTGTAATGAGTGTGCCTGCATGTGATAATGTACTTGTATATTAATATTAGCGAATGACAATTGGTTAATATAATTTTCTCTTTTCCTGAATATTGATCCATTATTCAGTTTTTGAATTCTGTTATTTCAGGTTTTCCATGGTTGATTATCCCGGCATTCAGTTTACTGTCCATTGCCGGATTAGTCATCCTTATTACAAATCTTCAGATTTCAAACCTGTTCGGTGACCGTCGTTACACAGTGATGTCCATTTTGATCGGAGCTTATCATTCAAGTTCTGTTATATTATTCTGTATGAAGGTTTGTTGTGTAAAAGTCAGTAGATATAATGCATCAATCACCATTGTAATATCAATATCACACCACATTTTCTTTGATTATATTGTTAAACAGTAGCATACGTACTTATATAAATGCATGATCATTTCTCTCCTGAGTGACATATACATTGTTACATTGTCAGTATATATATATATATATATATATATATATATATATATATATATTATATAACACAAGCAATTAAGGACCCCTGTGAAAAAAGAGGTGGTATGGAGGAGTAAGCATCCCCTGCCGATCGGTCACACACGCTGGGATGTCACAAGTATATGCGAATTAGTATCATTCATATAAGTAGGAATCGGCACGGCCGTAGTCACAAGCGGTATATGTCATGTAAAAGACGAATACTTATCTTGTTAAACAATGTATTTGTACTACTAGCAAGAGTTTCTAATTAGTTTAAGGGGATAAGATAGGATAAATAACTATAATACAAATTGTAAGAATTATTTGATAGAATCCGGACTTTTTGTTATGGCTACCGGGTCTCACTCTTGATTTTCAAGTGACAATAATTGTCCACCATGAATACCACGTTTGTAAACAATCATAGTCTGTATTATTGTATTGACATCAACTGTATTCAAACAAGTATATTCTACATCATTTCGTTTAGCTAATATGAAGCATTATTCATAATTCATATACAGATTCCTCTTTTTTTCTAATATGTGTTTATTCAAGTTGAACTTATGAAAACATTAAAAATAATAAGGAAAATTGAGCTAATTATGAAGTTCGGTACGTATTTCTTGATTCGTATAGAAAGAGTCTAACGCTGCAAATAGAATTATATTCGCGTATTACACATGCCATTAAAACAGTAATAGTATTCTACAGGGACAACAATTAGTTTAACATTTTAAAACACAATTCGGATACATGCTTTAAGTTTCCCCTTTCAATTTATTGAATTATTTCCAGAAGATATATCCATTCCCGAAACAATCATTATAAGTCAACATAGCCTGTTAATTTGAAAATAAAGTACCAAGACCATGACACATATGCCAATCATTGCTCTGTTGAAATGACATTAGATTAACATCCAATAATACAATTATTCCAAGATATTTAAATTAAAGGCACCCATGCACAGTTTTCATATAACTGCATTACAACATGACCCTGATTTGGATAAAATCCAATTTATCCAGAAATGTAGTATTGCTCAAAATCGTTTAGCTCGTTATTAGGTTTTGAAGTGGAAAACTGTGGTAGTTCAAATATAATGGCATCATCCATAATTATATAAATTGTAATTACTTTAACAGATTCTGCTAATAATGGTAAATGAAGTATTTTCAGTGTGTTTGTGCTCACTTATCACTATCAAGGATTATAAGATTTTGAAAAACATTTGTAAATCATTATGACCATATCTGAATTTCCTTCAAAGATATAAATCTAGATATGGGCATATACGGTGTACCACCTGCGATTTAGTAAGATGTCAGATTTTACTACATTTCAACCCTTAACCATGATGAATCAAACTGAAATACGGGGTCAAGTAAATACAAAAGCCTCACCATAGAAATGTTAGATAACACAACAAGCAATATGTCATATTTTTTTTTAAAAAATCATCAATAGGTGTAGTTGACAACAAAATGAATTTGAATCTTTTATTTAACTCTCATTTAAAACTTTGTTACACAGGAAACACATGACATCGGTGTAGGGACTCAGACCTCTTTTATGTTCCTCACTATAGCGGTAGTTCCTATCTTAGTATCGACCATAGCTTTTCTGCCTAAATCGAGGATTCCCTGGCCTTTACCAGCACTGTATGGCAAACGCCACCGTATTGGAAAAGACGGAAGAAGGAAGAGCATACACACAGGTACTTGTGTCGTAAATTTGTGGGATGGTCAGTTGACTTGTCTCCTATATTTTCTTAAATGTTTATTTCTTAAAAATACAGTCTTGTATTAATAATGTAAACACTGAAAACGACGAATTTTGTATTTGAATTTAAAGATGTTGAAATAGAAACTAAATGGATTTAGCATTAAACAACATTAATACAGAGAAAAATGCAAAACTGATTTATTCATCAATGGTGACGAATGTTCTGTGGACTTCATAGTGAAGAGAAGCGTACCAATCACAACATAATCATGTATATTCTAATATTCTTTTGTATTCACAAGTAGATAAAAATATATACGCCATGAATTTACAGCGAAAATCATGGAAGGTGAGAGTTGACTTCTATTTTACAATCACCCAAATGAGCTTTTTAATTATTCATCTGTATTCTCTTTTATCTCCCTATCTGTCTATCCTATATATTATCCCTCTTCCTTTAGGAAACAGTAATAGAGAAGATATGGCAGCTTTCCTCAATGTAGCAGGCTCTTCGCTGTTTATTTGGTCCCTAGTGTGGTACAGTGTGTACAGTCTTCGTGCATTTGTTTATGATGGAAACTTACGATATTTGCTGATATCATATGGAGCTCCAAAGAGCGAAGGTACATTTAGTTCCATTATATCACAAAATTTGTTTAAGTGTACATCCCCTTGGTGATTTATGCCCTACAGCTAGATCAGATGTCTTTCCCTTTCCCTTGTTCATCCCCCTGGTGACTTCTGTCCTACAGCTAGATCAGATGACTTTCCCTTTCCCTGGTGCACCCCCTTGGTGGCTTCTGCCCTACAACTAGATCAAATGTCTTTCCCTTTCCCTTGTACATTTCCGTGGTGACCTCTGTTCTACAGCTAGATCAAATGCCTTTACCTTTCCCTGGTACATGCCTTTGGAGACTTTTACCCTACAGCTAGATCAGATGACTCTCCTTTTCCCTTGTACATCCCCTTGGTAACTTCCGTTCTACAGCTAGGTCAGATGCCCCTTCCCTTTCCGTAATCCATTCGCCTGGTGACTTCTACCCTACAGCTAGGTCAGGTGCCTTTCCCTTTCCCTGGTATATTCCCTTGGTCACTTCTGTCCTACAGCTAGGTCAGATGTTTTCCCTTTCCCTTTTACATTCCATCGTCATTTACATAACTGAATGATAGATTACAGATCAATACAAAATTTACATAAAAACTGTATTTGAAGAAAGCAGTATCACAAAATTACAATGCTAGCATAATCTAAATATATTTAAGATTCAAGAACAGTTTTCTTTATGTTATTACTGGTGACCTAAACTGTATTTCGGACAAGAAATTGCGCACCCTTTTTGGAAAAGGACCTAAATATAGGTTACCGTCCAGGATAGATTTCAATAAATGCCGTGACGTTATAGAAGATGCTTTAACTACATATTGTAAACGTTGGTGTAAAAAAGAACAGGTAAAGGTTCATGCTCTTAATGATTGGAAATTCGAGATTTTAAGAATTGTCGATATCCGTATTAAGAACTTTACGGAAAATCCGCATTTATTTCAACAGCCTAATACATTGACGACAAATTCTATTAAAAAGAAGATAGCTGACTTACATGCTAAATATGTCTTTGTTCCCGCTGATAAAGCAGGTAATAACATAATAGTTGTTTGAAAACTATATTATATTGAAGTACTTAAAAACGAATTAAACTCCACTCATACATATGTGGAAAGCCCTACCTCAAAAGAGAGCACCTTGCACGATCACCTCATGACCATGTCCGACTTCAAAATTAAAACTGATAAATCTGATCTACCAACCATGTATTGGCTCCCAAAACTGCATAAAAGTCCATATAAATCACGTTTCATATCTAATTCTAGCCACTGCTCTACTACGGTACTATCGAAACATATTACGTCTGCTCTAACTGATATAAAAGATCATATTATCAAATTTTGTGATGTCGCATTTCATAATAGTAACATCAATTACTTTTGGTCGATTAAAAATTCTCATGAAGTTATAGACAAACTTCTTTCGCTAAATTTCAAAGCGACTCAAATTTCTACATTTGATTTTTCTACACTTTATACATCTCTGCCTCATGATTTGATTAAAAGCAAGTTGCTGTCTCTTATACAATGGTGTTTTCACAGAGAATCTAAAACGTACATATGTACTTCCAATAACTCTGGATTCTTTTCCAACAAACAATATACTTCATATAAATACTGGACTTGCAAGGAATTATGTAAAGCACTAGATTTTCTCATGAATACTATTTTTGTGCAATTTGATGGCAAGATATATCAACAAATAGTTGGGATTCCTATGGGTACTAACTGCGCGCCTCTGATAGCAGATTTATTTCTTTATTTTTATGAGAGGGATTTTATGGTTTCTATTCAAAAATCAAAACGTTTTGACCTCATTGACAAATTTAATAATACTTGCAGATATCTGGATGATATTTTGGTTATCGATAACCCAGAATTCGAACAATTTATATCAGAAATATACCCACCAGAGCTCACATTGAATAAAGCTAATACTTGAGATAAATCTACACCTTTCTTAGATTTTAAACATCAAAATTATCAACAACCTAATATATACTAATATTTATGATAAACGTGAGGATTTTGGATTTCCTATTGTAAATTTCCCTTACTTGGATGGCGATGTCCCTCGACTCCCATCATATGGTATCTATATATCTCAATTAGTTCGATTTGTCAGAGGCTGCACCGATGTTTTGGACTTTCATAAACGAAATTTACAAATTACTACTAAACTTTTAACTCAGGGTTACAGATATCACAAGCTAAGAAAAACATTCGGCAAATTCTTCAGATCTTATTCAGAACTTCTATCTAAATTTGGAAATATTTCTTTTCAACAGTATGTATCCAATGGAATTTCCCATCCTACTTTTTACGGTGATCTCGTATATAAACTAAGGAAAGTAAAAGGCTCCGATAAAGTTATTTTATCATGTAATAAAATAGTCAAACGTCTCCTAAATAGACAATATTATATTGAGATCATCAAAAAGACTATAGGTCTTGTATTTGGCCCCTCTACAGCCTTATGCTGACATTTACTTGAACGTTGCACGCTGACTAACAGGGCGGTGGGGACTATATGACAGGCTTTGTCTAAACCTCTTTAAGAGGAGACATGGTCCTGAACCTCGTCCCCTCTGACTGTTAGTCGGGACTCCTACAGATCTAGGGTCTTAGCTCGCTTTCAGACTGGCAGAGCACGGTTTATCATGTTGATGTCGCATATATTTTTATACCATTATGTGTTTTACAATACCTTACGTGTTTATATTTTTTTGACCTCTCAATATGCGATACCTGTTGACCCTTGTTCTTTACATGGAGGATTATTTATAAATTTTTAAATGTACGTCTTTTGATTGTTCTGCTGTTACGGTGAGTGGGAAGGTGGGCCCGTAAACCGGTTAACCACACCATTTGTTTGGCTTTTGTCAAATTAAATGACCGTCCTAAGTCGGTATCGTAATTGCACTACAATCAAATATTTTTGTAATGTGTTAAATGTTCTATTTTATTATTTATATTCATGTATTGTATAGCTCCACGGTGACTTCTGCCACACAACTGAGCCGGTAACTCCTCTTTTTTCTTTTTAAAGCATTATGAATATATTAAATCATGGATTGTGCTTTGACCAAAAACAGTTACCCCGTCGCATAACGAACAAATAGTTATGGTATTTTTGCATAAAGAATTGCAACTATTGATATTTTCAATCCCATTTTAAAGTTCTGATTTATCTTTTGTAGTAATAGAGTATGAGAAAATCTTTTCCTTGTTACACCTAGTGTCGCTGCCTATCAGCCCATTCCTTGGACTTCTAATAGACTGTCAAAAACTGTCGTCCTATTGTAAGTATTTTCATATAAATGAATTTGGTAAGTGGTTTGCTCTACAAATATTTTGGACTTTCAGTTTCAACAATTGATGCATACAGGTCCCTGTGACATATAGGATGAGGTGTTATGCTCTTAACCAAGAAGTCTCGAGATTGACTCCCGCTTTGGGAACACCGGTGTCCTGTCTTCACATTCATGTATATATACAGTGCTGAATTATATATGTTTCGTCTGTATTTAAGGGCATTTACGGCTGGAGTGACTAGCCAAACAGGAGACGCTTTCTCCTCCCGAGCACCTGGTTTCACCTCAGAATTCCAAGGGTCTATAAATGTCCACTGTGGTACATTTTTTTTTTTTTTTGGTGCCATAGTCATGACACCATCTGTAAGGGCATTCAGGGCGAGTTTGGAAAGGCAAACAGGAGACGCTCACCCTTCTCCGGCACTTCGTCTCACTTCTGAATTTCAGGAGTCTGTGAATGTCTGCTCTGGTACATCGTTGTCAGTGCCATATTCACGTGAAACCTATTACTTTCGTATTTCACATTGCCGGTTCAACGGTCTTTCAAAAATATAATATAACACATGCCTGTATTGATTTGGTACACTGATGAATGTCTCTTCAGTGATGATCAAAGTCCTAAACTGTAGAAATGAAAAGTAATTGAAGAGCAAACCAATTGACAAATTTTCAGAGTCATAGTCAAAATTCGCATCTAAGAATAACGATATACAAGTTTCCGCCTTAGTCCTAATTAATTTTTCATCACAATATCGAATATTTAATAATTGAATACTAATGTTTATGGATATTATTATGTATTATGGAAAGATGGACAAAATCTGTTACATGCTACAATTCACAATGTTAAATGTGCTTTCCACATGTCTCTTATAAATAAGTATTTTTTTCAGATCCACCAAGAATTCAGCAGATGCATAAAATCTTGTGTTTAGTATTACTGACATTTTTGTTGGCATTGCTCAACAACATATTACCCATAATTCCATCGTTACATATCCAAATGTTTGGCTTTGTACTACAAGTCATCGAGAGAGTCGCCGTCACAATTTGCCTGTGTGCTTTCTTAACCCATGTGTAAGTATCATCTATCCTCTAATGTCATGTTTGATATAATGAACAGCCTCGTAAAGAAATCACCTATCTACAATAATCATTTATATTCAGCTTTATGAGGCGATTACCTTTCCACGACAGTCATTAATTTTCTCATTAGTTTGAGATATGAGAAAAGTCAGGAACTTTAATTAAAATCATACAACAGACTATATTTCACCCGGATACTTTTGATAATACAATAGGGTAACCTATCTTATAAAAGGGAAATAGCAAAATGACAGGAAATCATTAATGCTATCTTAGCAAATTATTTAAGTAATATCATACCTTCAACTGCAATCATTTCTTCCTTTTCACATTTCCGTCATATTTTGATCTGATCATGGCAAGCTCGATGAATCTTGCAATTGCATTTGTATTTCGTTGTAGTGTTTAAATGGCTTGTCATCATAAAGTTGAATTTATTATGGTCTGACGTCTAACAGAAATAAATTATCATGTCTTTCCTATACTGAAAAGTGCATTTGCATTCATGTAAATTCGGTATTTAATACTTTTAAAAACCCGGAATACGTGCATTTGATGGTTTGTTGATCGGGGTTTATGTGGCATTCAACAATTTTTCAGCCATATCGCTACACGGAAGCAGGAGGTAACAAACCTCTTAAACAGAGCGGCACAGCCTCGGATTTCCCTTCACTATTTCCTAACAATTAATTGGTATTATGATTATTGTATTATGATATAAATATAAACTATTAACATATTTGTTCATAATCTTTCTACATCGACTATTTTCTTTATCTTATCCGCAGTGAGACATTATGTACTTTGATACCTAGTGCTATGTGTTTGTTACACTGGTAAAAATATGCATTGGTAGGGTTCCGTAAAACTCAATTGAGATCAAATTTTGATAGATTTATTAAGTGTCTATATCAGACCATTTGCACGTAGAAGGAATATACACAGCATATAAACGATAGAAAGATTTCTGTGTTACTCATTAAATGAAAGCTGAAAGTTGATTTGTCCTCATCTCGTGTCACGAAACATTCTATTTATTCCATTATTCTTAAATTCTGATTAAGTCAAAGGCGGTTATCTCTATTGAGCACTTTGTCGTAAGAACGTGATTTAACCAATCCTCACGAATTTTCTTCTATCACAAAATATAAAAGATTTCATGTAATCGATTAGCATATTCCGGTATTGGAAATTACAATAACTTCACGGCAAGTATAAGATTATGCGAGTTAGTATGAAATGGCGTAGTATCATGTCCACAAACAAATAATAGAATAGTTTTCAATGCCTTATCAAAACATGAAGCAAGATATCATCCGACTGCAAAAAGTATATTGACATTATACCACCATTTGTGCATGATAGACATATCATTTAATTTTCTTTGTTTTGATAGTCTTGCGGCGAATCTGATTGGTTAACAAATTGATTTGATTTCTGAATCAACAAAATATTTAGTGCAGATATGTCACAATTGCCGGAACTACTTTTCTCTGGAATGAGAAATCCCGTTCTATTTATGGAACAGTGATTCCCGTGTTGTTAGTCGATTACATAGCATTGTTTCGTTATATATAACGAATTCAATGTACAAAAGAAATCGCACTTCACTTCAGAAGCTATTAAATATATGATATAATTGTCTTCTATTATTCAATAGAAAGTAAAATATAATTAGGTCTATCAACTAGTCTACAGTAGAGTGCTGTTTAGAAATACATGTAGTCAAATACAAAACAGTTCTCGACTGCTACTAGCCGATCGCTCGACAGTGGGCGCTGATAGCTGTAATTTCTACATTATCATACCCGACTAGGCAAACAAAATGGGAATTTCCACCAGAGCAAGTGCTGCTTCCGATACAAAACCCTGAAAATACTCTTTCCACCTTGTGGTACGCACGTATTCCAGTCAACATGCTTTGCATTTCTAATAATACTAATAGCATTTAAAATATAAATACCTTAGGTAATAGATTATTATTCTCATATACATGTTGCATTAATTCGGGTTTTTAAATAATGGTCGTTCAATTTCACATCTAACCTTTTCAACGGACGCTGGTAAAATTTTCGAGTTAACCGCCATTATTGACTTCAAATGTTGTTTACCTTGTCATTGTATTACTACGTGACCAAGTCACATGCATCAGGAACAAATAGTAATTTAATACCATCACAAATTGTTTATTGGCCACTTATTAAATTTTTGTTTCCATATATATACAATGATAAGAAATGAATCTTTAAATTTTTTTTGGTTGACTGAGGCATCAACTTAAAATTTGGACGGAAAACTTTTCGCGCACTGATTTAGTTGTCCATCTAAATCTTGCTCATTGCCGATATTGTGGCAAAATAAAGTGTCAATATTTGAAACGCAAAATATTTACTAGGTTGGCCTAACAGTAAAAGCCAAAGAACAAATTTCAAAGGGGAAAGGGAAAGACATCTGACTAATCTGTATGGCTGTGGGACAGAAGTCGCCAAAAAGATGTACAACAAAACTTGATAAGTAATGAAGTGCATGCAATGACATTACAAAAATATTGATTGTACGACAGATGCGATACCGACTAACAAAAGACACTCACTTGGTGTGGTTAACCAGTGTAAGCACCCACAGGTCAGATTTATGCATGATAGAAGTACACACTAATTTTAGGATAATTTACTAAGTGGTGTCACAATGAATTGGAAGTATATATTTCGAGTCAGAATTAGTATAATTTATCGGTTTCGGGTCCCTTCCCACTCACTACAAAAAGCAATACATTAAAAAGAGACGCATTTAAAAATCTAAGAATAATGCTCCATATAGAGAATAAGCACCATTTGTCTACTTCTGTAGACGGCATAACAATGTAAATTTGAATGTTATCATGGAATAAATAAAATTACAAAGAAAATATGAAGAGGAATGAACATGAGTCACCATTGCTCTCTCTCCGTCTGAGAGCGAGCTAAGTTCTCTGATCTGTTCTACATACCAGAAATGTTTTTATTACCTTTAATACCTTTAGAAAGATTGAGAACAGGCCGTCATACAAGCACCACCGCTGGGAAAGTCAGTGTTCAACGCGCAGGGAAAAAGTCTGCATTAGGCTGTAGAAGAATCATACTGTCGATGTTGAAAGCGCGTAACACGATGAGATGAATTCATCTGAATTTTTGACTTATCCTTATTTTGTATATAAGATTACCGTAAAAATGGGAATCCCGCTTGACACAAATTGCTGAAAAGTCAGTCTTCCGATTAAAGAGAGAAATGATCTGTTAAATTTTCCATAACCCATTTGAAGTAGATGGTAACTGTAAATATTGAGTCAAAATGTTGACAGTAATCTGTATATACTATATATATATATATATATATATATATATATATATATATATATATATATATATATATATATATATATATATATATATATATAGATTATTGATTGATATATAAGTTCATCATGGGATAGCAGTATAAAGAGTAGAAAAACCACAGGACATTATATGTTTCACAGTTGACAAATTTTAGGAATTACCTTTCCTAAATGTTTTCTGAGTTTTACGCCATTTCTAGAACGAGTACTTCTAAAGCTTCATTTTTACTTACAGATTGTATTTGGTAAGGAGATCTGATAGATTTTAATGAGTCATTTATCAGATCCCGCAATATGATTTGTTTATATGGATTCTTTCAAAGTTAAGGAATCTTTATAAGTTAGGTACATGAAACTGGATCTCACTATCATTAGAAGTAGATATTATAGGCACTCAATAGTGGTTAAGGTTTCTGTAGGATTTCATCCATTGGGAATACGGAGCGAGTATACGTAAGATTACTAGATTCTGGATTTATTTCAAGTTTCTCTAAAAGGTCATTGTAATGTAAAGCCTTGAGCTAAAAACAATATTGTTTGAGGCTTTGTCTGCCGGCACTAAATGCAATTAATGTGTATTCCATCTAGCTCTGCCATAACATCTGAGTCACCGAATGCAGATGGATGACAGGTCCCCGTGTTCTTTCAGTTAAGTAATACGTGAATTCATCGAACAGCTAACACTTTTAGCCCATTCCAAAACGTGTCCTGCTCCTCGTCTTCATACATATCCCATCCTCCGGCAAAATTCTCTATTTAAATTATTACGCCAATAAAATGATTTAGGCTCTCTTAATTTAGGGTCTATGTTATTTAGTTGGTGGAAAGTTACATTATTAACTATGTTAAAATAACCAGTAATGGCATGTCCTATAGGATTATAAATGTATTCAGATGAAGAGCATGGGCACATGGTAAGCTTTGAAGCAAGATTATTTCATACAGAGGCACTGCAGAGCCAGTTTGTATTTTTGGAAACAATGTTAGATGCATACCTTTAGGAAATACATGATATTGAATTGATTTATGTTAAGCTGTGGAATCCAAGACTAAACCTTTTTATGATAGGAAAAATATAGTTTAGGACGGATATGTGAAATGCCAATTTGTTTCGTAATGTGGGGCAAGGTTTTACAAAACTGATACATCGTGCATATTTGGGGTTTTTGTAAGACTGATGATCATGATCACGAATTGTTGGAGAATATAACGGCCCATCACATTCACATTACTACATCCTGGGCTATATAAATTTCCTGCGCTTGCCTTACAGCGTATAAAGTTATCATAATCTGAGAAACCCCTTAAGTATTATAAGAATTGATAGGCATATGCCCGTGATGGGAATGATGTTATATATAATTGGAAATATGATGAAAAGAAAATTGGAGAAACAGCGAATGCCATATCTTATTCAAGTCAGTGTTAATATTTACAGTATACATGTTTAACACCTGTTACCCAGCCTGAATTAATATTCAATAAACCTTGTTGGAGCGGATTATAACAAGATGAATGCATCAATATTTCATTGGGTAGCGTTTGCCTAGATATTTTGTAAATAGATATTGTACTAATATTTAAAGAATATTGCGCAATAAATATGTTTTTCCCTGTGATTCTGCAGTTGCAACAAAATAAAAACATGTATCCCTTATCTTATCGCTGTTATTTGAGTTTTTCTTTAATGGTGTATTTTTTTATAAATTCATTCAATAATGCAATTTGTTACATATAGATGAACTATTCTCTTTACTTCTGGTTTGAAGAATTGAAAATGATAAATGGTGGTGCTTCGAAGTAAACAACGAAGAAGTACCGAAGGGTTAACAATATCTTGAGGTCCATGGAATAAAAGGACAATATCCTGTATAGTGTCATATTCTGACAAATGCGAACCCCCAGGTGAGACCAGATGTCCGAGATGAGTAAGATTCCCTGTTTGCATGCAACACCTGTCGCAAAAACTACAACAACTTTTCAAGTTTAGGAAGTAAATGCATAAATATACACATATAAACACATGCAGGAGACAAGGACACTGAGTCAAATAATCCCATTCACTGTATGCAATATTGTTGAACTGAAATTCTGGATATTGAAAACGCTTGTCTATGTATACATGTAATGTCATATCAAGTATAGTCATAAAGTTCAAGATTATTATTTTGTATGATCGGATATCAAAATAGATATGTAAATCGAGGGAGGAATCTGATTCATTATAGTAAGTTAATATCGAAAATATTTTAAAATGTTTGATAATGTAAATATAAGGAATCGGTCCCTTTTTGGTATTCATAGAATATAATTCTAGTTCATCACTTGCATATTGTGACCCCAAATATCTTAATGAGAAGCTGATAAACTGAAAGTTGTAGAGTCTCTAACTCGAGTTAATTCAGGTTGTTTCGAATCGTATATCAGTCTTATTTAATAGTAATCTCATCTTCTGAATAGAAGACAGGAAAAAGACATATGACTCAGTTTTGTATTTGAGAAGGATTTGTGTGAATTTTGCTTTCTATTCTATTTTATACAATAGGTCAGCTAATGAAGGTGCACGATTAATAGAAAATGCAAAGACTTTGCTGTAAAATTAAGCTCTTGTATTTTAAAAATAATATCAATCAAAAGTTCTAATATGTATTATAAAGGCATCAGTGTGCGTAAGAAGTGTGGTGATTTTTAACACAGTCTGTGTCTGCGTCACCACAAACAAGGAACATGTACCTTTTGGAAATCAATTGTCAATAATAATAAAAAAGCCTTCTTTTAATTTTTCTTAAGGCATTGTAGCATAACGAGTTCACAAGCGCACATCTTGACACTATAAACAGTAGAGAACAAATAATTACTACATATTATTTAACAATTCCTTAATTTGTGAAATATCAAAGTGGCGATTCACAAAATTCATAGAGTAAACAGTCACATGCTACATTTGAAGATGCTCTTTCCCTATGTCCTTAGATATACAGGGATACAATGTATTCATATATATTCATGTGTTATTAGTCATGGCTTCACTTAAAGAGACCTGGTCCGAGACTGGAAACTTATAGGATGAAAAAGATAAATTACAACATCTTATTTTTCCTGTATTGAATATATTATGAACTTTGTGTAAATTGCAAATTATAAAACTAAAATTCCTCAATGTTTTCGTAGAATAAAGGTAATAGAGTCGAAATAAATTCGGTTGGTTTCAATTTTCCAAATAAGGCAATGTTCCGCCCATAAACAAAAACATCAATACGCACATGGAGAAATATGAGCACGGGAAAAGCAAAAGAGCCATAAAAAACTATACACAGATTCTGAGGCCAAAACAAGAAAAGTGGAACAAATCTCAGAATCGGGTAAAGCTCGAGTTTCATTGTCACGTGGTTTCCTCTGACCCTCCTCATCAATATTCAAAGAGTTGGTTTGGTTATGTTGCAAATGTAAAATGGGCATATCTCGATAACAACATCGACTTTGGTAACGATACTTTTTACATATCTTAGATAATAAACTAAAAATCTATTTCCATTTAAGAAATCCGCTTACATTTGTTTATACTTTTTCCTACGTCAATCGGACCAGGTTCCTTTAACAAATTACACAGTAACTAAACTCTACTTCCTTATTACACAGTAACTAAACCATCTGTATTACCTATACTATACAGCAGTATTCTTGCTGCTTATGACATATACCTAGTTGGACTACAGCTGTGCCGTTTCCTAATTCTGTGACAGCGAATAATACTTTTTCGCTTATACATATGGCATAACGACGGGTGTGACCGGTTGACAGGGGATGCTTACTCCTCCATGGCACCTGATCCCACCTCTGTTTTGACAGAGGTTCGTGATTGTTTATATTATATTTACATATGTATTGTCGTTGTTTTTTCGACTTCGAGTTGTGGATTTCGGAACAATATCTTGGATTTGTACTTGTTGTATTAAAGAATATTTTACACACTTACTTGTATCATACCGATTACACACATGTCAGCATCCATCGATTAAGAACAGGATCACTACATTTACGCTATGGATTCAAGTTGAGAAAAAAAAATTATGCTTACATATTCTAGAGTAGATTTATTACTTTACGACTTTTATATCTCTCATATGAATGGTAATCTTCATATGCCAAGAACCAATGACAGAGGAATCAATATTGTCTCATAAATCTGATGTGATTCTCTTAGGAACAGGATGATTAGTATCTTGATGAAACCTTTATCGGTCCTGAATTTAATCCCCTTGGTCATTTTCAATCGGCTTTATTCTTGATGTTGACATTTTGCATTCATTATTTATTTTGATAGAAAATCTCGGGAAATCGAATGATCTAGAGGGTATCCCGATAAAAAACATCGATAATCAATTAGATCCATAAGTGCAGTACCAAAAATTCTAAAATACATTTTTTTCTTGCTATTTTCATAATTTATGTGAATTATCTTCTCTCAGAGATACCCAATCGTTAACATTAAATATTAAAACCAGAAGCATTATACCAAAAAATGCCTTTGAAATTACCGAAGCATATACTCTGAAGAGGTGTCTCGAGTTTTATATTTTCACATGGAAAAGGGCTCTATTTAGTCAACGACAATGTTTCTGTCAAAGATTTTGCAGGTTCCAAACCGAACTTATGTGATTATCACTTCATGTAGCTGAGATTTGCAAAACCTATGTTAACAAGAGACGTAAAGATACATCGCGATACAATACGCGGTACAGTACAAAGAAATACAAACCATACGGCAGTGATATTGCAATACCGGTCTGTTAAATATATACATATATATATATATATATATATATATATATATATATATATATATATATATATATATATATATATATATATATATATATATATATATATATTTCAAACAGAATTAATCATACCCAAAACTCTGAATAGATTAACAAAATATTTCTATTTTTTTTTTTTTTATTTTATTATTGTTTTGTTTTTCTCAAAAAACTTTTTGGATACTTCATGACATTTTTGCAATAAGTTACATGTATAAAGCTCATTTCTTGATGAAACAAGTGTATTGCGAAAAGTATCGTATCGTTGTTCAATTAACGTGGTATCCTGAGAAGCTGTATCGTTACATCTGTAATTGTAACACCCTGAAATGACTAATGAAAAATGCCTTAATCTTGACATTATAAGGACTGGATCGAATTTCACGAAAGGGTGAACGTTTGATTGTGAGGTCAGGTCGTGGTTGCATTTTGATCAGGATTAATATACTTAACGACTTTCTTTTTATTAGGCATGTAAGTAAAAATGTACATAAGTTTAGAATATAGATTGTACACACTGAAAATTTGTGATTATATATAAAATAAAATACCGTAAAGTTGCAAGAGATTTTTTATACTGAGATTATTTTCGGCCGTGCACCGTTTTTGAGAAACAAGGCCGTGAGTGTACAAGAAATCAACATCATAAAAACTAATAGAAATTCTTAGATGTGTGGAATATGAAATTTGATACGGATACTGGACTGATAATGAAGTCCTTATTCACGATAAAACAACAATATAACAGATCAATATTTAGAAAAGAAATTCTACATGTAAAGATGATTGATAAATTCAAACCACAAGTCCAAAAATCATGAAACCATAGGACATACAAAATCAGTGAAAATGGAAAACAAAAAATATGTCTACTTGAAGAGCATATGTGAACCCCCTTCATGTTAATGGTATACGAGTCTAATATAGAATTCGGAATGATTGTTATTAGTGTCTATGTAACATAATCATCAATATTTATTTCAAGAGAATTGCATAATGCTTAATCATATTGTATTTGATATGTTTATACATATTTTATTTACATTTGCATCCAAACATAGATATCCTTTTAATTGATGCAAATATACCATACAAACAAAATATAGAATAATGGAAAAAACAAATGACGTACTGTAATTGAGAAGTATACATCGCCGGTTGCAGTTAATACTAGATTGTGGCCTTAGACTGATTCGCTTAATATGATAAAATCTAATGTCAGCAAAACCGGTCTAATTTGTCAAAAAGAAACTATAAAGATCGGCTTTAGCCATGATTATTTAATACATATTTGGGTCGCGAGTGTCTACTTGAATATAATATTCTAATGATGCACTAAAGTTTTATTATATTAACTAAAGGTATTAATTTTACAATATACCGCTAAGAGTATTAAATGTGTTATTTATACAATAAATTTTTGGCTAACCTTTTCAGCCATTTTCCATTGGAACATTTCGGAAAATATGTTTCCTGTCACCTCTCCATATCAAGCATCATCTGCCTTCTGAGATTTCCGTCTCTTCACTTCGTCGTCCATTTACTACAAGAAAATCCTTTTTATGTAAGTATATGATAAGCAATGAATATAGTGTTTGTTCTTTGTTAACAACATCTTTCCCACGCAGATATATTATCATTCCGTTATGCATTTATGATGTATAGATTTAATCAGTTTATTATTGTGTGCAAACAAGTTCAGTCACCGTTTCCTTTTAAAGATTCAGCGTCTGAAACGTCTGAGAAGACAGATAAATTTAATGAAAATAACATTGTATGTCTCTTAGATTGTACTGTGGTTGGATAGCTACAATGGACACTCATCTTTTTTCCCTTTTTCATCTTCTATTATAATAATATTACATATGTCATAGAGGAAATGTTTTCAATTGAATCTATTTGTATGTATTTTGCTGAATTTTAAATGTGTGCTGTTCATTGTACCGCTTTTGTGGAAAAGCTGGAAGGTAAACCACATCAAATGACAGTCCAAAATCAGTGCCTCAACGGCAAATGTTGTGATTTTTGTGTATGTATGTATGTGTGCTTGTTCATTTATTATCTGCATGTTATGACTTTTCTCATACTTCTTTTTCCTTGTAGATCAATTTACTGTTGTTACTGCTTCTGCTGATATCATGTGGTCATCCTATCAACGTGTGGTACCACTGTCGCTTAGGTCTTATCCATGACGCTTCTGCCTCCGAGTACGAAGGCATAGAAATTACAGACAGACTAATGCATTCTGGGAATGAACCATGCCCGACTACAGGACTCAATGTAGCATAATTTTAGTCTGAACTCAACAGGAGAATTAATTGCTTTGTGTTTCACAGTGCCATTCGATATTTACTTTTCTAAAACAAACGTTTATGTATTTATATCCATTTCGATCTTCTTCAATACCTTTTTGCAAAAGCTCTGAGGTGCCATGTAAAACATAAAACAAAACTAATGCGCTCAAGTTAATAAGTTATACTATGCGCACGAGTTGGTAATTCTGATGCGAGTAACTAACCTGCGCGCACAAGTAATACATCTCGTAATGTACAAATTTGCATGCTCAAGTTACATCATTGAGCGCACGAATTACACATGCTAAGACGTTGTTCATCTTATCGTTCGCCCTTCAATCTGTTATATTTTCCGACTAGTAATTTCTATATGAATGGTCAGATAAATTACATATTTGGTAGAACTGGTACTTGTTGGAACAATGTAGGTTATAACCTTGAGTCAATGTAAAACCCAAAAGGTCAAGATCATTGTGATCTTTTCTACTTATTGATTGATTGATTGATTTTTGTTTTACGTCACACCACGAATATTTCATAATTATATATAATTATATGGTGACGGCATCTGCCTGATGCGGGGCATACAAATTTTGACCTTTGCAACGGACCCACCCGAAGCAGTGAGGGATCTTTAACGTGCCATACATACCACGACACGGGGCCTCGGTTTTTACTGTCTCATCCGAAAGACATGACACCGGCATGACCAGAGCGGGACTCGAACCCCGGTCTCCCGATCAGGAGTCCGACGCGATATCACTAGGCCATGCCGGCTTCATCTTTACTTATACCTTGTCAATAATCAGAGTGTCTTTAAGATACTAGTGACTAAAAGTGCTATTAAAGCATTAAATGATATCAAATTTGTAGCTTTGGAAAGTCAAAGGAAAGACTAAGTGCTAGGCTTGAGAGTGCATATCCTGCTTGGCCAATAGCAAGCGCAGTCATTGCTTGTCCCACTATAAGTGAAAAAAACCTGCATAGTTTAAATGTTTTAAGTTGATTGTGCCATGTAGACAGTGAGGTGTTTTGCTTGATTAAGTATAAGATTTTATTTTCATGGCAATCAATTTGGAGAACCTGCAACTAATAACCGTGGCAAGTGCCCAAAGTTTTTTCTAATATGATTACTGACAAACATTTTTGTTTAAATTGCTGACCGATGTCTTAAAAAAGGATAACTGTTGTGGTAAAGCTATTAAATTTGCTATAAAATCATCTACAATATATGTATTTTGATTTTGATGATCTTGTAATGTATCATATCCCTTCCCCATTCTGATATAAAACACCACTTAAACTATAAACCTGTGTTCATGTTACATTTGTTTTGTGTGAATAGGGATTTGTACCACTGTGAACGTACAAGAAGTAAACAAGTCGGTAATTTGTGCATCCAGGTTGTGTTACTCGGGCGCTCCAGTTACATACTCATATGCAGAAGTTGTATAACTCGTGCGTCAATAATTTAATCGTGCGCACAAGTAACAAACTCTAGAGGACCAGTTTTAAATTACTTCTACATGGCACCCTAGGGCGTTCATACTTTATTTCATGCACAATGTTCTATATTGATTCGATTTTTTGAAAAGATAAGTTCGATCTAATACTAATGTAAAATATCGCTTTAGCTGTAAAAATGGACAAAGTACAAATGCAAAATATCACGTGTTAATTTGTTTCTTTCCATTCAGATATCGAAACAATACGCAAAATGGTTAGTTATTTACATAAAACTTTTTGTGTAAAATTCGAAAGTGTTCACGATATCGCATGTATATTACATGGTCCTTACAATAATGGGAGGGAGAGGAGCAGGCGGACTTTGCAACAGATAAAAATAATCGGGCTCGCATTATAGAAATATATTGGCAAGATATATTTTCTGGCTCTGATAATAGGCAAAGACAATTTTCCGGTTATCGAAAGTCTTTCTGCCCCCCCCCCCCTTTCCCGTAACATCAAACGGGTGCTCCCTAATGTACCAAAGCGAATATATATCACAAAAACACAGACAACTAATTTCATTTCTATTGAATTGCTTATGAAATATTATGGCCATGTGACAAATTCTTGTCTTCGCGAGAAGTATCATCATCACTATGCATTAAATTGGGGTCACCGTTATTTCAATCACACGTGTCGTTTTAATCAAGAACATCACAGTTTTATGTAAAAAACAGGAATAATGTCATATAAGTTCTCCTGGAGAATCATTCGTAGAGACGGATTCCATCAGAGAGTAAGGATCCCCTGCTGACTGGTCACTGCGGGATCTATGAACTTCTGGAGAATCATTCGTAGAGACGGATTCCATCAGAGAGTAAGGATCCACTGCTGACCAGTCACTGCGCTATCTATGAACTTCTCGAGAATCATTCGTAGAGACGGATTCCATCAGAGAGTAAGGATCCCCTGCTGACTGGTCACTTCGGGATCTATGAACTTCTGGAGAATCATTCGTAGAGACGGATTCCTTCCAAGAGTGCTGACTCGTCACTCACTTTGTTCCTGAAAATAGTATTGTGATTAAGATATTTTATCAAAACATTTTCTGAAATGTTCTATTACAGTTAGTGTTCAATAATTATATATCTAATTTTCATTAAGATTTTGGCACACAGTGCATTCTTGAACTCGATGTAGCCATCAAAATTACAAAAACGGTATGAAGAGTGAACCTTGCTGTTAATAAGCCTATACGGAATACGTGAATACGCCTTCGAAACTATCATTCTCGTACACCAATAAATGAATGAAGGCTTTTGAAGGTGAAAATCAATCTTCATTTAATTTGAAATTTATCGAAAAAGTAACGCAGATAACGACACTTATATTTTGAGAGTTTGTAAACGAAATGTTAATTTATGTTATGTTTAAGCTATAAATCTTATAGGCTATGAACAGCTCTGGTAGAAATTAATATATCCTGGGTGGACAGTGTATAATACCAGGCTTTGTCAAGAATTATCCAACTGAACATAACGGTGTACTGCTTGCACTTGAAATACACATTGTTTACGTGAACATATTAATGGCATTTTTGTACTTGGTGATTCAATACAGATGTAAAGGTTGTAACCAAGTGAAATCATTATCCTTTACGTATCAGAGAAGGTAAGATCCTGCTTCGTCTAATAAGGTTAGCTTCATTTTTCTCTCAAATTATAGATATTTCTTGATATGGGTAAACTTATCATTTTTATTCATACAATATAGAAAGATAATAACTTCATTATGACATTCAAGTGCTATAGAAGAATACGTCACATAAAATGCCTAATATACGAAGAAATACTGCCATATGTTACATTTTTCATATTTTTGATCTATTACTGATTTTGGAAACTTACTGCGTTGTAATTGCTTATGTTTATGTGGTTACTATGGATGTAGAAACTTGAACACAATCGCATATAAAGCATACTATTAAGCATGACGTAACAGTAGTAATAAATATGGAACACTGTCTGAATGAAAAATTTATATATCTGTCAGATCAGAGTGCTCCTAGTCATAAAAATGATTAATAATGTTATAGTTATATTAAGTGACGAATCAAGGTGCCCAAGTTCCACATAGCGAAATGCTAAAAATAATGTACAGTACAGTCTGTTAACTTTTTGTATCAGGTGTTTATTGCTGATGTACCATACCAACTTGAACATTTCCGTGTTGTTTGAATTCTCTGTTTATACAAAGGGTTTCTCCTGAAGATTTACTCTTAAAAGCTTAGAACGACTGTTAAGCGTCATGTGAAAAAAACATTTCACCGAATTATATCTTTTATTTCAACATTAGTAATAGAATAAGTGTTTTTATAATGTGCTTATAATTGTATAATCTACATTAATCTAAGAATTAAGTTCTATAACTCGCTATGATCAGCGTGATTCGTGGATCAATGTAGACTATACCACGATATGCAAATTACAAAATACAGTTATTCTATATATGTACAATTATATCAGTTTCGTTATTGTAATTTTGATATGCCCCCTAGAAGAAATTACCATAACAGGAAATTACGACCAATGTTTATTTCTCGGGACAGCCATGATCATCTCTATGACAACTAATGTGATATTTCAAACTACTGCATTTATGAATTACTAGTATTGGTCATTTGTAAGACAAAAGCAGATAATCTGTTTTTGTTGACAAATGCTATATTCAACACCGGAACTATATTTCATTGCACCGAAGAATATGAAAAATCTGATGCGGTTACAACTGTTTGCTGAACAACACTTATTGTATGCTTTTGTGTGTGACTAATTTTAAGAAGTTGAAAGTACATCCAGAGAAATTGAAATGCAGACATATGCAAGAAGTCCATACGAAACGTTCATGCTGTCGGAAACAACACTATGCGTCGAATCTATAGGCGGTGGCCACAGATATATTTGAGTGCATCACTCCGCCGGGAGGGTACATTATGCGATCCCTAAGAAAGCAACATCCTACTTTATTTATGACATTGATGATCACCTAAACACATCAATCTGACAAACTTACAATTTCAATTTTGGCATAAAAACTTTCCCTATAGGTAAAGAAATTTTCCATCACTTGTCTTTGGTGTATTGAGATCTCAGTTCAGACCTTGTGCTAGAGCTAGTTCAAATTGAAATGATTTTATTCTGAGGACAAGACGCCTTACAGATAAACTACTCGGACATAAGTATCTTTTTGGTAGACTGACGATGTCACTGATTGTAGTGACTTCTTGTTATCTAGAATATTGAATTATATTCTAGACTAGGATTTATTTCGAAAATTTTACACTCGGATTTATTCCGACAATTTAAAGGACAGAATTTGACATAATTGAATACATTTGATTCGACGATTTTAATTGGACTAAAAGAGGAGGAAGCAAGCCGGAGATGCCTCCTTTACCGGACCTCCCTCTTTTGGGTTTACATATATTCCTTAAGTAAATGCGTTCGGCTTCTTTTCGCATTTATTTATTTATTAATACATTTATTTCTTATTGTTCTTTTATCTTTTTATTGATTTTTAAGGCCTTCTGTTTCATGTTTTTTTTTATTTTTAGACTACTGAGCCGTTTTAATGTATCATGTATGATATGCTGAGGTGGTTCTACGGTCGTTACGAGACTCTTATTACTTTATATGATATCTCGTTATCCAGACTTTTAAATGATATTCTGGACTGAGACCGATTCCAATCACTTAACACAGATTTTACACCTTCTGTACTAGAAGGTCACCTACTTTGACTTCTCCATATATAAATACATATGGAATTTACACATTTGACTCTTTCTACTGGGTATATGTGACGGGTGTTTCTAGCAAGCAGGAGATGCTCACTCTCCCCGGGCACCTGATCTCACTCCATCACAGGGGTTCACATATGCTCTTCAAGTAGACATAATTTGTTATTTTCCACTTGTTTTTCATTTTCACTGATTTTGTATGTCCTCTGGTTTCATGATTTCTAGACTTATGGTTTGGATTTATCCATCATCTTTACATGCTCTTCCTCTAAACGTGAATGTATATGTTTTTATTATTTTCAATACACTGTTGTCAGAAATCTTAAACGTCAAATGCAAAAACAACGGGGGGAAATTGGGTAATAGGAAAACTGAAGATTTCAATGTACAATATACAAATATTCAAATCGTCATCTCAGAATATGGTACCCATGTCTAACAGAAGTATGTTCAGCCAACAAAATATATATAAAATAAGTTTTTATATTTCCTTGTTAAACTGCAATATAAATATGAAGTGTTACCTCAATGACCTCTCAACTCCGATATATCGATGTACGTATATTTTAGGTAACCTCGCTTCGACGAGGTGTTTGTCTTGCTGTCTATAATCAGACAGACAGACACTATGGAATGTATTAAAGGAAAAGGAGGAAATACTTTTGCATATGACTTTACAGATAAGAAACATTTTCCGACAATATGTTGAAAATTGTATTATCTCTTGATAATTACAATAGAATAAAATGGGTATCCCGTCTGTCGTCTACATTGCATTTTGTTTTACTTTAAATATAAAGCACATAGCCAATTATGAAATGCAACCAAGATTAAAATTATCTCAGGATATATGACCCCACACCTATATCGCCATATTTTAAAGTATCTTTTTTCCGACACTGCTTGTTTTAATAGCCAATCTTAAAACCTCAAAAAATATACACAGACTTACACATCTTAAAGAAAAAAGAGGAGTTACTGGCTCAGTTATGTGGCAGAAGTCACCATGGAGCTATACAATACATGAATAATATACAAGAACATATAACACATTACTAAAATATTTGATTGTAGTGCAATTACGATACCGACTTAGGACGGTCATTTAATTTGACAAAAGCCAAACAAATGATGTGGTTAACCGGTTTACGGGCCCACCTTCCCACTCACCGTAACAGCAGAACAATCAAAAGACGTATATTTAAAAATTTATAAATAATCCTCCATGTAAAGAACAAGGGTCAACAGGTATCACATATTGAGAGGTCATAAAAATATAAACACATAAGGTATTGTAAAACACATAATGGTATAAAAATATATGCGACATCAACATGATAAACCGTGCTCTGCCAGTCTGAAAGCGAGCTAAGACCCTAGATCTGTAGGAGTCTAAAACCCACAAGGCAGTGATTAGAATGAAATTTTAACTATCCTGTTTTACCTCTTATTATTTGAAATTATATTTCATTATGTTTTTATTTGCCAGATTACATTGTATAAAAATCATCGTCAGTAACAGCATCATCCTTCTCATCATTATATTGCTAGTCTTATAGTGTGGACTTAAGGAGAACGCATCGGGTTTATTTTGCAAGAAACGGTCGATTTGAAAATAATGCCCGAAAAGAATCAAGATAAAAATTCAAACATGGAATGTATTCATTGTTGTAGTGAAATGGGGCCATCTTAAAGTTGTCTGTCATTTTACAATGAGAGTTATAATGGGAAAAGGCAAAATTAACATACAAAGCTTGAAAAAATCTGCCGTTATCATTTCAATACAAATATGTACAGACCTCATAAGTTCCTCAATTTCAAAATTGAAATTCAAAACTGCGATGTAATCATTATTGTATTGAAATTGGGCCATCTTAAAGTTACATTTCATTTTACATAAAGAGTAATGGGAAAAAGCAAAAAATAACACACAAATCTTGAAAAAAACCCCTGCTTTTGTGATTTTAATAAGAATATGTATGATTACCGAATTCATAAAGTTACTTAAAAAAGACCTCACAATGCTATCGGTTAAAACACCCAATGAGTGACTTTTGCTACTATAATTGACCGTCCCTTGTCGGTATAGTAAATGCAGTACAATCGAATATTTTTGTAAAGTATTTTTCAATGTTTATTTAAATATCACCATGTTTTATGCGCAAGTCCTTGGTGATACTGTGTCATACAGCCTGGTAAGATTTCTTTTGTCTTTTCTTAATGAACAAATGAATGATATAAAATGGGTTATATCCATGGAAATCAAGAAAAGGGTTCATCTCAGAATACAATTTTGAGTCAAACGTTTTAAAATCAATGAAATTAATAATTGAAAGTCTAGTTTTCTTTTAGTGTCATCCTCCAAACTATATTGTTACTCATGACACATAAGTGTATTGTGTTCTTGGCCCAAGGTCATAACTTCATGGTCAAGTCAGAGTTAACTAATTATTGAAATCAGTTTTTATCCATAAAACTATAAAGCGGGATCTGCTACACAACTCACACGCTTGTTGCCCATAAGACAAAATTGCGTCATTACCTAAACCCACATTCATACTTCCAATTTCAATGTTACAGTTATGTTATGTCGTCTCGGCATGCCAACTAGACAGGTATTATGCTGATTTATTGATTTGACAACTGGATGCCAAAATATTCCACCAGATTTTGTATTGTTTAGTTTATATGCACACCGACGTCAACTAACGTCCACAATTGATTCCATTTCGATTTCATATCAAATACACATTTATTTCAAAAATAAACTGATATAATATTTTTTATGCATTGAATGTTTACATTTCATGTAACGAAAATTATGAAATCCAAATTCGCACCATTTATAATTGTGCACTTTACAAAAATGATATCCTATAAAAAATTATACATACCAAGTGTTTTTTCTCTACTATTTACCTGGATGAGATAATGTCATCGATGTCTAGATGTCGGTGAAAATATGCAATGGACAGGCGAAAATCTGTTGCTGGAAATGCTCTGGTTGTATATACCCCTGTAACATTACTAAAAACTTATTTAAGGTGATGTTTTGTATTTCTTCAAAGATCACATTTACTGGCAATAGTAAATATATTTACGACAATGGTCATATAATACTTTGATAATTATTTTATGATATACATGTATGATTTATAAATCAGAAACAAATCTCTCTGATAGTTTTTACCTTGATATCTATTTAAAAACCTACTCGTTAATAAAAGAACACAATGTAAATACTGCGATTAAAACCGAAGTGAGACCAACAGTAAATTGTCATATTTATTCATTCATTCATTTCTTTCTTTCTTTATTTATTTAAGAATCCCGTCTTCATATTCCATTCCATATTAGAATGAAATAATAAATTAGGCATGCACTGTTGACTACAATCAATAGCTGCTAACAGGTAAGTAACGTGACATATACTCTTTTAAATGAATGATGCACATGCACGTGAGGTTTGACAGATTAGGTGAAACATTTAATTAATGCAGAGTTATTTCTTATTTACAGGTACTAAGAACAGAATAGACATATTCAAGAACAGAAGGGCGTGTACATTCTCTTTAAGAATGCCAACAGATGCGGAAAGTAAGTGTACGAATTATGCACTAAGTATGATTATAAGCTTAGTATACTCATAACTGCTTTGTTTGTACCTGAATAATTTTAAATTCAGACATTTTTACAGATTGTGAGATTATTAAGTAAAAATTAATAGTTTTAAATTTAAAAACAGAGAATAACATGTTAGAATAATTATTTCTATCCGTCATTTATATTTATATTCTTCTGCATATACGGTATTATGTATACAATGGCAGCTCTTTTATTGTATCGTATTTGCATAAATGTGACGTCTACACATTGTTGTGTTTAGTGCGGCAATGTTAATTTTACCTACCTTTTCCTGACAACAAACAAAGTTAAGTTTTAGATATAATAAAGACCTTCTAAAGAGGGTGTTTCAATAAATTGTCATCAGGAAAATTGATTAAGATTTCTTAAACGGAAACTTAATTAGTCAAGACAATATCTTAAAATTGTTCTTAGGTAAGAATACGAAATGAACTTAGTACCTGTCTTTCCATTAGTCTATTACAGACTTTGTTAAGTGGTTGGGTTGCGGTGCAAGCAACACGGGTTCGATTCCATGATTGCAATACCCCATTCATGACGCGATATTGCTAGGAAATTGTTCAAAAGGATGTAACACCACCACCCCACCCCACCCCACCCCCCATCAACCAGAAAATTACTTTGTATATCAGCCTTTCAGAAGAATCCATTGTAATATAAACTTAATACATGCGGATGATTTATTTTATTTCTGTGTAAGCTTATATCATACAGTTTACACATGCCATATGGAACAACAGAAATACATACACCATTATTGTATTACATTATGATCCCCTCCCATATTCACACTCTAATTACTTTTTTAACTTGTCAGGTGGCTATAATTTTCTAATTGAGCTATATATGTCTATTATCAGTGAATAGTTTTATACCATATTGTCTCTTCTTCTTACACGATAAGTAAATGTTATTTCTGCACAACAAGATATAAACAACGATGTGGCAGGACAGGGGAAAGTTTCTGTACACCTTCACATAATTTATTCAGTGACGTAATGCGCCAATTATTCATTTTCGCTTGGTTTCACACAAGGTGTTTTGTATAGTAATATTTATTAACCTTATACATAGAAAAAAAAAACTTAGTCTCTACAAAAGTAAAATAGAAGCTATTGTCACATTACAGTTTAGATAGTAATATAAATATGTCAATATTTACGTTGATATTATTACATCAATTTGGCAAACAATATACAGAGTTTCGATGATTGAGATTATTATAAAGGAACGTTATCCTTTATCTCATGACCGTCGCATGACCAGTGTCTTTACGGGTCGAATTCGGGAGACCTCTATAGCTGATTCATACCTAGTCCAGCTTTTGTTGTCCAGTGTTTAAAAGAGTCTCGAGACTGATTGGTAGAAGATGGTCTCTTGATTCTTAAGAACATGATAATACTTATATTAATAATAATCATAAGAATGTTGATATGGTGCACTAAATTATAAGGTATATATGTTCTATATTTATTGATATTAATGTAAATAATAGTAATGCTTGCTGTAATATTTATCTAATGAAGCAGGTGAAACTGTTTGCATTTGTACCTCGATAACTTTGGATCGTTTTAGCTATGGAAAAGCCTCAACTTCATAGTTGTCAACTAATGTGACTGGTCAGTTTTCAACTGATCTAAATGCCTATGATGTTGGCCTATCTGTCGTATAAGTCAGATTTTAAGTGGCATGTTTACTATTTGTCTAGATATTATAATCTGTTCCTCTGTCTCCCAGAATCTTGAGTTCATTCAGTCTTTGCTTTCGCAAGGAAAAAAACAATTGGCTCTTGGCTTCAATTTTACTTACAGATATATAGATGACTTGCTTTCAATTAATAATCCTTCATTCGCGGATTACCTTAGCATCATCTATCCAAGTGAACTGGAGGTCAAAGAAACCACAGAAACTAGCAATTCTACTTCGTATTTAGATATTATGTTGTCTTTCGACATTAATGGTCAATTGAACACCTCACTCTATGACAAACGTGACGATTTCAATTTCGCTATCACAAACTTTCCTTTCATAAGTAGCAACATTCCATCATCGCCCGCATACGGCGTATTCATATCTCAGTTAATACGTTATTCCAGAGCATGTTCAAATTACAATGACTTTGTTCTGGGGGCTAGGCGACTTTCAGTTAAGCTGCTCAACCAGGGTTATATATGTGCTAGACTAGCATTGTCACTGAGGAAGTTCTACGGTCGTTACGAGACTCTTATTACTCCATATGATATCTCGTTATCCAGACTTTTAAATGATATTCTGGACTGAGACAGATTCCGATCACTTTACACAGATTTGACACCTTCTATACTAGAAGGTTACCTACTTCGACTTCTCCATATATAGATACATATGGAATTCACACGATTTGACTCTTTCTACGGGGTATATGTGACGGGTGTTGCAAGCAAGCAGGAGATGCTCACTCTCCCCGGGCACCTGATCTCACTCCATCACAGGGGTTCACATATGCTCTTCAAGTAGACATATTTTGTTATTTTCCATTTGTTTTTCATTTTCACTGATTTTGTATGTCCTATAGTCCAATCAGTTAACGTACTCGGTTTATTCAACAAAAGCCAGAGGAGGCATCGAAGTCATGGTACACGCAAATACAACAAACCTGAAATACATAATATTTCCTTTGATGCCCTTTTGCCATTTATAAATAAACCTTTGGGCCTTCATCACATTCGTACAAAACTTTATTCTATTTCACTCAGAAAATTACACGAGTTGTACGTATCGTCCAGACACCGTATATTTACTGATATAAGCTCTGCATAGTATAGACTAGATGGCATTATTATGGACATATCGACCGCTAGACTTTTTCGTCCCGTCAAGTCCGATATTTCTATGGAAAAATCTAATCGCCCTTTCATCAAAATTAAATTTGCAAATAAAGGCATTGATTATTTAAATTTCGGCCAAATTTTAAATCATAAGTCTGTTTTAGAGAAAATACCTCCATATTTCAAAAACAAAGATCCGCCATGTATTTCCTATAGCTACACGCCATCAGTTGCATCCAAAATTTATAATTACAAAGGGTTTCTACAGTGTCTTGATCTTAGCAACTCTGCATGCCATTCTCAACCGTGTGCATGTTCCTCATCTAATTTCGTATATTCTCCTTGTGGCCATGTCATTACTGGTGATCTCGATATAGTTAAAAACACTAAATTAAGAGAACTTTTACTTAAAGGTCCAAAATACAGAGAACCCAGATCATTTACATGGAGCCAAAATTTTGAGAATATTATGAACTGCTGCGAGGAATATGCCACACGATGGGCAAAAAGAGAGGAATTACAAGTCGACACTCTTTCGGAATGGATAAAATCTATTGCAGTACTGCTGAGATCAAAAATTAAAAAATTACAAGGTTCTGTAAACACCAGATTCGAATCTATTTTTAAAGATCCTGATGTTGTCAGAGAACTTACCTTCCTCCAAGAACATTATATCATTACACCAGCAGATAAAGCATCTAATAATTATACATTTACTTGTAAGAAATATTACTTTGACAGCCTAGTGAAAGAATTAGGATTAAATTCAGCTCCAGGAAATCCTACTTATACTCTCACGAACTTTTCGGTTTCGGAAGTACTCGAGAATCATAAATCTGTCCTCAATACGTTTGGTATTGACTCAAATAAATTTAATTTAGAACTTCCATATTTGTACTCTATTCCAAAAATGCACAAAACTCCGTACAAACAACGCTTTATCGCTGGTTCTTCGAAGTGTTCCACAAAATCTGTATCGATGCTACTCACAAAAATATTATCAGAAATTAAATCTGGCCTTCATAGATATTGCGAAACAGTATATTCCAGAAGTGGAATTAATCAAATGTGGATCCTTAAAAATTCAAAAGAGTTGTTAGAACATCTAAAATCAAAAAGTTTTACTAAAATTCACTCCATCAAGTCTTTTGACTTTTCGACTCTGTACACAACGATCCCTCATCAGAAATTAAAAGACAGATTAGCGGAAATTATTCAAAATGCATTTACTAGTAAAAACGGAAGCCGCAAATTCAAATATATAGTAATAGGCCACGATAAAACTTACTTTGTTAGGGAAAATTCTGATTCCAAAAATAAATACACTGAAACAGCTGTCATTCAGATGTTGAATTTTCTTATCGATAACATTTTTGTGGTGTTTGGAGGTAAGGTTTTTCAACAAATTGTCGGCATTCCAATGGGCACTAACTGTGCTCCGCTTCTGGATGACATATTCCTTTATTCATACGAAGCTGAGTTCATTCAGTCTTTGCTTTCGCAAGGAAAAAAACAATTGGCTCTTGGCTTCAATTTTACTTACAGATATATAGATGACTTGCTTTCAATTAATAATCCTTCATTCGCGGATTACCTTAGCATCATCTATCCAAGTGAACTGGAGGTCAAAGAAACCACAGAAAATAGTAATTCTACTTCGTATTTAGATATTATGTTGTCTTTCGACATTAATGGTCAATTGAACACCTCACTCTATGACAAACGTGACGATTTCAATTTCGCTATCACAAACTTTCCTTTCATAAGTAGCAACATTCCATCATCGCCCGCATACGGCGTATTCATATCTCAGTTAATACGTTATTCCAGAGCATGTTCAAATTACAATGACTTTGTTCTGAGGGCTAGCCGACTTTCAGTTAAGCTGCTCAACCAGGGTTATATATGTGCTAGACTAGCATCGTCACTGAGGAAGTTCTACGGTCGTTACGAGACTCTTATTACTCCATATGATATCTCGTTATCCAGACTTTTAAATGATATTCTGGACTAAGACCGATTCCGATCACTTTACACAGATTTGACACCTTCTATACTAGAAGGTTACCTACTTCGACTTCTCCATATATAGATACATATGGAATTCACACGATTTGACTCTTTCTACGGGGTATATGTGACGGGTGTTGCTAGCAAGCAGGAGATGCTCACTCTCCCCGGGCACCTGATCTCACTCCATCACAGGGGTTCACATATGCTCTTCAAGTAGACATATTTTGTTATTTTCCATTTGTTTTTCATTTTCACTGATTTTGTATGTCCTATGGTTTCATGATTTTTGGATTTGTGGTTTGGATTTATCCATCATCTTTACATTCATGATTTTTGGACTTGTGGTTTGGATTTATCCATCATCTTTACATTTCAAAACATTTGCATATATCGTATACGAACCTCTTGCATAGTTGTCACCCAATGTTATGACTGATCAGAATTTAACTGATCCAAGTGGCGATGAATGTTGCTGTGAGAGTCATGATAAAAGTTGTGAAGCGATCGAAGTATGTATACTGCCTCTAGATATGATACAACAGGGTCATTGTCCAATCTTGTTGTATTAATCAGATTTTCAAATTACCAGTTTACTATTTTATTAGCCTACTTATTCATTATCACTTCTAAGTACCTCAGTATTATAAGTTTCACATTTCGCATATATTGTATTCACAATTTTTATTTGTAAATTTCAGTAAATAATTATTTAATAAGTTTTTTTTTTAGTATATGGCTATGGGACACTAGCAAACATATTATGCTGCGTATGTTCCCTTGGTGGTGCTATCATTTTACCATGTGCAAAGAACCACAAAGCAGCTTACCACGTTGTTTTGTCCATATTTATGGGTTTAGCTGTCGGAACACTCGCCAGTGATGCACTGCTTCATTTGATACCAGAGGTATTTATTTATTTAATATAATACTAACACAATAAAGATCTGCATTATCATCAATGACCAAATAGGTATATGCACCGCTTTTATGACGTCGTTTCAACGTAAATTTGTCCGAATTGTTTAAGGAAAAACTAGGTTTATTCCATATATACGGGTTCCGCCTGTTGTATGTGTAAGGAATTACTTGACATTTGGTTTATCTAAAATTTAATTATGTAGTTTTTCTTCAGGCATTCGGATTACATTCCCACGATCATCATGTAGCTCATGGGATTACAAATACAACAGTCCCACATGCCAACCATGCAATGGATCATATGGAACACGACCCTCACCATGGACACCATCATGACACGGAAAATGATCATGATCATGCCAACGAACATACCAATCACGATGAGCATGATGGTCATGAACATCGTCATGACCACCAGGAGGACGAGCATCACGATAAACATCACGACCATGATAAAATACATGTTGAAAACTATGTGTGGTACTCTCTCATCATCATGTTAGGTAGGTGTATCAGAAATTTCATAGGTGTCTCCTATACGGATAGCCATACCCGCCATGAGTATCCAAAACTCAAAGACGACACTTGCACATAAAAACGGTGAAATGTTACAAAACGGTGGTCTAGAGCAGGCATAATAAGGAATTTCTTATAAGCATTTTCAAAAGTTCATCATAACTTTTTAGATGATAACCAACCTTGTTTCGAGGAAATCGAATATTAGTGAGAAAAACTGTAACGGAAACAATCAAATGATTCATTTCATACATATGCCGTGCATTTTTATATCGCCTGAGCAAAGAAGTCCGTGTTCTGTTCCATCTCATCTAAAAGAAACACAAACCCCATATTCACACCGATATATTCGACTGTGTCTTGCACAATCTGACACTCTATAAAAGGGAAAGGGAAAGACATCTGACGTCTTACCTCTACTCAATAGATGACACAACAATTATATTAGATTGCCGACCAGCCCGTGGAATATGTAGGGAGTCGATATTTATTAACATATTTATAAACAT